>WEKW01010191.1:0-95436 GCA_013389905.1 Sula dactylatra | reverse complement strand
TTTTTTCCTTTTTCTCTTTTCTTTTTTCCTTTTTCTCTTTTCTTTTTTCCTTTTTCTCTTTTCTAGTATATAATTGTGAAAGCCAAAACATGGCCTAGCCAGTAGCTTTTATGAGTGCTGCCAGCTTGAGTTCCTGCATGCAAATGAATGTTTGGCCTTCAGAAGCCATGCTATGTTTTGTTATTTATATTGTGCCCCTTTTGGGACAGAGGGCATGTGTAAGAGAGGATTTTTTCTTGCTCTTAGTCTCCGGTTGAGAGGGATCTTGAGCGAAGGCTCCCCACGGAGCTGGGCGCTGGGCTGGAGCTCTGCGGGGCCGGTGACTGACGGCCGGTGCCTACAGCACCGCACCACCGGCGTCGCCCCTGCCCATGAGCTGCCCTGCAACGCCGCGTCTCCCCTCTGTCCGTGGAGGGGCAATAAAGCTGCAAGGACTAGAAAATCAAAGGGATGCGTACTCTAATTAGTTATTTCAGCCCATTATCTTCTAACGTAAAGGGAAATAAAATAACTGCAGCTTTGAAAGGCATCAGGGCCCTAGACCTTGAACTCATCTCTTTTTCTCGCGCCTCCCTTTCCGCACAACCTACGGAGATCTCGTGGCTGAATTCCTGTATAGGCACATGCAGAAGTGTTTGCCGTTCCGTACCTTATTCATCAAAATGGAAATGAGATTATCCTTGACATTTCGTGAATGCCAGGATCAGGGCAGCGTGTGGCTGTTGGCTTTGTGAGCTCAAAGGTAAGCTCCGACTTCCTGACAGCCGAGAGGAGCCGAATTTTCTGCTAGGCACAAAGAGCAGATGTCTATTACTGGAGATCTGTTTCTCTTGGAGATTTTGTTTTCTACTTGCACATTATATATTTGAATGAGCACAAAGCAAATGCTTTTTATTCTCATGTTGTTCAAAAGACTGATCTGGATAGCTTTGTAGAGCAGTGCAGGGTTTTATTAGACTGTTCAGGGTGAATTGTCTTGATTCTTCTTGATAGCACAATTCCAAAAGTGAAGGGAAAGATGTTCCTAAAGATAACGAATACTGAGACAATATAAATATGAACTTCTGTAAGTAGTTTGCTTGCAGCTATTATATTAAAGTGCTATAATGTATCTGAGAGGAGTTTACACTGGTGGTCAAGGCCGAATAGAATGTTTGTGATAGGATTTGATGAAAAGGTTTATTTTCAAGGTCACTACCTTTTTTTGAACGAATAAGAATAGCAACCAGCAGCACAAGTAGAATACCTGACTAGCTAACAGTTACAGGCTACAGCGCAAGCAGCTAAAACTCTAGAGGGAGAGCAAATCTCACTTTCTGAGCCAAGTAGCGCACCTTGCTTAGCAATATGTTGTTTCTTCAGGATTGGCATGTGGTGGGTTCGGTGTTTTAATTTTTTGAACTTGACGTTTACTAGACTTGAATTTAAAAATATTGGTGGAAAACAAACCAATTCACTTGCTGCCATGCTATAGATGTGTATGGCTATACAGCTTAAACCCGCATATTAAAAGGTCCTCTTTAAACATGAAGAGTTTGAGTCGCAGGGGAAATAAATCGATGTGCAAAAATTATCCTAAACAGTCCTTTTCTTAGCCATGGTCAGACAGTTGCAAATTTGTTCGGTTTTGTATGTTAGCTTAGTACGTGTGCAGTACTTGCTCTGGAGGGGCTATTCCATGATGATTTGTTTGGAAATGGTGATTTGGGAAAGTAGGAAAAAATCATGTGAATTTTGGCAGGCAATCTGTGTCACTTCCGTAGGTATTTGAAATGCCCAGGCTTTAAAGGTGTGTCATGCTGTGTGATGCATAAAGCAAATACAAGAATGAAAGGGATGCGTTTCACCAGTTTTAATTATTCTGGATCTGAGAAGAGTGGGACCGAGATGCGAGGAAGATGTTATCCAGTAAAATTAAATTTAACTGAAAAAATTTACACTGACATGAAACAAATGGTGGAGTATTTAATTTCTCACTTATTTAAGAAAAAAAAAATCACACACTGCTAGTGAAGTGCATTAAACAGAACAGAACCCCAACTATTTAAAGCTGTTCTAGTGAAGGAACTTGTATAATGCATTAGTTGAATTAAATAGGAGTTACTGCAGTCCCTTGTGGGCACAGGTAGGAGAAATGCCTTACATACTGTTGTGTCTGAACTCTCCAAGAAGGGTGCGTTGTACCCTGCAAACCACTTTGCCTTTGGTCTTTTCTCCTGAGGAATTAGGCAATATATTTAGACAGCAAGTCCTCTGGCATAGAAGAGGAGCCTTCCTTATAGTTGTATGTAAAAAAGTGTTGGAGAGCCACAGCACTGCATCAAAATTATTATAGGTACAAGAATTAATCAACAGTGCTAATGGATTAACAACCGAGTGTTGGTTCCTGTGCTTCACCTAAGACAGCCCAATGTTTCTGTACTGTTTGCTGTGCTAGTTTTGCACCCTCGTACTCCTAATGACACACGATTCAGGGTTTCTCGTGTACCGACTGACTTCTGCTACAAGACAAGGGGAGGAAGGTGTTTTAAATCCTTCGCTCTCTGGTCTCCCAGCACGGTTGGGCATTTAGCCACAGTAATTGTTGCCCCCGTGAGTGGGCCTGTGGCTTTCCCCAGGTACATCGCCACTTTGCCTGTCTGTATTGCTTTCTATGGCTATTGGAGAGTGGTGTGCTCCTTCCCCTGCAAACACGGCACGTAATGCATCAGGAGTAAAGCTTTGCAAGTAGGATGTGTCTGATATTGCGCTCAGATCTGCCCGAGAGTGTTATTAACCCAAGTGCCGCCTGATAAAATTGTGCTTCCCTTCGCTCTCTGGTATTCCCTCCCGGAGCCGGCGGGAGCGCTGCGTGTCTGTCCTGCACCCCGGTGCAGTGCCAGTGCTCGGTTCTGAGCAGCGGAGGAGTGGGCACGTCAGCCGGACACCATCAAAATGTCAGCCGCTGATGCGTTCTGATCTTGCAGTTTTTGCAGCCTTCATTTGACCCTGAATTCCAGTAAACAGAGCGGGAGCTCAGTGAAAAGCAGGGTCCTTGGCAAGGAACGAATGTTGGTCTTGCTGGAAGTAAGGAATCTTGATTCCAGTTAATAGCAACGAACAAAGCACTTGTGACAGACAGACAGATGTCCAGGCCGGTATGAGAAGCGATGAGTCTATCGGTGCCGTTCCTCAGCAGTGTGACTGATCCGGGGAAATGGGAGGAGACCTTTTGCGGAGGCTTTGCGGTCTTTGAGGAAGGCCCTCAGCAGAGCAGACCATCTCTCAAAATGTTCTCCACTGATGCATCTCAGCCCGTGGTTGTCTCAGACCTCAAAAAGCGCCGTGAAATAGAGAAATTAAAAATTTGTTTTGGTTCAACTCTATAATAACTTTTTAGTGTGTCTCAGCTTCTGCATTTGCAAATTGGAATTGGCTTTGGAATAACAAAACTTGAGCATATATTGTAAAAAAGGCAGGGAAAAGAAGTGTGATATTTAAGATTTTTAGCATTTATGCCTTGATCCAATTCTGTAAGTTTTATGATGCAGTCTTCTTGTAAAGGCATTCTGTTCAATGATACATCGCGCCTATGGAAACAATATTGGTTTTAACTTCAGTCATATATTCAACATGTCAAAAAAGGAGCATCTATATTCATAAGCTACAGAACTGAGTCTTAAATTTTACTGCTTGCTTTTCAATAGGCCCACTTAATTGTGTGAATTCCTCTTCTCTTTCTACTTTCCTAGAAATCCGTGCAAGTTTAGCAGTGTCATCACTTGATGTGGTCATATTTAACTCAAACTAATTTGTAAGTTAACCTGGCTGACAGAAGTACATCAGGTTACCAGCAGTTTGCATCAGTTGTTTTATTCAGCTGGAGATGCTGATGATCTAGATAGATGTTGATAATACAGGAAACAAACTACTTACCTTGTTTTAATGTTAAAAAAAAAAGAAAAAAGAGCTCTGATAACCTTTCTGTGATTAAATTTGATTACAGAGGTGATGCTCAATGCACTAAATGCAAGTGTGTGTACTCAAGTGTAGATTTGTTGGGAGGGAGGGAAGGTGGAGAGGCAGTGGCGGTGACCGAACAGTTTCACAACCTCCCTGTTCTCATTACACCGTTTTCTGACCATGTAGATCAAGCATGGTTTAAACTATTAGGCCTGTATATGTTAAAACCTTATATTGTATATGCATAAAGTTGGACTGAGGCTAAAGCAATTCCTGATTTTCAGGGCTTGACCTTGCTACATTTGTGATGTTATATTGAAGTAGTTTCTATTTTAAGGATAGACAATATGAATACATCTACACAATGCTGTTGGTTAAATTCGGTATTGTTATATACACTACGTAACAGAATACAATATAGCTAAGCTGAAATTTGGAGGAAAGGATTTTTCTTTTAATTTTCTATTGGTGAACCAGAAGAAAACTAGCAGTTAAAGAACAGACTAGACCTCCAAAACAATTACAAATATTTTATCTCTTTGCATAAAAAATATGTAAATACTATTTTTTCATGTCAGCAATTCTAAACGATGTGTCTGTTTACATGTGGGTTAAGTCTGTAGGTTCACATACTTATTTTAAACTATGTTCTAGAAACTAAGTGCTAGGGAACAGCTGGTCCCATGAAAATGTCGGTATACTTATTTAACCTGTTCCACAGATCTGTTGAATTCACCAGGTTACAGAAGCCACAACCCAAAACTCTATTTCTCAAATATTTTTTTAATTCATAAAGTTCTTAATGGCACAGTTACTTTGTGCTAATGTTCGTGGCATTGCCATAATTGAAGCAGTAATAAGTTTCTCTTCATTTAGTGCCAAAACAAAGATGAAACACTAAACCCCTGTGGGTGCAGATTACTGCAAGCATGGACGGATGGTGTAGAAATTGTTGAAAGATGAGATTTATGATGTCCAGCATTGCTTCAGTGGTCAAAAAAGCTGGAATATGAAATTAATCCTTTTTCGTAATTGACGTGATACTTTTTAGATAGTGTGCAATGTCTTTTATATATATATATGTGTGTGTATATCTAATCTGCCAATATTGTTTAAATTACACATTGTTTCTGGGATTTCAATTTTCTAATGCCTGGACACTTGACTGCTGATGTTCCTTACGTGATTTCTGGATTTTGAGACTCCAGATGCATTTTTTTCCCCCTTTACTGATAGTTTAAGAAGTACTGTTTTCCAAGACAAATATTTTGGAAAAAAATGCTCCAGCTTGCCTGTCTGCGCTTTCAGAGGTTTTTGAGGAAGGTTGTTATTATGGAAAGTTTGCAAAAGATGGATCCAGCTGAACTGCTGGATTTACGCATGTTTCTAGTTCAGCCTCACTGTGTGCTTTCCTGCCGCTTTTTCATTTGACGGCAAGACTGTAAAACCTAACTATTCCTGTAAGAATTTTACACAATGAAATTACTTTCTAGGTTATTTTATGAAGATCATTGGGACTAAAATCTTGATGAGTAATCTTTGAATAGTTTTGAAAGAAAATTCTCCGTAAACATTTATAAAACAAATGTTGGTGTTCGTTGCTGTGTCAGCGAGAGCCTGAATCTGACTTTCGCAAAAAAATCAGTCTTGAGACAATGGTGTACCCAAATATCTGCATAGAGGAGTCCTACGTCTTTTCCCTCACACTTCATTACTTCCCATGGCTGATTATTACGTATTTTTTTTTTTTTAGTGGTTTCATGGTTTTTATGCATAGTGTAAAATATTTTTTCATTTATATAGTAAAAACTAGTCTCCTTTCTCTAGAACTTACTGAGTATTCAGCCTTAACATTTTGGTTACTGTTGTCACACCTGCCAAATTAATTGAATAGTTTATTTGGTATGCGGCAGTATACTGTCTAACACTGTGGTAGAAGCAGCTTTTCCTTCTGTCATCTTTATTCATAAGAGAAAGGAAAGTACCTTACATTTTCCCCAGATTCTGAGCACTTCCATTGGTAATTAACAGCCAACATTTAGGCTGCTTAATTGGACATTATTTCTTTTAAACGTATTAATGCAAGGTCGATGCATTTGAAACTTCACTGTGCAATTTTGTGGCATTTTTCCTTCTCTTTAGGAACTAAAAGAAGTTTGCTCAGTGCCACTAAATGAAATCCAACGCCTGATATTTATCACTTGATACTTGCCTGTGCCCATGCAGACGTAGGGTGAGTCCATAACACTGGAGATCTCCCATGAAATGTTGTCCTTGCCTGGATAGTCCAGCTATAACAGTTGGTGGAGGGGCTGCATCCCCGGCTGGTAAATGAGCCTGACGCAGAAGTTGCGCACTCGTGAGGGCAGTATGAGATCCTGCTCCTCCTTCACCTCCTGGACTTCTGGGCTCTTGGGCACGTGCGCCGGGCTTGCCCGAAGAGGAGCAGTGGGACACATGTGGTCGCTGGTGCTCCTGCAGGCTCCCGTGCTCCTGCACCGACAAACCATAGCAGTTCCTGCCATGGCAAACTTTCTAGCTTATTTTTGTTCGGTGTTCCATTAAAGAGCTGTAATTTTCTAAGGTGGGAAAATAAAATTTTGTAGCCAGCACTACCCATGAATTCTAGAGCAGCACAGGGTGGGCAAATGAGTTGCAGGCTGTTTCTAGAACAAAGTGATTTGATCGCATCATGTAGTGATTACAGTATAAGTGACAAAAAACAGATAAGGTATCCTGTGGTGATAATCTAGTCCTGACTGTTTAAGGAAAATGATACACTTTTAAATAAATAACATATCCATTGATTGATAACAGATGTCTATGTTGCAACTTCCTAAATTATCTCTCCTTCCCATGATTTGAATGCCATTTCTTCCCTGTGCTTCTTGCTTCCTCCTTCCAGGAGTCTCTCTGTGCCTTTTTTCTTTGATTCTTCTATCGATAGCGTTTGAATTGATAAAGCCACAGCCAAAGTTAAAAGACAGGCTTTTGCATCACCAAATACAATTGGAAAGAGGTTCCCAGAATAGAATTTGAGATTCAGGATTATGTTAATTAAAACCTGAAATAAATGGTTATTGCAATATGTCTTAATTGCTTTGCATTTGGGGGCAAAAAGCTTTCATTTCCTTGAGATGTGGTTATAAAGATGGGTGTGTAGAAAACTTGGGATGTTTAGTGAGGAATGGGAACAGGTTCTTCCATTTCAGACTGTCAGTGTAAGGAAACGTTTCCAAAGCACCTTGTTCTACAGAATTTGTCGGGTGTTGATCGGGCAGGTGTCTCGGCTGGGCTGCCAAATTTTATTCCAGTCAGTTTTCTGTCCTGTGCTACCGCACGGTGTCTTAGAGCCAAAGTACAGTGGCATTTGCAGTAATTTCACACCTTTAAAGGTAAGAAATGCATCAGTGACACCTGGAAAACAGGCTTATATCCTGAACATGGAGACTGCTTGGATAGACTGGAAAATAAACTGTCTTGGGGAAAAAGAGGAATTGAAATTCCTGCTTTCCTAATTTCCCTTATTGTTCACGAAACAGCAGTGTGACAGAAAACAATTGCTCCTCCTGATGGCTATTGGCGCCGAAATAACAGTCCTTGTTCGTAATGGCTGGGTTCTTGTTAGCAACATCAGCAAGGTTTTGAGTCTTCTAGCACTATTCCTATGCTTGAGTCCTAAAAGGCAGTGAAAAAAGCTCTTCCCCCCCCCCCCCCCCCCCCCCAGAGCAAAGATATTTCCCAATATCTTGTTATTAACAGCACGGTAATGCAGGTGTGCCAGGAGCGTAGCTAAACAGCCCAGGGACTTGTGTTTAGAAAGCAGAACATCCGACAATACACCTCTAATAATAATTCCACTCTGCAATTGTGAATACTTCGGAAGTGAGGTCGGTAATACTTTGTAGCTGTTGAATGCCAAGATAAAAAACACGAAGTGATTTTAAATTGACCTCTCAAAAAAAAGCTTTACGTGGAAAAAATCTCTAGCATCAAGAAATCTGGCGTTAGTTTTCCAGTGCTGTGCCCTACCGTAAATGCTGGGTTTCAAAGACGTTTGGTTTGGACATCAGTCACAGAGATTGTTTGGCACTCTGTACACAATACAGATTTGCTGATGAGTGGGGAACACTTCCCTCTCACCTACTTATTTTTCTGGAATTTATGGGAAAATACAAGAAATGCATGAGGTCTGATTTGTGTGCAGAAGTTACGTGCTAATCCATTTTGGATGGGCAAGTTCTGACATCTGTTTGTGTAAGCCGCTGTGGGATGCACCCGTCGAGACATGCGTGGGTGTGGGCTGTGCCTTGAAAGTTTGTCCTTGAATGTCCCTGAAAATCCAATTCACACTGAGAGCAAGTTTTACAAACTCTTCAGTGTGGAAGAAAATTTAACTCTGCAGTAATTTATTGGTTGTTTCATAAATATTTTATTATGAATACACTTAAAATGTGTAGAATAATGCATGAAATATCTTTTCCTCGTTAAGAAGGTGGGTGATTTTCTTGATGCTTCAAGCAGATGCTCTATCCGTGAGCAGCCTGAGCAGGAACCTGCCCGTGAGTAACCTCACACCAAGCCATTGCTGTGCTGCGAGGGATGTGCACTGGACATGGAGGAGAACTCTTCTCCTCCTGAGATGTTCTTGCTTGGCTTCATTTATACCATGGGGTGACCAACCATTTGCTGGAAAGAACAAGCCGGATTTCCCCAGGATTTATGTAGAAAAATCCTAGCAAATCTGGACCAGCTGGAGCCAATTCTGAACTGATGCTACTGGTGAGGAGGCAGAGTGAATCCAGCTGAGGGTTACCAGGAGAGGCAGGGGCTGGAAAGCCTGTACTCCAACCAAGGGTTTCAGTGCAGAAGGGAATTGCAAGAAAGCAAATATGTTCATGGTTTTCAACACATTAATTTTCAATGTTCATATACTTCATCTGTGCCACACAGTCGCTGGAGATTTAGAATAATTGTGGAGCGGATGCCTAGAAGCAGAAGGCACGTCACGTTGAGTTCCTTTAGTGGGACGAAATCATTATTCTTCTTTATTGTACTTTCCTGTTACATCAAATGTAAATGGACATGAAAGGTATAATTTCCCTGAAGACTGGAATGATACTTTTGTCAAGTTTGGCCCCACATCCTGTCATTCCGTCTCCCTCTCTGCCTGATTTTGTCATGTATCTGTCTGAGCTTTCCATTGATAGTTGCATAATTGCCTGAAGATCTACTAATTAATAATTAGCATTCACTTTTGTCTTCTGCTTCTTGAACCAGTTTTACTTTTGTGGGCTCTGGCAGAGCTGCTGCCTGTAAGGGTGCTGAGCTGGGTTTCTCATAGAGCAAAACTGTCACCATTCATTAAAGGATGCTCCGTTGGGCCGTCCTTAAAATAAAGTTGGTGCCTTGGCTCCTCTGTGCAAGGGATCCCTCTGAAAGACACTCTCCTTTCCTTCCCTCCCCAGCTCTACTTTGCAATAATCACCAAACAAAGGCCCTGTGAGATCGTTTTCCTGGTGAGGGTGAAGCATGTGACCCGGCATATCACTTCGATTTCCTCAGTAAGGTCAAGCACAGTTATTCAAAATGTTATTTAAGTATCTGTTTTTGTTGGCTTGTTCAGGTGTAACCCCAAAGAATTTTGTGTGATCGAAGTCTGTTGTAATAAAACATATTTTAAAAAGCAGTTATGAGTATATTTTCAAAGCAAAGGGAGTGAATAATAAGGGTCTACAGTCAGAGAAATTCTAAATCTCTGCTGAAATTGCTTTGGGGCAGATTTTTTGCACATAATTTGTGTTGAATTGAGGCTATTTTTATTTTCCACGTGAGGGAGATTCTGTTAGGAATGCTAATGAAATATTAATATAAGCAGAGTGATTTTTTTTTTTTTTGCTTCCCAAGTAGTTCTTCTGGTGAATCTCTGCTGTAGTATCTCTGCTAAGTAAGATTCCTGTTCATTAAACGTAATGGCACAACATTAGAAGTTAAAGTAAATGCTGTACAGGGGGCCCTGAGAGACCTGGGCTCTGAATTCACTTCCTACATTTCACTTAAGTACGTTTAAATTCTAACCGGTTCTTTGACTTGTATTTTCTTGCTCTCTTCAAGAGAAGTGGATAGAGCCTTCTGAAGGTCCTGTTGGCATCAGAAGATTTTGGAATAGACCCTAAATAAAGAAGCACTAATCCTAAACCGTGGGTCTGCATTCCAAGCATGAAGGGATGTTATTTATTTATTTATTTATTTATTTATTTACTTACAGGGTTTTTATTTACTGTTGCCTAAGATGTCACTAATTAGACTTGTCTAGAAAAGAATACTTTTTCATAACTCTGGACTCACTTCAGTTATAAAATTTGCATTATGCTTTCTTAGTGAAGGTTCCGAGAATTCATTGTCACTGAACTAAACTGAAAAACCTTGTAGTGACAAAGCTTCTCTGACACTAAGGCTATGCAATCCTATTTAATTCCCCACCTTGGGATTTATTCTGCTCTGTCAATGGAATAGCTGATGTGTTCAGTCTCTGAGCAGCAAGTTATGTCCGGAGGGTTGTGAGAATAAGAGCAAGAAGTGCATCTGTTTTTGTGAGAGTTGGTTGAGTTCGGAAGGAAGACTTCCAGAAGTTCAATTTCTTGGTGTAGTGAAGCCTCTCTAGCTGTTAGTTGTGGCCAAGAGGGCGAGTCCTCCTCCTTCGGCAGCTGCAGCATCCACTTCTTGCCTTGCAACAGTGCCACAATTTGTCTGACGACCCAAAGATCTAATTCAAGGAGCTAAACTGGCAAAAAATGTCTGCTGGTTTTGGAGGGCAATGTTTTCTGAACCGGGCGGTGGTGGGGTCAGACAAGCGCCGGTGCTGCCGGCCTCCGGTTGCATTGGCTCAGCTGCACTGTAAAGCCATTCCTTAAGGAAAGTCTAAGCCATGGCTCAGTGCATTGAGTCATGAGTATTTTGTCTTCAAGAAACGAGCAGAAGAGATTCCCTGCTCCTGAAAGTGTGCTTTTTAGTAACTGAGACCGAGCTGTGGGGAGCAAAGGCACTTTATCCAAAGGCAGGGAGCCCTGTCAGAAGTCCTCACTGCTGTCATTGCACTTGCCTCAAGTGTTCCATGGCCTTGAGATGCATAACAGAGTAATGCTGGCTCCGGCAAGAGGGACCGGTCGTCTTCTGTGCTATGAAATGTTGCGTTTTGCAGCAGGAACAGTTGTAAAAGATGTAGTGGGGAAAATGATCTCGATATGCAGCTTGTGCGATCTGTAAAATTCATCAAACGTTATGCAAAGTACTTATATGGACAATATATATTTATTTCTATAGTCATGAATATATATATTTATGTATACATAATATTCATTTATGTATACATAAATGTATATATGTATCATTATCACCATAATATATATCATATAAAAAGTGTGTTAAAGAAGTCTTTTTCCGAAACCTGTCAGAAATTCAACACTTTCCATTTTTCTGACATATACTGGATGTCTGTCCTCAGTTTTTTTAAAGTTAGTTACCTGCAGCCATTCTCTGCTCTTGAATTGTTTCCTCTTTAAGCAGGATGTTTCAGTTCAGGTATGGAGGAATGGTTTTGGGGACACAAGTAGTCGCTTCTGCAGGTGGGGTGAAAAGTACGTTTTAAAGATTTTTTTTTTTTTTTTTTATTCACCAGGATTAAGTTTCCTTTCCTGGGGAACTGGTCATTTCAGTCTTTTGGCTAAAGCAGAACTGCTTTATTTCCTGCTCTGTCTGGGAGATGTTTAGAAGGTCGCGTGACAAGAAGCAGTCGAGGCAGCAGCATACCTGCACTGTGTCGCGGTGTCGACCGACCGCATGTCGGTCGCCATCACCTCCCCGGCAGGAGGGAGGGGTGGTTAATGGCTGAGTTTCCCAAGTTGCCAAGGGCAACGGCTGCAATTCACTGAGGTGGAATTTTGGAGAGAGCCAAGATAGGGAACTTTGGTTACTGAAATGATATTCTTCCTGGTCCACCATTGTATGCAGGCAGATCGATGCCTCTGTGAAACAAAAGGCAGTGCAGGTTGCCACAGGCTTGGCAAATATTCAAGTGACTCCAAATCCGGGGTAGTAATCTTCGGAGGAACTCGTGCAATGCATCACACCGCTATTATTTGTCTACCTAGCAGAAACTGTTATATGAATATTTTTCCATTTCCCATACAAGAATCAAAGCACAGAATATTTAAAATTATTTTTGCCATTTTATTTTCAATTATATATTATTAAATACCATTAAAACTTTTAGATCTTTTATAATTTATAACAAGGGGTTTTTTTGTGTTCAGACCCTAGAAAAAGTACCCCCAGGTAGACAACACATTGCAATGCTTTTTCTTTTTTTCCAACTATTTCTGAATTTTTCATAAAATGCGTTCTAGCTTCAGATACTTGTCCTCGTATTCTGTGGTGTTTTAAAAATATTGAAGCCATTTACATTAAAGATATCCATCAAACTTTTTGCCTGTAAGAAATTACTTTTGTGTTTCACTCCACATACAAATAAGATGTCACTGTCAGCAGAAAATATGTATTTAGTACAGTAAAATACCTTTCCCTTCTGAGCATTTCTGTAAGGCTTGTCTGTTTGCGGGGACGACGTAAATATGGTAGATATAGTTAAGTAAAGAGGGAGTCTGTACAGAGGGAGTAGGTACAGAGTATGGCAAATGGAGTGAGTGTTAGATCCCGGCTCGTCAGTGTGGAAGGCATTGAAGTTTAAGTTTATAAAGAAAAATAGTATTTCTCGTAATGTGCATTTTTAGCCCCGGTCCAGTTTGTGTTTTGTCCCTTGTTGTTCTGGCTGTGCCCAGAGCCCCGTCTTTGGCAAATGCTGGTGGAGAGCCAGTCTCTGCTGTTTTGGCTGTGCCATAGTCTGATCCTCTGGCTCTCCCACGCCAGTGTTCTTACCTCAGGACTGACACAAAAAGCCACTGGCTGCAGCTAATAACCAGTGGAAGGAGAGTCACAGGGAGATGAGTCGCTGGGAGCTGGCCCGTGGGGCTGTGTCACTCTCCGAGCTCGTTGTCCCCCATGCTGTGGGAGCCTCCATTTTTGGTGGTTCCATGAGTCAGCGCCCCATCAGCTACCACGGAATACAGACTCGGAAAGAAGTCTCTTCTCCTCACTTCTCCTCATGTTTCCAAGAGTTTTCTTCACCGCTTCCTGTGGGATGAGTGTGGAACAACAAAGGAGGCTGCTGTGCAGAGGTGAAAGTATCGATTGCACTGATAGAAATTATTTTTTTCATGGTTTACAGGCAACATGAAGAGCAGAAGATGATGTTGCGTCCCTCAACCAAAGGCCAAAGGCTTTTCACAAACAGGTAGGGTGTCAAATGCCTGCTGTTTGAAATACCAGTATGGACCACTTGGCGGGGTCGGGTCCTGCCAGTGTAAGTTCTTGTTGGAAAATGAGACTTTTCTGTACCTCTTATGTCTTCCAAAGGCAAAGTCTTACACAAGGTGCCAGGGTGAGCAAGAGCTTGCTGCTTTTCTTTTCCATTTCTGGTGTGTGTGTCCCGTCCCATCCCGTCCCCCCCCAGTTTCTCCTTTTCTCAGATCTTTTCCATCTTTTCTGACTCTCTCCATTCCTTTCCTCCAAATACTTTGCATTTAGTGCCAACCAAAATGGAAGTACCTTTTGCCTTTACTAGGAATAGGATCAATCCTCTGTCTCCTTTTCTGTACCTCTGTCTCCCTGAGTTCTGCTTTTTATTAATTAACATCCACACTTTCAGCATAAGAACTGGAGATGGCCAAGCTGGAGTGGGACTGGCCTGAAGTTCAGAGGCAATCAGATCCAGTCTGGCCTCGTCTCACATTACTGATGATTTAGTTCTCTTCACAGCCTTGGTGTCCTCCACAACCTCAGTGTCTACCTGTTATCCATCTCTTACAGTTAAATGGCTAGAGCTGTGCACTGCACTGGAAACTCAAAGCTGTTACAGGTGGTGTTAGTCATGGGCAGCATCCTTCTGATGGTCCCTTATGCTGCTTATGGGTTTACACACCCATCACTGCTTTTTAGAGGTTCAAATGGTATGGCTTGTCTTTATTTTTAAATGGATTAGGTGTGTTCACCCAATCACTCCCAGTTGAGAGCAGCAACATTAACTGAGCTGTGATTAGCTTCTTAAACCACCTGAATCTGATGGCAGAAATATATTGCACCTTTTGTTAATTAGGAAATTGATTGCTTGGTTGTGCATCCCTGGTGCTAAATATGATAACCTTTAACATGACAGTGGATCAATAGTTCAGGGGTTTGATTTCTTTGTTTTAAAGCAATCAGACCTGAGTATACCTTCCCCCCCCACCAAAAAAAAAAAAAAGAAGAAAGAAAGAAAAAATAAAGGTTTGAGGGGACTAGGAGTTTTACACAGGTGATGTTGCATTCCATCCCTTCTTGCTGCTTCTGTGTGTATTCAGAGTTGGGAGACGGAAAATCAAAACATGACGCAGAAATGATAACTTCTGCCTATAAACTTATTTTTCCTTACCTTAGGGATGTCTCCACTTCAGCATTTTTACCTTCTTTTTGCCTTCTGGAGAAGTTGACAGACACATGTGCCTTTAGAAACACCAGAATTTGATACCTACAGAGGAATTACACCAGGCAGCTGTAAACGACCCCTCTGCTAACCCTTCCCATATGTATTTCAACTTAGTGACTTGTATTATTTTTGTTTTCACTGAAACTGAGCTCAGTTCTCTGAAATGCAGCAAGCTATGTTGACTTGAGTTGTACTGAATATTTTATGTGCCTTTGTGTTAAGAGCAGGTTAAGAAAGTGAAAGGAACTGCTTGGCATCGAAGAGCCAATCACCCTGTGCCTTAATTGGCAGCCTCTGGTCAAATCCTTCCTGCACCAACTCCGATGCTTTCCCAGTACTTGACTGTAACCTGTTTTGGGTGACATTGTGATAATGTCCTCTTATGTCATGGATCAAAGCTATGCAAGGCTGATGCCTTTCCAAACGATTGCCTGGTCTTTATAAGGAAATGGTTAAATCATCACCAATCTGTTTTAAGTACACATTCAGTCTGTGTTCTTTTGAGTTGCTTGGCTGAGCTACGTTTCCATGCTTTTGGCCTAATTTTTCAGCAAAAAATATATATAAAAGGTGATAATGCACATGGTTTAGATGCTTCCTTCCTCAGCATGAAGTTTCTGAAGCTAAGGTATCCCTAAATTAGTTTATCAGCAAACTGGTGACTTACCAAATAGTCATTGTCAGGAATGTCTCTATACAGAACTTACCTCGAAACTTGTGCCCGATGGCAGACGGTTGTTGTTTTTCAGGTAAAATTAACTCACACAGCTCCTTTTTAAAAACCATGCTCATTCTAGTTCCTCAGAGGACCTGGTACAGTGGTTTGAGCAATGCAGAGGCACGGCTGGTTCTTCCTATTAAGCTCCTCACAGTGGCTTGAGGTCTCCTCAATATTTTACACAGTGAAATCCCTCAAAGACCTGCCCTTTTGAAAGAGCAGACTGAGTTTGAGGGCAAGGAGCACAATAATACAAACTCGAATGACCTCTTTCTAGCGAATTTGAACTTTCCAGTTCAAGTGGAAGTATGTTTCCGCTGAGACTGGTAATGTTTTGTCCTTCTTCCTATAAATCAGCCCTGAATTATGCAGCAGGATGTTCAGGAATCTCAGTGCCTGAAAGGCGTAAGAATGACAGGAACCAATTACTGTTAGACTATCAGCTGTAAAAAACCTGTCTATATTCAGCTCTTTTACAGACCAAAGTCATTCCTGTTTTACAGCAGGCCAAAACCTTTAATGTCTGTTACAGAAAAACAGTTCCAGTCCTGTTCTTAGGTGTATACAAGTAGAGCTATCACATTAATAGCCTAATGGGTGGATGGGAACAGACTAACTCAAAACAGCCCAGAAGATGCGTGTTGCTCATCATTCCTTCCGAAAGACTGCTGCTCTGATGAGTCACCTGAATGCCTCAATTCCCAGCTTTTACCATTATTTATGTCCCACTCTATGAATATATTTTATCATTTCTACTTCAGTTTGAGCGTTAGAGTCGCTTATGGAAAGACAATGTTTGGTTCAATAGGTATTGGTTTGGAAAAAATCCCAGATGGAGAGGTAAAGGTCCGAAAAAGCAGAATAAAACCTGCCTCTTCTCTGCAGTCTTTTAAGGTAGGATGAGCTTCCTTCGCTGAAATGGGCATGCTAAAAACTTTTTACGTCTTGTAAATGTTTTAATCTTAGTTGCAAACAATTAAGTCATAACCCTTGAAATGGGCTGAGCAGCCCGCAAAATAGGTGAAACGTGAATTGATATATGGGAAGCGATCTCCGGTGGGATGCCTGCCAGGGGAGCCTGGGGGTGAGCTGGAGTTTGCAGAATTTACTGACCTGTTTGAAACCAAAGCAATCAGTGAATGTAGGACCTCTTCATGTGGCTTTTCTCTCTTGCATCTGCTAGCATTGGCAGAGATGTCATCTACTTCTAGTAAAAGTATTCTACGGATATAGGGGAAACAGTCTATCTTTCAGAAAAGGCATAGATAACCATCAGCAACGTCTCTGTCCTGTACAAGAACTACAGAGACACCCACCACTGAAAGAGTATATAACAAAATATTTTTCTGACACAACCCAGTTTCTGGATGTTTCTTTAACACTGTAATCCCAAAGATCCATTTCAGTGGTCACTTATCGCTTGTATTACAGGTCTATAATAAGATACAATAATTCCCTGTCGTTGGAGGCGTAGGTCTGCTGATGAAAGGGTAGAAGACTTTGAAGTACAATAAACAGTGAAAATATGATTAGGAGGGAGATAAATGAGGTCCCATAAGAGAGGAAAATTTGCTGTCACGTTGTATTTTTAACTCTCAAAGCCCTGTGTTCTGTGTGATCAGCAGTGAAGGAAGGATTTCATTTGAGGCTCAGGTTCAGGACAGCGAGTCAAAGCGGACATTATAGACGCTGTTAGGCCACGAAGACTTTATGTTAGCCTAGTGGCTAGACACCAGTAGTGGTTTGACTCTGGGTATGTCTTTGCACAGGTTTTGTAAAACGGGATCTTGGTTCATGTGGTACGCAATCTGTTTTATATATAACTGCTAAGTCTCATTTAGTTGATGTTTTTAAAATTTCTTATTATTTGTTATAGTTAAGAGTCACTCTTCAGATCTGATGCCTTACAGATATTAACAGTTTGTCTGTACTCAAGGCCATTCAAGGAGCACTGCAATTCAAAATAGTTTCATGCATATCTTCTCCAAAGACTTAGATGAGACTCAAAGCTAAAATAAATGTGCAGAAACAACATCGGCATTTTGAAACCCAACATAATTTAGAGCATATTGCATGATTGAATTACAACCTAATATCTCATAATTTTTCCCACTTGTCAGAAAAGGTCATGCAATGCTGTAAACAATCAATAGTTTTCATGTCTAAAACGAAGCAGTTTGAACAGTTTTTCATGAGCTGTGAAGGTTAAACGAGGCACTTGCTGAGATCTATTGAGAGTCATCCAAGCTTTACATATTTTATAGTATGCTTAGTGGCATACTCATTACCATTACCAATGGTTTATGATTAATCAAAAGAATTTGGTTTAGATCTTGCACATGGATATCATGTAATTTATCTCATCTTCTGGGGATTATCCTGAAGAAACTGCTGTATGAATGATCTTAATGTACGCTGGAGTTTATATGGTATGTTACGTGCAGCTATGCCAAACATTATGATCTGAGAAAGAAAAATATGCTATTTGTGTATAATATCTCAGCACTTACATTTGCACTAAGCTTTGGCTAATCAGTTCTTGGTGTGTCTCTTACAAACCACCATTGCTGCAGGCGTACAGCGAGCCATATAGAAAACACCACAGACTGAAACTTGGCAATTGGCATGTCATGACTGGAGAGCAAATTAGATTTTGCCAATTTGGGGAGATACCGGTGTCGTCGTGTGCTTGTATAAACGCACGTATATTTATGCAATGCATGCTTACAAATGCCCGTAAGGAGGGGCTCGATGTTTGGTATAAGAAATGGCAGATGAGGATCTTGCTCCAGCGGTGGCGGGTTCAAAATGGGTTGTATGGTAGGTCTTCAGAAGCAGCAGTGCGTATATCTGTGGTCTTGCAGGAGGGAACAACAGAAATAGTGGATGCATTCAGAGTACTCCACATTAGACCCTTTTGCCAAATACAGGGCTCGGTGGGAATTGGAAGGGCAGAGCCATCCTTCACTGGGAAGAGTGCGAAGTCAGGGTGCAAGGAGAAAGCTCCGACCGAGGCAGATGAGAGGTCTGTGAGCAGACCACCCTGGGCACCAACTACTCCTGCCTTTCTGAGAGGCGCTGGCCTCCAGCATTTCCCAGACTGGGATTTTGGCAGAAGAAAGGAGCCAGGAGCTGCTCTGCCCGGGGAGAGCTGCCATCAGGCAGCAGCTTCTGCCTCGCAGTGAGGAGATGGCTCTTGGTCGTCCCACTCTGCACTGAACGTGGGCTTTGCTGAGTGCCCAGGGCTGTGCTGGATACAGCCACTTCCCCAGAAACGTCAGTGTGGCGGTGCTTAGGAAGTGGAAAAATGGCACATTGTCATGTGCTACTTCATTCCAGAGCGGACAGCAGTAAGAGAGGAGACAGTTGCAGGGTACATGAAAAGTGCTTCTAAGCAGAGCAGGTTTAGTCATTGCGTTTGATAGATACCACCCAAGAATGCTTTAAGATGCATTTCTGTCAGCCCTGCAGCGTGGAGGTGCCTGGAGATGCTGGAGGTAACCCAGGCACGGGGCTCAGGACCACGCTCTGAAGCCAGTTACCTCCGATGCCCTCCTTGTCCTGCAACCTGCCTTTTGGCCATTTATCAAGCCAGCTTTTGCTATTGAGAGGAGAAGTTGATGCCCGCTCCAGTGATAGCCATAGCTATTCCACAGCTCTGTACCTGCCTTTTAAAATAAGGCTTAAAATATTGTCATCAGCCTAAATCTTAGAGCACAGACGATAAGGATTAGTGAATAAAGCAGGGCGTCAGTTTGGGCACTGGGTCAGCTTATTGTCTAATCCTTGCTATCTCAGTTTCACTCTCTGTATACAGGGAAGCTAATATCTATTTACAGATCTCCTGGGCCCTTTTCTTTGGGAGGATTAATCACCAAATGTCCATAACCTATTTTTTAAGTGCGAAGTGTTATGAGCGATTTGTGAGGGCAGCATGAAGTCATCAGCGTCATGGCAAAGCTGCAGAGTCTGATATGTTCACCCTCGGTTTTCTTTAGAAGGGTTAAAGAAATTAGACTGGATGAACTTTATTTTACTGCTTAGGATTTGAATGGTGAGCAAGCACCAGCACAAAGTTATAGATAACAAAACTCCTACTGCACCTGTTGATAGCACAGGGCTCCATCCAGACCAGGCAGTTCCTGTCCGCTTCCCTTACGCAGAGCTATGAAATTCCAAGTGCCCTCTGACAGTTACAAGGGGCTAGTATTTCTCTGGTAATTCCCAAAAGAGAAATAAATAATTGATGAAATGCAAATCATTCAAAGCTTGTGTGAACTTCTGCCCTCTCCCTCCCCCTCCAGTAAATAAGTTTGAAATGCTCTTTGAGCCTTAGAGATTGCAGAAAGCCCAGGGACATGCTGGAGCCTGAGCTGTCGAGGAACATCAGCTCAATTCTGTTGTCAAATTGTCATTGAACAGGGATGGTCTTTATTCTTTAATGCCCAGGAATTAACTACTTACAGAAGTTAATTTTAATATCAAAGGCTTTCCATATTATAATACGTTCAAAGATTATAACCTTATGAGGCCTTTGTAGTGCTGCACAGGGATGGAGAAAAGTGGTTATGAAAGATTTTTTTTTTTTTTTCCAGGAAAAAGACACTTCCTCTAATTTTAAAAATCGCAAAGAAGATGCAAAGGAAACGATAAACCGATCTTGACCCAGAGCATCAGTGTCAGTTTTCCCCGTTTGCTCCGCAGGGGGATTTACGGGATGCCCACACTGGCGTTGGGTAGCTCGGCTCGGCGGCACTGTACGTGCAGGCAGCAACTCTGCCTTAAATCAAGCAGCACTGTGCTCCATGCTGCAATATTTCCCTAGTCTATTAATAGTAACCCTGTCTGAAGAACCTGTAGCTTTCAATGGTGCACATTATGTACAACACTTCAGGGGAAATCCAGCAACCAGTGAGGCCGCTGCCGTGGTGGGGCTGGGGTTTCATCCTCAGGGATTTGGGCTTTGCACAGTGCCTAACCAAATGACGGATTGTCTTACCATGACGAAATGAATACCCTTTTTGCTCATAAATGAGATGAGAGGTTTTTCACGAGCGGAAGCAGTTTAGCAAGCTGAGAGAGGATGAGTGGGAAGGCAGAAAGTTCATATATCAAAATTGGCGCTGTTCAGATGGGAGACAATGGTCTCAAATGAGTCTCACAAGTTGCTAAATTTGCTGATCCTATTTTTCAGTGAGGAAGAAATATTGATTAATAACACTGGGATTCATAAATAACCACTGAAACTATGAAAGCCTGATATGGAGTTAAAAGGGAGAATCCATGCAGGTAATAAGCCTACACTGTTTCAGCAGCGTTGGGCAGCAATGCCAACAGTCCTTGAATCGCTATAAAGATCATGCAACATCTCATTCCTTAAAACCATGAGTAATTGAGTTTTCTCATTACCCAGATTATTCACTGTGACAAAACCCAGAGATTTTTGTCTGCCAGTTGGTGGAAGGCTGCGGTTGATGTCCTTGTGGGCACAGGAGCCGTGCATGCCGGCGGGATGAGGGGCAGTCCCCTTTCAGACGCCTCTTGGAAATGAAGTCAGTGGAAACTGCCTGCCATGTGCAGGCACTCTGACTTCGCTATGAGCTCAAAATACTGTGAATTTTGAGACTTGTATGTGGTTTGGAGGTTTTTTTGTTATTCTTTTTGTTTGTTTGTTTTCTTTCTCTACATGTTTGCAGTGGCAAAGGAGGTGGCCGAGCAGAGGCATTAGAAGTGAACGGCTTTATTGGTCTACTTGCATGTTGTAATGTTATTCTGCTACCAGGGATGGCAGTGTAAATCTCAGAGAAAACAAATTCATTTCAGAAAGGTTATATACAAGTAGATTATTTGCATCCTTACCCCTGTGTGCGCCTCCCCTGCCCCAATAAACAAACAGCTTATTTGTACTGCTGCAGTCTCTAAGGATATTTGCAGAGATAAACATGCGCCGAAGTCCTCGTAGGATGGAGCACTGAATGGGAAGGGAAACAAAACAGGCATATTGCCACCATCTTTCATATTTGAAAAGAATAGGTACTAAATTCTCTCTCTTGAGTCAGAAATACCCTCCTGGACCAGGTCTTGGCTCTGCACTGTCTAGTTTGTCCTGCTCAGGAGCAGGACACATTTCTGGGGGACTTTAAGGTGAAATCAGAGTGACTGTGCTTGGAAAAAAAATGCAGAACCTTCCCTTCTGAAATGCCTACTACAACAGTTCCGAGCCTTGTTTTCAGAACAGGCGCCTCACCACCTCTTCAGATGGGGGGAAAAAAATCCCCCGCCTCCAATCCCAAGCTGGTAGTGTGTTATATCGACCAACAAAAGCCCCCAAAAATAATGACAGAATTATTCCCAGCAGTAGCTCCACTACTGGAACACAAGCTCCAAGGAGGCCATTAGAGATTTTATTTTATTCTGCTTTATGAGGCAGGACAGCAGGCAAGGCGATGAAGAATACCAGCTTAAAAGTCTCTGAAATAAATGATAAGGATTTACTCTCCCAACTTAAACTCTGGGCAGCTGGGTAGGGTTGGCCATAGAGTGGAAACCCAAAGTGGGGAACAGCTTGTGAGTCCCAGGGACCCTGTGAATGTGTCTTTGAAGTTCATTGCATCCCCCGGCGTACACAGGGTGTGTGCCAGCATGATGGGGGTCCTCCGACCCGCAGAGAGGCCGGGAAAGGGCTGGACCTAGGGGCAGCAGTGCCATCGACTCCTGCCTTGGACGTATCAGGCTACAGTTTGCCGTTGTCCTTAATGGCACAGATTTGAGTGTCTCCTCTTCTGTTCCAATATACCATGTTATTAACAACAGCTAGTGCTGCGTTCAGCTCTGGGGCCCCCAACACAAGGAGGACATGGACTTGTGAAGCAAATCCAGAGCAGGGCCACAAAGATGACCCGAGGGCTGGAGCAGCTCTGCTGTGAGGACAGGCTGGGAGAGCTGGGGTTGTGCAGCCGGGAGAAGAGACGGCTCCGGGCAGACCTTCCAGCAGCCTTCCAGTACGTGAAGGGCGCCTACAAGAAAGCTGGAGAGGGACTTTTTGCGAGGGCATGCAGTGATAGGACAAGGGGTGATGGCTTTAAACTGAAAAAGGGTAGATTTAGATTAGGTACAAGGATGCAATTCTCCTCTCTGAGGGTGGTGAGGCGCTGGCACAGGCTGCCTGGAGAAGCTGTGGCTGCCCCATCCCTGGCAGTGCTCAAGGCCGGGTTGGACGGGGCTTTGAGCAACCTGGTCTGGTGTAAGGTGCCCCTGCCCATGGCGGGGGGTTGGACTGGATGATCTTTAAGGTCCCTTCCAACAACTCTATGATTCTATTAAATATCGTTAGGTAGCAATAGCGCAAAGTTAGATGTAATGAATTTATTCAGCAAGAACCTGTGCTCTGTGTCTATAGTTTCACGAGCTTCATCCTTTGTCCTGTTTCAAAATGCAACTCTAGGCAACTTTTGCGTGCTGTTTAGCCAAAATTAAAGCTGTTGTTAGGTTAGGTGTCTTAGGAGAAAGTGATGTTATGACTTGGTATTTCTTTGATGGAGTCCTGCTTGTTTATTAAATATTTTACCCTCTTCAGACAGAAGGAAGAGGAGCTATTCTACATTTTTGGAACTGTATGGCCAACGAATGCAACTTGTGAAGGAAAGGCTCTTATTTTCCCCTTTCAGATTGTCTCCAGGCTCCTTGCAGACAAGGTTTTTCCTTTTTTGCCCCTTGTTTCCAGCCTTGTGCAGCTGCAATTCATCTAATCCTGCCCTCCTGTTGCATCTGCATAAAAAGCACCCAGCCCAGCATGGCCCAGGGGATGCCCAGCCCCCGCCGATGAGCTCCCCGTTTGGAGTATCAGGTTTGGTTGCTTCCTCCACCACATCAGTAATGGGGAAAAAATGCGCTTTATCCATTAAACTAAAAAGGAAGAAGGCTCAGACAGTAGTGTGTAGCTGATGGCAAACTTTGATACATCCCACTGTAACAGTACTGTGATGAGATTCAGTTACGGATTCATTAAGTCCCTCCATCTTCTTTTGAAAAAGATCATTTTCCATTGGTGGGCGGCAGATCTTCCACGTCCCGCAATGTAATCCATCTTTTTGTAGCTCAGCTTCCAAGGCTGTCTCACAGCTGAAGGCTGGTGTCTGAAAAGATCTGGGACTTGTGCACATTGGGTTTCTGCTGTCATGATTGAATTGTCTGCTGTTACATATATAATCAGGAAGGAATTTACTGTGAATGCTGTCCTTCTGGGAATGAGCTTTCAGTACCAGAAGCTAATTAACTAATGCGGTAGCTTTGGTTTTTATAACAAATCTCTGGTGTTTCTGCCAAAAACCAGTCACATCTGCCGCTATGCAGACATCCGTGGCTATGCTTAGCTCATCAAATCTGTGCTTAGTCACCTGAATCTGCTTTTTAGGGGTGTTCATTTCCCATGGCACAAGTGAAATGAAAGTAATAGATACTTAACACCCCTGAAAATAGAGGTTTTTCTTCTTTCTGGGGAACCCATACATCTGTATGAATTTAGAGGAATGATTGCTGGCATGTTTATTGAGAATAGAGTCCTCTCAAGTACAGACTGGGTTAGATTTCTCCTCTCTCATCTAGGCCTTGCCTGAGAAGCTCCCCCCAAAAAATTGTTGCTTGGCATTCGGTGTGTCGTGATTTAAAAATGCATCTGATTTCCAGAAACAATAAAATAATAAAAAAAAGAGAGACACACGCAGGAAAGGGATACTGGACGCAGAGGGAGTCAGCTCTCGCTGATTGAGCCCGTCGTGCTGTGACTGGTGTCAGAGGCTCTCGGCCGCACACGACTTCATCGCTTTGTATGCCGGCTGCGTTGCTCAACGCGGCCGAGATTGACTTTTCCAAGGAGGGGTGGGAGCAATAAACAAAGAAATAAAGATAACTCAGATAGGACACTTCCAATCTTCTATTATCTTTCTACAGCAGAGCAGGGAGAGGTTTAAAATGGATGCTACGTCTGATAAACGAAAAGGTGATTCCTCCATCTGAGCTTTGCACCGAGCGGTGATGAGGTGCTGAAGCAGAGCGATGCGTTGGCCGCGCTGCCCGCCGCGGCTGCCTCTTGTGGGGTGTGCGGAGCCGCAGGCGGCGCCTCCTGCCCGGGTGGGAAGCAAGAATATTTATGGAGTTGCAATAGCAGCTGCGGCTCTTTTAGTAATAAATAGTTGATCTCAAAAGGTCATGATCATATATAACACCATTCTTCTAGTAATGAACGCACAATGAATATGTACAGTTTGCTGTTGGTGAATTCATCAGTGCAGGACTCTGGTCCTGCTAAGGAGCTCGTGAGATCAGGCACTAATCCTGTGTGATGAAGGATTTTTTTCAGTCTGCTGCGAGAGCAGCTGTTGATGGTTGTTGAGGGGTGCTCGTATGAATCTGAAGTCAGCTGCTGAAATACCCAACAGCTTCTGCCAACAGTTTGCATGAAGAGACTCTTTAAAATGACCACTGCTGTAAAAGTTTGTTGGCGGTTGTTACTGTGGAGAATCTTTAGAAAATTTGTATGCTTACAGCTGCACCTTACAGAGGCCCTCGTACGTAGTGACGCAGTACAAGAAATGAAGAAATTTAACTTATTTTTAGCTGAGAAAATGTGCTCCTGTAATTGGATTAGCCAGGTTTTCATTTGCACTTTTTTCCTTTGTTTCCTCTCTCCTATTGCTAACAATATCTGTGCTGCTGCCTTACCCCAGCAAATAACGTTAAGCTTTTATTACAATAATTATGAGTTCACAAATGCTTCTGAGAGGGTATATAGCTTACTGTTAACTCCTCCGTACAACATGCATTTGTCTGAACAAGCCAAACCTTAACAACAATTAACCTTTTGAACAATTTAAAATGAGATAAAAGGAACGAAGCCCTTTGTTTTACGCACTTAACCAAGGTTTTTAATCGCCAGCACTCGAGTGCTCGCGCAGCAGCACTCGAAACGCGCTCTGCCTTGCTGTCTGCTCACACGGATTTCTGGGAGAAGCAGCACCGCAGCTGTGGTGAGCGCTGGACTTGGGAGCACTCGTGGAAATAGTAATTTCTGTCTAATAGCTTTGTTATAGACATGAAACTACGCAGTCTAGTGAGCTGTACGCTTTAATGATGTTCTGATAATGGTAGAATAGAAGAGACTGTAGGTTTTTTTAAATGTACAAAAGGCTGAGAGTAATGAAGTGTGGAAGGATGAACTGTTTGGGTGTAGTATTGAGAACTCTTGAGTCGGGCAGCTGGGCTACTTCAAAAAAGTCAGATATTTCCCATAGTAACGTTCCCTGTGATTTAAGAAGCTCATTACACCGTTTTGTAACTTTAACCCACGTGGTTATAGTTAATACAGATCTTAACATCTGTCCCAGATGTTCTGTGGTAAGTTAGTTCTAGTGGCACAAAGTAATCTTAAGCCTCTTAATGACATCCAGATGATAATAACCACTTATTTATTGATTAGATTACTCAGCTAACTGTATACTGAATCTGAGAGAAAAGGAAAACACAGCCTGCATAGAGCTAATAGTGAGTGGATTGAAACAGGGTGGACTGAAAAACAGTTTAAAGCAAAATGACTTACCTTGTTTAGTTCTGAGAAAAACACAAAGATTATTTTTTCTTCCTTTGCATTCTTACAGCTCAGTGCTGGGAACCGCTGACAGGCATTTGGATTAGACCTCTTTCGCATAAGTAATATTCACTTATATGAACAGCAGCAAGTTGTCCCCCCAGGCCCCTGTTCCTGGCACCTTCAGGAGCACGGCAGTGGCCGGACACTCAGACAAGATCTCACAGGATTGTATGGAGCTGACATTTTTTTGCTGGTGTGGTTGTTTTGTTAATGATACTTCTGAAGTTAAACTCGGATTATTTTGTGCAGACGTGGTTTTCAGAGGAGTTGGGTACTTCGGTATTGTTTTTTCCCCTGTATTTCTTCCCTGTATAGGGGGCTAAAAAGGCTGTGACAGCCCCTTGGCATGGTTACCCTGTCATGGGGACCCTGGGCAGCCAGGGAACAGACCAGACCCACTGTGTGTCCTTCAAATATTTTGGCAAAAACTATAAATAAGATTTTTTTTCCTTTTTTTTCTTTTTTTTTTTGATGCATGCAGATCTAATAGGAAAAGAGCTTAGAGGAGGCGTACTCTTATGCCTCCACAAGACACTGACATGTTGCAGCGGTTTTCTTTGCTGTTAGAAATACACCATAAAACTCAAGTGAAAGGTAAGGATCAAACTATCGCATTATTCCGTTGGACTGAGGATATTCAAATTCATCCTCTAAACTTCTAAATCTCATAGGAATTTATCAAGTGTCATTATAAATTGCTATTATTACTATTATTTTTCTGTCAAACAGATTTGGTTTTCCTGAACCTGCAAACGCTTTCACCAAATTGCTTCAACTGGCACTTTTTAGGGGGCAGATATTCACAGAACCACTGCCGGCTCCTTAACAGCGGGGACAGCAGAGCCTTTGCCCGGTGCACGCGTGGACAGCGGAACGCATAGCAGTGAGAGCCGGAGCTGTGATCTCCTCACCCCCCTTCTATAGCCCAACGCCTTCCCACGCCTGCGGGGAGCTTCGGCCGGTCGGCGTCTGCTCCCGGCGGACCTGACTCTCTCCTGTGTTCCCCTAAATTGCAAGGATGCCTCTGTCATTCGGTAGGTGCAGAGCTTTAATTTGGAGAAGTGGGAGGAGAAGGTGGGGAGGAAAGAAGGGAATGTTAGCACTGGGGCAAGCCTTGCGTTTGCATTGTGCTCCGGAGCTAACTGTGCAGCCTCTCGCGCGTCCTGCCAGGCCGGCATGCAAATAGAAGGGGAAAGGGTTTGCGAGCTGCCTCCATTTCTGCTGCATAAAGAAATGCTAATGCGCACCTTCAAACCAGGACCTTTTGCAGGGGCTGAGGTTTGGAGAGAGATGTTCCCCAGAAATGTTGCCCCAGAGGCCACAGAACCCTTTCCAAGCACTCAGACCAGTACGAGACTATTCAAGCCCTCCTAGTTCAACCTTATATTAAGTAAATTATTTTCCATAAGAGAGCTGAACTTGCTGAGGCGATGTTTTCTCGCTCTCTTCATGTTGGTAGAGAAGGATCGTGTGTGTGAGGACCTGCTGGGAGAGCAGAGGAGGGACAGGGAAAGCCCATAGAGCACAGTAGGAGGGAAATACTTAACACAGCTCTTTAAACTGGACCTTTATTCCCTCTCCAGTATCTCTTACGATGATTTATACAAGTACGATACCACAGTGCCAGATCTGCATGAAAGCATCTGGGATCAGAAAAAAAAATTCCCACATGCTTGTCACAAAGCACTTGTCATTTTTAAGTGTTTTAAAAAATATTTTATTTGGGCAGCACCATGTATTTTTTGCAGGTTTTACATAAATATTTACAAAACCCTGTATATCTTTGATATGAAATTAATTTCTCTTATGATTCTTATTCAGGAAATCACAGCCTTCTCAGCAGACATTCGGGAAGCCCTTGCTCCTTGTATCTCTTCTTCCCCTGGCCTTGTGTGTGGGAGTCATTTCTTTGGCCCCTTCTGAGGGTGACAAAGTGCAGGCACAGCCTAACTGTCGTTCGTACTAAATGATGTATTAGGTCTCATGAATTTTGAGCACGTCTTAACTTACAATTAGCATCTCAGAATCGCTATGTAATGTAACCAAAGGGCCAGCCTTTGCTCGGGGGAGTGCCAGGGCTCGATGGTGGGCTGGCTGGGGGTCCGCTGCCGGGGCATCTCACCGCCCGTGTCCCTGCGGGATGGGCAGAGCCTCGGTGAGATGCCACTGAACTTCATGGAGCAACACCCAGCTCAGATTTGTGTCCCTGCAAAGTAGCCCCTCACCCTCACGGGCATGTACCTGAAACGGTTGAGCCACCTATTTACTTCACCTGATAATTGTTTTAGGAATTATTCATACTGTGTGCTTGGCAAGATTCATAGAGGTTTCCTTGGGAAACTGCAGATCTTCAGGGACTCGGCTACTTTATATTCACAGAGTTCATTGTTCAGAAATACCCAATTTCATAACTATTCTTTAAAAAAATGAAGTATTCTTTCCTCATCTGAGCTACAAACACATTTCTCATGCAGAAAACATGTTTTCTTTTACATTTTGGCAATTGCATTGTAAAACAGAACAACAACAACATAGCAGGGCTGACAGGACTTGGGACTGCTGGCTGTCTTCTCAGCTCTCGGTGCTTTGAACTTGGGTCTGCTGCATCCACAGTGAGTTCCTCCCTTGAGCAGAAAAGGCAAAACATGGCAGCTGTGTGGGTCTATACTTGTACAAAGCTGAAGGATGGTTTCCTCTATCCTTGCTGACTGTAGGGAGGGACGGACTTCAGGGAAGCAGTGGTGTTTGCACAAGCTGAAAACCTCACCCCAAAATCTGTCCAAAGCTGCTGCATGGGCTTCTTGGTACATGGTGGTGTTTCTCATGATGGTTCATGTAGAGCGGAAGTTGGCTTGGGGATTTAAGCTACATTATGGGTCTTGGAAGCACAGCAGATGCCACCAGGAGCAAACATTGATGAGATGTTGGAAGCAGCCCAGTAAGTTGGGTTATATCTGCTGGTGGTTGTGCTTTGTGAGCCTGTTCAACACTCACATTATGTTTCATTTTGACTTCACTTATTGTGATGATATATGAATTTTTGGGAATAAAGCTGACCATCCCCTGAGTGGCAGCATGTCTGTGGGTGAGAAACATCAGAGTTTCTTTCAAACGAGCTTCTGACAGCCCATCCCAGCTGAGGGTCTGACCATGTGTGTGGTGCAAAATGTCTGCTCTTTTCCACCTAACACTGGTAACCAACTGGGCCAGGATTTAACAATGAAATCTTGGTGGTCCTCCCACCACGGGCTGCTCAAGGACCCAAAGGTGGATAAATTTCCATTGGCACAAGCAGTGCTTGTAGTACAGCCTATGCTTGAACAGGCACTTTGTCCCAGGGCACTCCTTGCACACTTCGTGCTCTCAGATAGCTTTTAAAACACATGATGAGTTTTCAGAGTTGGTGTTTAATTGTCTGGGAATGGACATGCAATTTTCCTTTCCCGTTGCTGTGATCTCCTGCAGATGGGGTTCCTCATGGTGTGCCCAGGGAGGGCTGATGCCTATAACAGTGCTCAGGCCCTGAGCATTACTTACTAATTCCCTAAGCTGGTTTCTACTTTTTTTTTTACAAATAACACACTTGCTACTCAAAAACATGAGTTTTTGAGCAAAAAAAAAAAAAGAGGTTAAGCTTATGAGTGTATGATTAACAAAAATTATCTTCTAAATCTCCTCTGTCTCCTGTATGAGTTATGATGTTTGAAAGAAACATGAAAAAAGGTGAGCACCAGAGCACGTAAAGTGGTGGTCTAAAATTGCTCTTTCTGAGGGTGCATTTTTCAGTCTCAGCAACTTGGAGCAGGGTGGGGTGGGATGCGGGACCGATCTCCCAAGTGGACATAAGCTTTGACTCAAAACATGAAAGGATTTTGAGGGTGGTTGGATCAGTCCCTCCGTAGCTGTCCTCCTTTTTATGTTCTTCTCTCTCCGCTCTGTGTCCCTATGAAGGCACAAGTGAATTAGCATGGAAACACTGTTTGTGGTCTTCATAGGTGGGAAAAAACAGTTGAAGGCACAAAGTCCTAGCACTGAATTTAGTGAGATTGCTCCACGTAGTGTTTACCCAAGCGTATTTTCTAACCATGATGACGAGGATGTGGATGTGATCGACTTTTAGGTCATTTGGTTGTTTAGGACAGATACTGTTCTCCAGCTTCACATGGTTTAGCCAGGAAAGAGCTGGTATGTCTGCGATCATCTTCACACATACCCAGTCTCGGATGCCATCAAAACTTCCTTTGGAATGTTAAATAAGAGATGAGGTCAGGATTTTTGTGATGACTGATGGCTGAATTGAATTACTTGGTCACCATTGAGTGAACGATTTTTTTCACTTTACCCTTGACCAATGTCAGTGTTGTTCTGTTCAGACGCTTTTTCTCTATAAATCGCTCTGCCTCAGTGTAGCGTAACCGATGCCATCAGCTGCTCTTGGGCTTTTGTTAATATCTGAAACTGCACCGAGAAAGGGGAGAGAAATCCTCACTGGCAGCCTTTATTTTTTAATTTGGTCACCTCCATACTAATGGAGACAGTCTTAGCTACTTAAAATTAGCAAAATTCTGGTGTTTACATGTGAGCAGCCAAAGGCTGCAGTTGCTGAACAGCCCCAGAAATGGTCTCCTGGGGTCAGAGCCACCATAAAAGGTTGGGTGTGGATGATCTGCTGGTAGACAAGGAGATCTTCAGCTTCCATGCTTCCCAGCCCAAATTCAGATGCTAATAAGCAAGTCGCTGTATATTGCTTCTCAGGAGGTTTTACTTTCTTTTTAGGCTCAGCTAGTTTTCTCTTGACATAATTACACCTAATATACTAATGGGTAAGTCAGTGGGGATCTATGCTGGTGTAATGGAAAGGGTTTAACTACCTGCAAGTTACCGCATACATCACTTTGATTTCGCTCACATCTCTGACTCTTTGGGATGCAAATTGTGTCTGTTTAGTCTCCTTCACATATTGTTAGAATGGAAGTGGCTGCACATGAGGGATGTTACAAAACAGACGAGGGATGTTACAAAATAGACTTAATTTAAAGAGGATACTTCATGCGTCCTCTGAAGATTCATACATTGTGGATGGAGAAGGTAATTAGCTGATGCTTCAGTGAGACAAGGGTATATGGCATCACTGCGGGAAGGAGCCTGGCCAAAGGTATGGGGATGGGGCTGCTATCCGCAGATAAAATCTATCATCCTAATACAATCCAGTGTGAAAGGGGGAGGACAGAGCTGGTGCATCACACTCCAACACCTTTGATTTGTCGCTTTCATGGGTGTTATTTTAATCAGGATGTATCTTCCTCAGGAAAATGTAGTCAGTGATCTGGGTATTAAAGTAAAAACAAACATTGTGAAATGTCAAAGATGCATCACATTTCTTTGCGAAGAACGGTGCAGGATTCTGTGACCGAGCCCGCAAGTTAAAGTCGGCCAAGAGCTGAGGCAGGGAGTACCTGATGGGCAATTTTTGTAAGTGGAGCTTTTGTCAAAACTGCAGAGCAAAGAGAAAAACATATTTTTAAGACTTCAGTTGCTGCATCTTAAGCTGATGCATCCTGTCAGATTGGATCCCTCATGTCAAGTTACAATCTGACTTCAGATGTCACAACCTACCACATCAGCCACAAATCTGCCAAGCTCGTCTTCATGTAAAAGTTGTTCAAAGACGAAGCTTATGGGAAGAGCTTTTATTTTTGGATCCGCTTCTCACAGAGTGTTTCAGACCAGGTACTTCTTCTAAAAGCTTTCCTAGATGAAAATAAGTGTGCCATGTGTATACCTGCATCAGGCAAGGCTGTTTCAAGTACAAGACTAATGTCTGATATCTTTTAGGTCTTGTTTGTCTCCAGCTGTCATTTCCTCCTGTGCCAACTATCAGGTGCCTGATCATTGCCACGTCCCCTGCGCGAGACCATGTTTATGCTTGGGGGACACGTTGGCTTGAAAAGACCTGCAGGTGTGAACGTCAGGTTTTCATTTTGAATAAAAGCATTTGGCGTGCCCTTTCCAGACCATTTCTTCAGTGTGGATAAACCCACCGCTTTCAGTCCAGGGAGGCTGCTTATGTTGCCCGAGGACCTGTCCCAGAGCTCCTCTTGAAGCCGAGTTGTCTGCTGTTTCTGTAAATAATGCACTTGGGCAAGTTTATGCCAGGGAAAAATGCTGATTTGGCAAGTAAAGTGAGCCTAACTGGCAAAGTATTTTTATGCTGCTATACACAACTGGAGGATATGTTGGCCGTGTCTCAACACAGAAATGCCTCCTTCTGACTGACTGTACTGGAAAGTCTGTAGCGCAGTTTAGGTTCAGTGATTGTCTGGGCTCTGCTCTACTTTACAGTGATAAAGCACATCTCTCGCCTTATGTTGTATTAGCTTTATGATGTGCATTCACATCACATTAAATAAAAAAAAAATTAGCTTTAATTGTACTTGAATGACAGAGCAGATTTGTGCTGCCACTTGGATTTTGGTCCTTACAGATGCTAAAATAAAGATTCAGTGCTAATTATGTATGCATGTATTAGCTAAATACCCAATAATTTATCTTTTTAGTTAAAAGATAAATAAAGTAGAAGTCTGTAGTTGAACACTTAGTGGCTACCCTGCTGTTCAGTAGACATGCAGGTACGAAGGTCAGAGCCAAATTCAGCATTTACACTTTCTAACAGAGATCTGTCTTGCAATGAAATCCCTCGCTGGTTAAAAGTCTCCTTCTCATCTTTCTTCTGCCCTTACATTATTTAAGGTCCTTTCACTATGTTTGGAACTCATATGGTAGGTCCCAAAATGGTCACCGTAGAGGGCTGCAGCCACAGAGAATGCCAAAGGCTGCACATCTGGTGCAACTTGGTCCCTCACTTCTGGTTGATACAACCTGGTTCGTCTCATCTGGTTGAACGAAAAAGGCTAATTTCATCCCTGGGAATCATGAGCATGGGAAAAATAGGATAGCAGTTATGCAAGATGCTTTTGCAGAGTGCTGCTGACTGTAGGTCTCTGCTGTCCCACTTCTGTCACCAAGGATCAGACCCTTACAGAGGTGAAAATGTCCTTAAAGAACTCTTTCTCTTTACACTTTATACTTGTGACTGTCCCCAGTGACAAGGCCATAACATGTTCCCATTATGTCGTCAGGCCAGAGATCGGAGCTTGTGTGGATAATGGTGCTTCGTCAAGCACCAGCATTTGCCCTAATAGCAAATATTAAGTTGGTTGAAAGTAACACTTTTTACAACCTATTTCCTGCACAGTTAATAAACCATCAAAACCAGAGGCTTATGTAGTTTGCTAGGCAGAAGTAGTCTTTCAGGACTATGATTTAATTAACATGACTAAAGGGAGCGGAGCAAGGTTGGCAGAGCAAGGTGTTTGCACAGGCGTTGTCTTGACCAGCTCTGGGCATTTGGCATTTAACATGAGTAAATAATTGTATTTGGCACCTGCTTAGTATTGCACTTCATCCGCTGCTTCTCCAGACCTGCTTCTAGGAATTAAAATCATCACGTTGTTTTACAATATTTTTTATGTATTATTGATGACACCTTATAAAATTAAATTGCATCACATTCATAGTAATGCAATTGAAAAGTTTCAGTCTATTAATGTTTTATTGCTGGAGGGGACAGGAGCCGGTTGTTTGAGCTACACAATATATCCCAAAGGGCACAAGAACTTGCTGAAAATATGGAAAATTTAGCTTTCAATAAACGTATTAAATTGTTACAACTTGTTCATGATAGTTTTTCACTTGCGCTATGATACTATTTTCTATAACATTCTGGAGACAGTGGTGCCTCCTGTGGTTTTCCCTGTGTGCTGCAGAGATACCACGATACAACAAGACGACAACATTTATTTAAGCCTCTTAATATTTCTCAGTCAGCAACGTGGGCTGTTTTCTTGAGAGAAAGACCTATTCTTACACTGTATCTCCATGTTAAAATATCCACAGGGTAGAGAGGCTTAATCTTCATGAAGCTTGTTAGGAGCCCTCCTAGCCAAACGCAGAAAGCCGTGTCCTTTTTCCCACGAGCGCTGCTTCTTACGACAAATTCCCCGCTTGTTTTTAGAGATTTGCCAGGCATAAATTACTCATACGGTTTCCCCTTAACATTCAACTGCGATACGGCGGTGGGGATCCAGCCTGATGCTGCTGTTTAAGGAACATGTTCTCATGGCTGCTTTCTCCACTCTCCTTGCAGGAATAAAACGCTTCCCAACCCTCCACTTTTCCGGAATGATGACCCCGAAATCTCCTACTGAAACCCCCGCTGAGAGCCAGCGGGAAGCTGGATGCGGGCTGCTGGCTGAGTGAACTACATCTGCCTGGTGAGAGATGTTTCTGAAGTGAGGTGAGGAGTCCATGTAGCAAAAATCCCTGCTCTCACATAGGAAAAAGGGCTCTTTAATAGAGGAGTGAGGCTCGAACCCAACTGTATTGCCAATGTAGCTACCTGCTTTAGCCAGCGACGTTGCTACAACTGGCAAACGTGGGAAACTAAAATCAGAACTCTTTGTTCTGAGCTGAATAGGATTTTTTAAGTTAAAATGGGAAAAATAAATATAAAGTTAAGTAAATTCCATTAAAATGGGAATTTTCTCATCCAAAACTAGTGAAAAGCCACTGCAGAACATTAATTTCACTGAAAGGAGAACGGATTAATATCACAGTGCTGCTGTTACACGTATCAAATACAACTAAATAAATGCATATTCCTACCAATATAAATAAGAGAGTTCTGGTGGAAGGCCAGTGTCTGAACGCAGTGGAACACATCAGAGAAGTGGATGGTGTATTGTGGGCCGGCACTGCGCACATCTTTCATCATCTTCTGGCTGTTGCAAACTTTTTTGATTTCTGAATGAGTCACAAGTTGAGCTGTACAGTATAAAACCTAAACCGTGGGATAAAATAGCCAGTGAGCTCATATGACAAATACCTGTGTTATTTCTTTTACTGGAACAAGTGCATCTTTACAACCGTCAGGCAAATGGGGAAAGCTGCTGTTGCACAGATGAAGCAGTTTTTAAGGCCATATTTCAGACTCTGTTCTCTCTCAGTTTGCATTATAAAACACTGATGATCTCAAAGTACCCATTTCTGCTCCTCCTAAGCACTGGTTGTTCCTCTTTCAGGACTGCAGTTATCTTGCTTAAGTGAGAATTTAGGTGTGCAATGAACAGAAGCAGGGCTTTTCACATCTTTAATAAATAAAAAAAAATTTCTCGGCAAACTGCAGTCATGCCAAGGTTTGATTTAGAACGTGATTTCTATTTGCTCTTTGTTTTTTATCCTCTTCTTTAAGCAAACAAAGCAACAGTGAGCCCCAGAGTAAAAGTGCTGTGAGGAAGCAGAAATAAAGACTACTCACTTGAATTCAGCCTAAAGTTAAGCTTCAAAAGGCCTAGAGAAAAGTGTAGATTACAAAGGAATCCCACTAGATTTTTGTATTCAAAGGAGAAAGTTTTCCCCTTCTGGTGCCTGAAATCCAGTTTGCGATGTTGAATTAGCACCTGAAGGTTTTCACATGAAATCATCCTCGAGTCTGTGCAGTGGCGGTTTTAGTTCTGGCCTCCAATTTGAGGGAAGGGAAACTTTCTTCGATGAAGTTTCCACATTCAAGTAAAGGTCAAATAACTACAATTTATGACATTGCCCAAATATGAAAATGTCCTTCCTTTTCTCCTCTCTTTTAATGTTCAGAAAAAAAGCAAACCCAATTTGCTTGACTTTCTGCTTTTTTCTTCTTGGCTGCTGATTGTGCCCACGAGTGCTCAGCAGAGATTTCCCTTGTGGAAGAGGACTTTAGCCTGGGGAAGCCTCTTCTGCACAGCCGCAGCCCCACACCCCACAGGCAACTGGTCCCAGGCCATTTTCCTCCTGTCCCGTGGTGGGAGAGTTTCGCACTGCTGTGTTTCCACAGCGCTAAGCACAGCGTGGCCCTGGGCTTCCCTGCAGCAGCCCTTGTGCAAATGATGCAAGTACCTTGTTAGTACTTGGGCCGAGAGGAGCTGCGGTACAGCTCTGCATGGCTGAGCTTCCATAGATAATGTATTCCCACAAGGATCCTCGAATAGCAGAATAAATTAGAGCAGCCTTGAAGCTGTTGTAATTCATGCTCAAGCTGGCAGAGAGTAGCCCGTTAGACTTGGGAACGGTGAGTAGCCCCCAGTGCCTTTGCCAAGGAGAGCCCAGCATCAGGACGTGTTCAGCAGACGCTTCCCGCTCTCTGCTTTCCAACTCTGTGTGAATACAGAAAAGAAGGTACAAGCCTTTCTGGTCTGGGCTTTTTCCCCCTTTGATGTAGCTGCTTCATTTTTTTTTCTGGTGCAATTGCAGTGGTTTGATGGAAAGCAAAACATAGCCCATCTGCTGGTGCAAGTGTGTAGAAAGGTAAGAACCCACTCAGGGTTTGTTCTCAAGTTTGCAGGATTAACAATAAAGCCGAGGGAAGGGGCAGTTCTATTTATTCTGGAGGAACGAGCCTTTGAAAATTTCTCACTGTAGAGAGATCAGAGGGAAAAGGGCAGGAAGAAAAGGTAAAAGCAAAAGGAAGAAGGAATGACATGTAGAAGATCATAGCCCTTTACTTTGGTTAGTAGTTTTAGAGGCAAATAGGGGGAGGTATTACTTGAAGCAAGCTTCACTCACAAATAATTCAGCAAGTAATACTAGTATAAAATTCTCACTTCCTGTTTATGTCATGAAAGTTGCTCTGTATTTCTTGGAAAGTTTAATGTCCATGTTTAAGAACACAAGAAAAATCTTTTAGTGTAAAAGAAAATCGTTCCTTCTTCCTGTCCGCGCAAAACTCCTGTAAAATTCTAACTTCATTTTCCCAAAATTCAAACTGCTTGATGTTGTTATCAAAATAGATTCTGAAAAAAACACGAGAAGTGTTTTGGGTATTACTCGAGTACAAGTTTCTTCTAAAGATCTGAATACAGTAATGACATGCTTTAAATCTAGTAGAATTCAGGGGAGTTTGAGAATTAATTACCTTTGCAGCGAGAGGCTTTGCTTCCCATCCAAGATGGCTCCAGGGCACTTTAATCACCGGCTTCGAACGTTTACCAAAATAAGTGAGATTCTTTACACTGTCATGAAACTATGAAGTTTTGAAAACGAATTCAGAAAAGCACTTGTGAACAAAAATGCTGCTGCAAAGTGAATCAAAACTAACAAAACCTAATTTATAGTTTTAATATTTAATATTTATTTAATTTACGTGCTGGCACCAGACTTCCAGAGCGCCCAGTTCCTCTGGCAGCAAGAGTGGGGCTATCTGGGGGGGTGATGGGACCTCCATCACAGCAGGGGCATGTGTTGGACAGAAATCCAGCGGAAATCCTGTCGGGCCAGTTGGTCCTGCCCTTGAGCAAGGTTCCTCTGGCTGTGTTTCCCTGTACCTGCATCTGCGGCTCTCTGCTTTGCTCCACCACCCTTTCTGGCAAGGGCGGGAGGAAGCACATCTGCAAACAACAAATCTTTCCTGGGTTTGTAGACCAATTTGCCAATGACATATTCTCTCTTCAGCAAGAAATATATTTATAAAGTTTGAAAGGATTAGCTAGGCATCTTTTAGCAATTCAATAAGTATTTTATGATCAATTTTAGCTAACACCAGCATTTCTGCAGGCAATCGGTCTCTGGTTTTGACAGTACTTTTGCTGGATTTCACTGATGTGAACGGGAGCTGAAGGGTCTCACCACCTGACAGGGATTAGATCGCTGAAAACAGCAATCAATTTCTGAAAACTACAACTTCTGACAAAATTCCCCAAGCATAAACAGCAATGTATTCAGCTGGTATAAATCAGGGAAGTTCCACTAGGTTTAGCAAAGCTGGCTTACACCACTGGAAGGTGTCATCTGTGTTTTTCAGATGCTTTTGAGAAAACAGCTAAAAGGGGGTTTTTTTTGGTGTTTTTTGTATGTGAGTTTCTGAGCCTTTTGAATTACCAGCAAAATGGGCCAACCATGAAGAAAAATACAAAATGACCCAGAAAGTCTCTCTAATTCATTCCGGTGAAAACTAGTTCTTATCAACATTGTAATTAAACACGTTTCCAAACTCCCATCCAACTTAAATAGGCTTCACTTACAGCTCAGGGATGCCTGTGAAGATTCCTCATGTCGGCTTCTAAAAAAAGAAAAAACACTGCTTGGTTGCATTTTAAGACGAAGCTCTTGCTCCCTATAGCCTGTAACATGATGCTAATATTTAACTTCAGTGGGAGCTGGTGGTGGTTGCTCACTCCTAAAGCTTCAGCCACTCATAGCTCAAAGTTTGGGACTGTAGTGTGCAGAAGTAAAACTTAGTCAATGAATTAACAGCAAATGCAGCAGTTCTCGTGACGTAAACAGAAACCTGTATTACTGCGCCAGTGCCTGTGGCGTTGCCTCCATATGCTGTGGGTGAACCGCTGCGTTCGGTGCTTACACTTTCTCTTCTGGAGATTCCTGATTCGGTCCCCAGTGTTTTGGCAGCGATGGCAGCCGTTGCCAGCCGGCAGGGAATTTTTCATCTGAATCAGGTACAAGACACCGGACTGCGTCGTGGGAGCAGAGACGCAGTAGCCTAGGCATTTGCAGCTGCATAAAAATAGGCTTTTGAAATGTTCGGCTTTTTATTTCCCTGCAAACGTTCCATATTTCAGGTGGTATCAAAGATGCATTTTTGGGTTCTTAATTTTTTTGGCTTCTTGGATGTTTGAATGGTGTGTGTGTTTTGCATTGGTAGTTCAGTTTCCTCTCTGAAGGATCAGCGTTTCAGCAACCCGCACGTACTAAAAAACTTAACTATTCCTTTTGTAGCTGTCAGAGTCTGCACGGTACACAGTGTCCAAACCAAAGAGCTTATTTCACTTGTGGAAGGCTCTTTAGGAAGTAATTCTGATGGGTTATTCAACAAAGTACTTCTTATTAGTGTAGGTGATGTTTCATCCTTTGCACAGTGAGTCTTTCTGAAAAGCAAAATATATGAACTGCTCAAGGTATGGTTTCTTTTAAGAGGAAAATAAAACAATACCAACAAGAAAATAAAAACCCAACCCAACAAAAAGGTTATACTGCAGCAGAAGAAGCAGACACGGTTAGCTCCTCCTAAGCATTTTTGTTCATAACGCAGTTCAACTTTTAAATCAAGTCGGCTCATACAATTTCATGGTGGCCAAATAGGAAAGTCTCTTCCTACAGTGTGGGGGATTAAGAGTGGGTAAATGGCAGTCTGTCCCTTTCCAGAAAAAAGAGAAAAAATAATAAGTGGATTTTTTTCCAGTAAGGGGCAGGTCTGTGGTTGTGTTTTGTGCTTCCTATTTTTTTTCTGAGGAAAATAGCAGATGATTTGAAAAAGCAAGAGGAGGTCTGGCTCATGTTTGAGTGCTCTCTCTGGCCGGGGAGTTTGGCAGCCTCTTTGGTCGTGTGCTGTGTCTGGGAAGACTCTTAAGAAATTCATTACTATGAGAGGGGGGAAAAAAAAAAGCATATTTACCTCCAGAGCACAGTTTGTACCCTTGCGAGGGACGGCACTGAGCATGCCAGGACCAGGGAGCTGACGCTCTTTTCCTCCTTAAATACTGTCTGGTTTTGCATTTGATTTTTTTTTTTCTGTCAGAAACCAAAGAATAAGTGATTCTTGCAATGGCAAGTTCAATAAATGTAAAGTATTGGTTTCCTTCCCAGCCTTGAACACATACTTAGAGAGTAACTTCAGTGAAGCCAGAGCGGGAAAGCGTCTTTTCAAAGAGACAGACAATATTGAAGTATATTTCCTGAATGACCAAGTTTTTATGATACCCGCGATTACAGTTCAACCTAAGGGCTACTTTGAATTTAACTCCTCTTTCTGATATACAGAAATATAATGCTTTGTGTGATGCAATATAGAGAAACCCGACTTTTACCTCCTGGTTTTCCGGTTTGTTTCTTGGCCAGTGGCGGTATTCAACACCTCCTCTCGCTTCCCTGCCATTACCTTTGCCAGGATGAGATGTTGTGTTCGGCTTGCTCCTACTACCAGTGCAATAATCTCCAAGAAACAGCTGATTTGATTTTTGGGGGAGAATTTTAGTGCTTCATCCTACCGCTATGAATGCAGGCTCTGGGTTCAGCAGCAGCTCAGGCTTCTCCTCGGTTCATCCCCCTCCCCTCCTGCCTCGTCTCCCAGCTCAGCCCCACAAACCCCAGGCTTGTTTTCTTGGTTCATTATCTCTTACATTCCATCAGTTAAAAGCTCCTGGAGTCTTACTCTTGAGACTTTAACCTGAATATCTTCTGATTACAATGTAGACAGCGCAACCATCCCTTGATAACATAAAGGTGCGATGCCGGTGTTGCTTCTTAACAGGCTCTGCGCTTGGTTCACTGCGACACCGGGCGTGAAGGCACAGCTCGGGCAGTGCTGCTGGAGGAGCTCGTTAGCCAGCCTGTGCTAATGGTGGCAGGGGAGGAGACGGCTGCCTTCCAGGCACGAGCGAAACCCGCTGCTCTTCGGTTAGCGCAATAGCTTTTCTCTTAGTGTGGTTTCAAAGAAGCCTTGGATTTCCAAGACAGGCAATGTCTTTGGAGTTGGCTCTCTGGTTGGGCGTCACTTCTTCATCTTCCAGGAAAAATATTTTTTCTTCCTTGTTAAAAATACTTCGGGTACTAAGACACTCCTGGTATTTGGGAGAAAACAGCTTGTCCCTGTAGTAGATAAGAATGTATCTTCCTCTGTTGCCTCAAATTCCCTTTAAACATTAAGAAAAGGGATCAGAAAAGGTGGCTTTGAGAATATTTCCTGAACCCCTGGTTATAAGGGTGGACGGCATTGTACCACCTTCTTTTGTTTTTAGCAAAAATGAAAAATGGTTCACGAATCACAAAAGAGCATAACCGAGTTGCAAGACTAGATATTAAAGACAGAGTCACGCAGAGCTCTACAGACATATTTATTTTAGGTATGTAAGTAATTTCTCTTTCTAGAGCCATTTTTTAAAGGGGGGAAATTATTACAAGGCATGACAACAGCACGCCTCGAGGCACGGAGTACCAACAGCCCACCCAAGTGGGTGTGAAGCTCTCAGTGGCTGCTGGTACAAAAGGCTGGCAAGAACCTTTCAGCGCTCTGTTTTGCTGGGTAACGTGCTCTGCTTATGCAGCCACATCTAGGATTTGTTAAACTTTATGATAATGCTTTAATTTTATTTTTCTGGACAGGCAGAATTTGTTCTCATGTTTTATGGAAATATTTCTACCACTGCAGTATTATTACATGTTAAGATCAGTCGTGTATTTTGATCCCTGTGTGGTGCCCGTAATTAATTCTGCTGCAGAATGTGTGCTGTTTATCCAACGAGTGTTTGAAATTTGAGGGCTGTGGATGTGGGCCTCAGTAGCAGCAATGATTTAATTTCTTATTCCAATATGATGTCTTCATACGGTGGTGCTAAGCGCAGTAGAAGTACTTGTCACTGTGATTAAAACAGCGAAAAATAGTGGGGAAAAAGGATACTAGAGCGTAATGCTCCAACCATTTTCCTGCTGATCTGAGAGTATTGCTGTGCATGAGCTGTGCAGGTCTGCCTGAGAAAATGAAGTATTTGTGGTCATTCCAGCTTTTGAATGTGCTCCTTATTTTGGCTGTATTGTCACCCATTTTTTTGTGCATCACCCTAATCATCCCTTCCCTTTTAAGTGAATTTGTTACTATGGAGACAGGAAAATAGTTCACGAGAGGGGAGCTTCGCAGCGTGGATGGGGCATAGCAACAAATTGGTTTATGGAGTGGCTGGAAAATTATATGTTGGCTAGTAGTTAAACAGGTATTTTACCTAAGAGTTATATATTTGCAGTGTAATAGGATGCCTGTTTCATTTCTTCTTCGGAGATTTATTAGTGCCTTGAAGAAGAGAGAAACAAGCAGCCTTAATTTAAGACCTTAGAGGATAACAGCATTAGAAATGGCCCTTCCAAATATTGCACTTTTTACAGAAAGTAATAGTTTATGCTTCTGTGAGACTTTAGTGATATCAGTTGTTTTTATCCTACTGCTCATAATATATTCATTTACTGGGGTACGTACTCAGAGAAAGAAAAATGTCCCTGAAATTGGAACAGCTTCATGCAAGATAAAAAAAACGAGTACAAACAAAACAGTGCTTATCAGAGTACAGAGAAGTGGACAGTGGAGCATGAGGGACCTCATCAGAACCCAAATCTGCATTTTGATTTCTGAGTCTGCTTTGGTTACAGGGTTTCTGTCCAACGAAGTGAGAAATGCAGGATCAGGCTCGCACGGTCAGGCATGCATTCGTGTGCCATTATTAAACTGAATTCAAATTTTAATTACAGGAGCTAAAAGGGAGATATGATTATATTAAAAAAAATGTTCGATACCTTTTAGCTCAGAGAAAATGTGTTTATTCCAACCCAGCCTTTGTTATTTCTCGTTATTCCGTAACTCAGGACTGCTTACTGTTTTATTCTTTGTCTTCTGCACTGACAGGTTTATCAATGTTATGGTGGTTTGATGATGGATAAGGAGGAGCAAGACTGAGGTGATGTATTTTGAATTGTTCTATATTTTAGTAGTATTGATCTTGGGGTCTGTGATGGCTGTACTCCATTTGACCTTTCTTTGTCAGGTTATTTTTAGGACAGGTTGTTTATAGCATTGCTAAAGAAAAGTTAACCTGAGATAAGCATTTTTGGACGTTTTGCAGATGTTAGCTCTTCTGATGTGAACTCTCTGCATTCCTAGCGGTGAAAGTTTTCTGGACAATCTCGCAATACTAGATTTCCAGTTTCAGCACAGCAGGCCGGTGTGTTTGCTGTGTGAGCTGTGCGTGTAACAGCAAGTGGAACAGGAGAAAATCATCCGCTCCAGCCCTGGCCGCCACCGAAATCCCCGGCACAGCTTTGGCTTCTACCAACCGATGCCTTTCCACGCTACGTCCTGTGGGTTTCAGTCCCATAATGACATGGTTCAGGAGACAGCACGCACCTGGGGCTGTTAATAAATGCAGTATGGGTGAGGATGACCTATTTGGGAAGAGAATGGAGGGACAGCCAGGTGTACATGAGCTGTATCACTTGCCAGAAGGCTTAAAGAGGAGACCACGGCCTGTTTAATTACCAGTATAGCCATAGCTTTATAGCTTGCCTCTTGAAAGTGTTATTAAATATTTATTAATAAATACATTCACAACACACTAATGTAATTAACAATGCTCTATTTTTGTCTAGTATCACTGTGAGACCTAGACTGTAAGGAGGGCGCCACCGACAAGCACTGTCCCTACCAGAAACTCATTTTTCCTCCACTCTGAACAAGACCTCACCGCCCCAAGCTTTACACAGCCTTGGATGGGGATCTGCGGTTATATGAGAGTTTTCTGGCTTTCCCTGTTCTTGCTTCTCTGATACCTCAGGGGAAAACAGTGGAAGAAAATACATTTTTTTTCTACAAAGACAAGCTGGTTTTTTTCTGCATCCTCGGAGCATTTCCAGGGCTATTTCTAGGCAGGAGCCCTGCAGCATGGGTCGCAGCAGCCACCCGGGGAAGGGATAGGCGAGTTGCACACAAACAGGCAAATCCTCAAAAGCAGCCGTAGGTCGTGATGAGCCCCACAGATTCTTGCAGGGAAACCTGTAAGTGGCACTGGCTGTTTGGCAGGCTCACGCTGTTAATTGTTAGAAAGGAGAACACCTAAAATAGTGACCGCTTGTGAAAATGTTGGCCTGAGGGCACGTTGTGGCATGCACGGGGAGAATACTTGATCTCAAGCATTTTTCTGTTTTTGCTTAGTGCAGAGAAGACCACCAGAAGGCATGTTTTGCAATGAGAAATACAGGAGAAAGGGAAAATATCAGCGTTAACTCTGCATAAAATCTGGGGATGCTTATGAGCAGAGATGTTGTAAGAGATGGGGGGTGAAATTGCCTGGAAGGAGCTCGTGTAAAGTGTTCAGAAAGTTGACTTTTTCTACTGGTAACCAGGGTGATTAGAGAACTTCGTGTGCTTGCGGATGGAGCTCCAGACGTAGGATCCGGACGGAGCGGGCAGCGACTAAGCGGGCTAGAACTTCAGTGCAGGACGTGGTGAACCATGTTGCTCCTCCGAGCGTAGTGGAAGGCTTGAAGATGTTGTAGTGAGTCTTCTAAAGCGCCTTGATGGAGGAATTCTCTGTTAAATTTAATGAGAATTTGCCATCCAAAGCTGTTTTCTAGTTTTGCAAATCTCACCCCAGCTCGCTGTGAAATATCCAGCATGTCTGATGGGCTCTGGGGATTGCTGAAGGTCAGGGTGCTGAGGGGTTTAGTCGAGGTTCACGTCAGCTCTGGACAGCTTTGTTTGATTTGATACAATGCAATTCACAGGATTTCTAATTACCAACCCAATCTTGCTTCTCATACAGTGAGAGGTGTCAAACAATGTATTCTGCCTTACGTGTTTTGGGTTTTGTCTGCAGTCTTGTTTCTTTGTATCAAATTAAAATTAGCAAGGAAAGGAGTGTTCTCCTTACCTTTTTCTTTATTTTGTAATAATTCCTCAACTGAGGAAACTGAGCTCTGCTTCCCCAGTGACCACTTATTCTGTGCTCTTGACTCCTTCCTGCCTTCAGAAGGAGCGAGGAAAGGCCGAAGGTGGTAAAACCTGGACTCGTTTATGCATGTGTGTTACTGGGGGAGAGCTGGAGCCTGTGCGTGGCTCTGCCCCAGCTCTCACACTGAGCACCCAGGGTGATGCTGCTCGAAATCTCCAAGGGAGGAAACACAACGTCAGAGGCAATTTTGGTTCTGGCATATTTGGGTTTTCATGGGTTCTTGTTTCCTGGAGGCCCAGTAAATGGGGTCACGCACTTGGTTTCTTTTTCCTGTGAAAATTCCTTTTTCTGTGGTCGGAAAAGACTGATTCATACAAATTTCTCCAGGTAAATCTGAAAATCCTTTTCTCTTCATCTGAAGGCGCTGCAAATCTGTGCAAAGATCTAGACACTGAGTCTAGCTATGTTCTCCATCCCTGCCTTGATCTCTTCGGTCTTTCAGAAAGGTGATGGACCACGCCAGAAAATCACAAGGTGGATTTGAGAGGGAAGAGGCTGGCAGTCGCAGACTGGACTGATATTGCAAGAATCAGAGTTGGACTCCGTGGTACTTCCAATGAAGAGTTATGAAGGGATTGAAATTACATTGGAAAAATGATTAATTTGAATTTTTCTGGCACAGACCCGATTCTTTCAAGAAAGCGGGAGGCCTAAGGAAAAAAGGTGCAAAACGATGTGCCTGCTTAAAGGGTTTAACGCTCTCTGAGGCTGGATGCAGTCTGATGGCTTGCAAAGGCGTACAGCTCCTCTCACACCTCAAAAAGCCAGGATGAGCTTTAGAAAGCTTTCCTTGCAGAGGCACTCACTTGGCCTAGGGCTCTTTCCTGCTGTTCAGCTGATTGAGGAAAACAGCAAGTATTTACAAACAAAAGCTACAAGGGCATTATCAAGGGGCTATTAAAATGTGTATATTCCTAATATGCTGTAGACTGTAGATTACTTGCAATTCCTTGTTTTCTAATGAACGTTTGTAGCCTGAAGCAGCAGTAAAAAAAATTACGTGGTCCATTCTTTGACCGTGAGCCATTTCCGTGTGATAAAACTGATCCAACAGTAAAAATGCTGTTGGTCTTTCATAGGGAATATGTCCCTTGGGCTGTGCCAGCGGCGTGAGGGTCAGCGGGGGACAGGGCTCCCCGGCGTCCCGTGGGATGCTTGGCTTGGCCGTGTGGAGGATGCGCTCAGGGAAGACAAGGTCAGGAGCGGCTGGGAGGGGAGCGTGGCTGTGCCCGGGCCATCGGCGGAGTGCTCGTGGGGCTGGGCTGGGCTGTCCTGGGCAAAAGGCAGGAGGACTTGGGGCTTTGAATATCGATGAGTTGCAAGTTGCCCTCCTCCGGTGGTCACCGCTGCCTCTGGCAAAGCTGACTTTCAGTGTGGGTTTTGCTGCAGATTTGAGTGAGGAGAGAGGTTCTAAAGGGAGAAAGAGCCACCCAAACCCGGCGCCCTCCCTGCAAGGGGCGAGCGAGTGCACCTTGTGCAGACTTGCCCTCACAGCAGACCCGTGCAATTCCAGATCCAAAGGCACTGCTCCTCAGCTCCCTATCCATTCTCGCTGAAATACTGCCCTGGTAACCGTGCTTTTCATCTTTTATGAATTGACTGGTTTAGCATCCTGGAGTTCCTTGACCTTAACAAATGGAAGGGATGACTCCTTGTTTTCAGAGGTAACAGTAAATAGGATTCAAGGCTGTTATTGAATTGTCTGCAGCTCTGCGCACAGTTGTAGCAGAGTTTTGTGAAACCCAAGATGAGTCCTGGTGCCTTAATGAGAGCAGAAATAAACTGTAGTGTTTTTAAGGCACATTGATATTGAGACTTCACGACGCTGGGCAGAACAGCTGTTAGACAGCGATTTGCCAAAACACCTACATTTAATTTGGATGGTTGGTGAACTCTAGTATTTGCCAAATCGTGAACAAGACAGACACTTATTCCAATTATATGGTCTTATTTGCTACAGCCATCAGTTTGGGGTCAAAGAACTACGACGTAAATTGAAAGTAAAGCACTGTGGCTAAGTGACTTAAACTGCGCTTCATTCTGCTGCAGCTCCACTGCAGGACATATTGAATGTAAGCGCCGTGAGAAAAATGATGCAAAATGTTAAGTCTGCTTGAGCAGGATAGTACCAAAAATGTTAAGACATGTTTATTCATGACTTTCAGTGCGACAAATGTCATATAATTGAAACGGTTGACGGGTCAGCAAATTCATACAAAGCATCGTGCCTTCAGAGTGCCTTTTCTGTAGAAGCAGATCAGTGCAATTTACAGTCGAGTAATAGGGACAAAGGAAAGGCAATTACTTTGGATAACTTAGCATTCATTTTTTATTAACTGGTGGGGAGTAGTTAACAAATTATCATATATTTTTTCGCACCAGGGACTGGCAGATCCGGCTGTGTTAGGGCTCTGCGGTAGCATTTGCTGTGGGTGCAAAGGGAAGGTGCGTGGCTGGGTGGAGAGATCAAGGCGGTGGGACTGGGCTCTGCTCTGCTGGCACTGGGTCCGTTGGAACCGATAATGGGAAAAATGTCAAGGAAAACCAGTGCAGTAGCAGATGATTTTTAAAGAAAAAGTACTTTTTGGACTCTTTGGTAATTCTTCCTTCTCCTCAGTAGCTTCCACCACGTGGGCAAACGAGGTAGATGGTAAACGAGCCAAGATCTCTGATTTCTTGTGAATACCTGCCTTGGAGAAAACTGCCGCTAATGCTCTCAGTAGGTTGTTATAAACCTACTTGCAGAGTCGGGGACTTAGTGATAGCATCAGAAGTGAAGGTTTCCAAGTCCTTTGTAAATTTTTTGCCTGAATCAAAGTTTCCCCAGGCTTGTGAAAATCCATTTGGGAGAGGGGGTGAAGCGCTTTGTTTTCCATGAGGATTTTTTGGTTTTGCCTTTAAAGCACAATTACAAAGTAAGAGCTTTTAGTTTTCTGCAGTGTTCATCCTAATGAATTACAAGCATGCTGTGTTTGCAAGATGCAAATTGCTAAATAAACTGCCAGATAATAGAATTTAGTGCGTGTTTTCAATTGATACCACTGCCCACAGCACTGCAAAATGTTACTGTGAGAGTGCTTATAGCAGTGTGCTTCCAGAATTATGCACCTTCATTTAGAGATTTCTAAGACGGCATTATTAGTGATAATATCGTCCCAGTCTGTACCGTGGCAGTTCATGCAATGTTTTCCTCCAAAGTGCTGATAATGGGCTACTGGAGATTTACTCCTATGTTGAAGTGATAGATGAGGTTTAAGACCTGTGAACGCTGTAAATTTCCCTGTAAAATATACTCATAAAATTAAAAATCAACCTTATATTCATGGGAGGAAAATATTTGCTCAAACGTTTATCTAAAACCAGCAATATTAATTCCTTTGTGTCGCAGGAGGCTGCGTGTGTTTTTGTGTTTAACATTCTTCGAACATCTCTCAACTTTCACAGCAGACTTTTCAGAAAGGTGCCAAAGTTTTCCATAGCACGTTTTCACCATCGTTAACACCAGACCGGGGAGAAATTTTTGTAAAAAAGAACAATTCTGTAGCTGGACATCCCGCATGCACAGCTGAAGGTGTGGTTTGAAAGGGCTCACTGCGCCTTAGTCATTACAGAAAGCTCAGCATGAAGCAGTGGGCTGTGCAAACCCCAGGCCAGGTGTTTCATCTTCCGTAGATGTCCCCTGGCCGGTGAGTAGTGCCTCAGGACACTCAGATTTGGGGCCAAATAATCACATTTAACGCTGTGATTGAAGAAAACAATTCACCTGTAACAGGTATGACGGGGCCTGGCATGAGCATGGAGGATAAAGACTGATTTGGTTTATCCTTGAATGAGGTAGATGGTACACATGTATTGCCATGGGTTCGGTCGTACGTTTTGAGGACAATATCTGCCTAAATATAAAAAAAAAAAAACAGCTTGATGAAAGTACTTGCATTGTGAAAACTTGTGAAAAATTATCTCCTGCTTCCACACATATCCCTCATATTTGGTTTACGTTTGAAACACTGCACGTAATGACCTGGAGCTTGAAAAATATCCCTGTGCTTTCACCCATCCTCTCTGAGCTGTGCTCAAGTGCATCCTTCAGTGCCCGGCTGTAGAGCAGGAGGATCATCCATCCTCCCGCTCCAGAAAAATGGGACACGCTTTTCTGCCCTCTTCTTTCTAAATAATCTTGTAATGAAGGAAAATGGAGTGAAAGCCTGTCCAGAAAGTGAAAAGTGCCAGTGTTTTCATACAGCAGCGACCCTCTTGACGCCTGCCAGCGGGAGCAGGGGCGCAGCCACCCTGCCTCGTCCCGTTATCAGCCCGTGGGAAGGGGCGTGGGAGGACGGGGACAAATAGGTACCAAATACTACCCCATGTCCTGTTCAGGGTTTGTCCCCTCTGGGCAGGTGGAGGTGAGTTTGCCTTTTGGCCTGGGGGATGATACTGCATGTTGGGCTGCTAAATCTGGGGATGTGAGCTGGGCTGTTTGAGAGCCGGGGATCCACGTGGCGGTCTGGGGAATAAAACCTGGCATCAAGCCCAGTGTCAGAAGCATGAAAGGCATCAGTTTATGAAGAAATCTTTAAATAGAAAGTAGTGCCTACAGGTTGTGGGATCCAAGGCTGTACAACTAGCAAAGAGGAAATATGGAACAACTTAAAATACTTCTTGCTTCAAAATTTCATCTGAGAGCACCTTGTTCAAAAATTGTAAAAGCTGCAACAGGAACGAGCAGCTCAGCCAAACAAATCAACATTTCAACCAGCTGAGGATAACTGCTGATGTGCCTGGCTAAAATTTAAAATATTGACTTAAAATGCCTTTAGTTTGGGTTCAGTGACAATTGGTGCTGAAGCCTGTTTGAGAAAAAAAATGCTTATCATCCCCAAGAAGGCGGGCATTTATGGTTATGGACCAGCTTGCATTGTACTTTAACTCATTCAGCAGGATCTTCTGTAGCTCTTATAAATACATCACATGCTAAATAAAAATCTTTATTATTTAGAGTTGGCAGTAGGATGGCCAAGCAGTGTGGAGTGGAAGCATCATGGGCAGTCCTACCAGCCCCATGCCCGGTCGCAGGGGGGATTCCCGCAGATGCTCCCTAAGATCATCTTCCAGCAGCCGGGATGGAGAGATGGAGGTGGCTGAAAGGGGGCTGTTACTTTGATGGTACGGTTGGATGAAAGACGGTGCATTACTTTGTAGCTGCATGGTTTTGTGAACATATTTAATGAATTTTGTGAATTTTGCATTTGGAGCCTCATCACCCCTTTAGTGGCAGCGCTGTTAATTATGTCAAGTCAGGAAGTACATGCCACTTTCAGGATTGTTTTGGCTGCCCATGGCCAACCTCACCAGGAGATGCTCTTGTCCAGGCAGCATTTGTCATACTGAGGATCTCTCACAGTACAATACATTCTCCCCGCTTCAGAGGAGCTCTGACAAAAGCATCTGCTGCTGAGAGCAGGCGCCGATAACACAACAGGTGACCTCTGAGCCTTGTCATTCAGATGCAAGTTTCCCAAGAATAAGCCCTGTTCAAAATCATTGCAGAATCTGGCTCAACAAGTGCACACCAAGAGCACCTTCAAGTCATTCTGCACAGGAGCATTTCCTTTAGGGACGGGGAGGATGAGGCTGTGACCGGGTTTCACAGTCTCTTGCCTTAACAGTAACCCGCTGTCACTTCTTCTGCGCTCTGACTGCTTCAGGCTTCCCTGAGACAAGCTGCGTGGAAAGGATCTCTGTCCCTTAAAGTGATTATTTTTACAACAGTGACTGCAGGAAAATTCTGTTTCCGTATTGAGCAACCCGCTCAGCTGAGTGCTCCAGTTGTTGGACTTACCTCAGTGCATTTCTTTTGCTTTTTTCTTTCCCCATGTTTTATTCTGCAGCTTCTGCAGCGTATTTTATAGAGACTCGGTGCAAGGAGTAGCAGACCTGTGCTTTCCAGAGGAGCTGATGGTCTTGTAATACCTCTGGTCTCAGTGATTTTCTTAGAAACATCACAAAGATCCTTTGAAAAATCTTCACTTGGGGTACAACGGACGATTGAGGTGATGAGTCACTCTTGAAAATGCAGGCACAGTGGTTTTGTGGTTTTAATGAGAACCATCCTGTATGTCTCTGTGAGCTTTCAGAGAAGCTGGATCTGAGCACGTTCCCATTTTGGTATGGCTTCAACAGAGGAAGCGAAGACCAACAGCTAACCTCTTACTGGCTGCAGTAAACTGGGATTGCTTTGCTGTAGGAAACATTGCAATGCTTGCAAGTTTGTGGATGAGGTTGGTAGACATCATTGCAAGAGACCGTACGGGTTGTCAGCTCTGCCGTGCTCCAAATAAAGGTGAGTGTGTCTGGGTAGGATGTGGAGCTCTTGGGAGTGGTGGGGAAGGAGGGCCCGGGACTTTGGCATGGTGCAAGGGGAAGCTCCCACGGGTGCAGGACATAGGTCTGAGGCAGCCCAGAGCTGGGCATGGCTACTAAGGAGGAGTAAAGACGCTTCAGATCTATCGGCAGCAGATTTTCCTCTTGCCTTAAGCCCTCGCACACAGCACAAAGCGCAAGAAATTGGGTGGCATGCTCCCCGGGCTCCCTAGCACCAAACTGGGCTGGCTTTGTGGTGCTGCAGGCTGGGATTTCATGGTTCCTGATGACGGCTGGAAATCCTCACCGAAAGTGCAGCTAAACAGCTTTCTGTGATACACAACACACAGCAAAATGTGGTAGGAGCTGGTGCTAACGGGGCACTTGGAGCTTCCCTGGCGTGGGAAAGTCTGGCATGTGCTAGAGGTGACCGGAGACGTCGCTTCCTCACACCCAACAAAGCTCCCAGTTTGTATCGGCATGCACTGACGGGTCTACCATATGCAATGACATGTTAATCAAAGTACTTTCTGAAATACAATCTGCGTGAAAAATATATTTAAAGTTTGCTGAAACTGACATTTCTGCAAAGCATTTTTTTCAGCCATGTCAGAATATTTCATGTTCATTGCTACTTTTTCATTTCACCTTCAATATTAGCATGTTCCACACAACCTGCTTTATTACAGAGAATTTTCTTGAATGCATTCAAACTGCAATCCAATGGATACTTGAAAAAGTCACCCTCCTCTACAAATTACTGAGGGTTTTAAAACTGGATTTTTGGGGTTGTAAGGAAATGGTTTCTATGAAAAATTGTTGAGATTGGTATACATTTCACCATCTGTATTATTAAACATTTATAAATCCATTGGCTGCATACAGCCGCTGCATGGAAATTACAAGAGTCTCACGCTGGCCCAGGTAAGGAAGTGGTAGAGGTCTGTAAATCAGGGTTTTTCCATCCCTGCTGTGGATGTTGTGGTGTTGGGTTTCTTCATGCTTGGTTGATTTTGTCTGTAGCTACGGGAAGCTCTGCCTGGAAGGTTTCTTCTTTCATTATTGTTTAACAGCGTAACTCAGCTGGAGCCATCGGATGTTGCTAAAGAGAGTTCAGGAGGCAAAACATCACTTGAAAATGTATTTAAGTTTATCCTTAGTCTGTCTTTGTTTGGTCCATCCCCATAGCGAGCATCTCTGCCAGGCAGACCTCTGCACTCTGGTCTTGCAACAGTGCTGAAGAAAGGGTTTAGAGCTAGAAATGGGCCTCTCTAATAAAATTTGCACCCAGATTTGCATCCTGAGCTTATTTCCCTTTAGCAGTTCAAAGGTGTGTGCTCATTAGTTGATTTGATTCCATCTCTATTTAGCAGAAAAAAAAAGCGAGCTTAACTGTAAGTCACAAATTGCTCAGATAAATCACGAATTTCGTCCGATGACAATTTTTTTTTTTCTTCTAAAGGACCAGTTCTTCCTCAGGGTGTAAACTCGCAACTCTGTGAAGCTGAGAGGGTGCTGCCTCCGGTCGGGTTCCCACCGGTGCTGCTGGGCTCGGCAGCGCCTTGGGACGCGGTAAAGCTGCAGCAAACCGCACCAGCTCAGTGTTGGGACCCTCTGCGCGCAGTCGTCTTGAAAACTGCTACTGACCTTGTGAGAAATCTTTTTAAAATCTTCTTTCCTGTTGAAGCCGTTCTTGTGAAAATTTGCCAGTGATGCAGGGAGAAGATCTTTATTGAAAGAAAAGATACTATATTAGCATTGCAATGTATGAGCTATGTGGTCGGAGAATTTTCTATCTTACAGGGGGATTTTTGGTGAGCAGCTTTGCCGAAGTAAATTTGATCCACATGGTGCTCTTGAATAAATGTGAGGTGGAGAAAGATGGCGGTGTCATATACTGAACGCTGCCAAGGGTCCAGATTCATTGCCCTGTGCCCTCTCTCTCCTCTCCTTGGTCCTTTTTCCTATGCCTCCAAAGGGAAGGAGGGACCATGGAAGGGGAGGCAGCAGTGTGTTGTGGTGAATGTCTCCTCACCAGGGCTGCTACTCCAATGCTTCTCAAAAATCTAAGGTTCCTGTAATTCTAAGGTTCTCTAGGGGGTCAGAGCAATGACTTTATTGTCTAACTAAAATGGTTTATATTACGGGCAAACCTTGCTGTACTAATGGAAGAAGAAACAGAATGATGTATCATATCATCTCTTTAAATTATTTTGTTTAGTGTCTGTGTTAGATATTAAATGTTATGTCATAAAATGTGTGGCTATAGAGAATTTCAATAAGCTTGACATCAAGGTAAGAGAAAAATAATAAAAACATCCTAGTCTCTTTTATAACACAGCCTGGTGTAACCAGGGAACACTAAAGCTAAAATGACTTTTTGCCAATAATTGTCTTTTGGTTCTTTAAAGCAATATAGTCAAACCTCCCTAGACTTAATACTACCGGTTATGGGATTTGTATCTCTGCTAAATGCAAAATTTAATTCAGTGTTCAGTTGTTTAAAATTTAAAATCTAAACTTTAGTATGTCATAAAAATTGTACTGCTTCTCATACTTATTAGTGTGACAAAAAAATCTGTCTAATTCAATAGAATTCATGGGCAGTGATACTACGTTGGGGTTTATTAAAGAGAAAACGTTTTAATATATAAACCATGAAAAGGCTGCAACATTGAGCAAATTATGCAAATTCAGTTGTGTAAAAAAAAAGGAATCCTATCTGCGTTACATGAAGACTGAGAAAGGCTGTCCCTTACCAGATTGTAACTGTGAAGGTTATTGTGGTTTGCACAGTGTTACAGATACGTGCACAGTCAAATTGGATTGCACTTCCCTTTCTTCTGTTGGCAGCACAGGCCCAATATGCTAACGCATTATGGAAATGAAAACTAATAGATTTTGGAGGCACCAGCAGAATTTGAAGCTTCATTATGCTAGGCACTGAGTCTATGTACAACCATGGTGTCTGCGGTGGTACAGTCTGCAGTGTGCAGCTGACGTGTAGACCTACATCCATGTGATGTGATTTGTTGTGTGTATCCACTGCCAAGAAACTATGGTTTGCAAGACTGGTTTGAAAGACTGTGAGCTCCCGAGAGTGGCAATGGGGATTGCAGATGAACCACTGCATGGGCATGGGGCCCTCTCCTCGCATCCTCCAGGTGCTGTTTGTACTGTTGGAGTAAGGGTGGGAAACCATCTGAAGTGTTGGCTTGGTGAGAACCGAGAGGTTCTCCACGAACTGCCAAAGATACTCCCCTTCCTTCTCCCTTTCAAAAAATAACTCTGTCCTACGTTCGAGCAGTGTAACAACAGGCCATGTGTAAATTAAATTGTCTCTGGTTTGATCAATGCCCTGCTTGAGGCCATCATTTTATAGCACTGATAGCGCAGCATTTCATAACTCTATAAAGTACGCTTCAGATGAGATGCAGTCCCCACTCTTTTATTATGGCAACTTTGAAAGAGGTTTTTGTAGCATCCAGGCATCTTCCTGCTGGTGAAAAAAATTCCCATAAAATTTAACAATGCCGTTGGCAATGGTCGTAGCAGGTCAGATGCAACTGCTCACCTTCTTCCTAGAGTCCTGCTGCTGGTGGCCAGCGAAACCTCTGCCTGCCCAGCTGCTCCGGCAGCCCAGAAGGGAATCCGTGGCCATCATTTTCCTTCAGTCACCTGTTACAAATTGCCCAGCTACCACGTCGGTTCAAACTCATGCGTTTGAAACGTAAGTAGAGAAAGCAGGTATGCTTGAATAATTCCTAGTGTTACTGCGAAATGATTGTAGATGGATCACAAATGGATCTTGTCTCTGAATTCTGGTGGGCCAGTGAAGGTTTAGGGACTCCAGGCAGTGGAACTCTCCTTCTTCCCCCTCAAAGGCTTTTTGTGATCTAGAATATTAAACCACAAATTACAGATGAACCGGCAGGGATAGAAGTAATTAGAACCATACAGGGCATTTTGTACTTTTGGGGCAGAATGTACTTTGAAAACTCCATTATGTGAATTTTCAAAAAAATTTAATATAAGTTCCGTTAAAAAAAAATTACTAAACCTTGAAAATGCTGTCTTTGCGTTTAATGCACTAAACCAGTAATGAAAGGTTCCAAGATACTTTCAGAGATTGTCATGAAAATGTTCACAAAAGATTGAAAAAAAAGTTTCCAAAAGTACCCATAATTCCAGTAATTATGAAGTAAAGGGATTAAAATATCTCAGAACTGAAAATAAAATTGAAAAAAATATGGCAGGAGTGTAAACTTTGCACATCTTGGAAAAGTCCATTAAAAATGCAGTTTCTAAACATAAAACCATGGTCTAAATACTTATGTTTTCGCAACACTGCATAAACCCAAACATCGAATATTTCACTTCAGACTGGAGAAAATCTCCCTGAAATTCTAATGAAGTGTTCATAAAGTATACATGACAACTGCTCAGAAGAATAAAGAGGATGCAGCCAAAAATTCACTGAAATGTAAGATTTGAGTTTAAACATCTCTTCTGTTAGAGAACAAAGATCTCTTTTGACTGCTCTTAGTTGTCTGAAAGTCTCCAAGTCACCACTTGGCAGCTCTGGTCCTCCTCCCCTACGCCACTGCATAATAGTTCCACGCTGTGCGCCGGGAGTTTGTAGCACAAGGTTGGCGGTGCCTCAGCAGCCCTGTCATGGAACAGTCTCCTTAATAAATACTGCTGAGAAATGCGAAAACTGATGAGGTGGGAAAAAGGGTCTTTTTCCCGCAGTTCCTTGGTCCATTAAAATTTTTTCCTTGTATGGGACAGTAGAGATGTGCTGCATCTCCGGAAACGGTCTCACCATCTTAGTGCCATTCATGGAAGCAGGTGGTGAAGCGGAGGTTGGGGCAGCCCTCCTGGTCGCAGCTAAGGCTGATGCAGTCACATCAACTTGTTATTAAAACCCATGCAGAGGTTAGTATGTTTTTCCTAAAACCATCTCATGTCTATCTACCGCTTGGTAGGTGTGGAATGATAACTGGGGGTAAGGTTATTGAGGTTGAAATTATTGAGGCTAAAGTTATATCCACACTTCATAAAAGTTAACTTCCAGGGTGGAGTATGGTTGACATGCTGAATATCGGCTCAGTGATAGTTCCCTAAGCAACACCACCTGCAATCTTAGATGTGGCAACACTGCGGGTGCTCGGTGTACTAGTTCTAAGAGAGACAATTGGAGGAGGGAGTGGAGTGAAGGCTCCATGGCCCAATTCCTCCATAAATCACTGCAGGTCCGGGAACTAGATGGAACCACGGAACCATGCCCTGGCCAGCATTGTGTAATTGCAAAATCATGCCCTGTGGATGAACTTTGCTCATTAACTCCTCATTATAATACCAAAACACACCTCCATCCCAAAAGCTACCCGCCTCCAAGGTGCAACCACCCCTCACTGAGCTTGCGCATTGAACTTTTCTAGTATATGCCTTTAAAAGCAAAGCGAGAAAGTTTTGCACCAATCATAACAAAGGTGTGTATGACTAGAGCCACTCAAGCTCCACCTGAAAGATAAAAAAATAATATAAATAAAGTTTAAGGGAGAGAGGATGTTAGGGAGGATACCATCGTACCACTCCGACTACTGGGACCAGTCAACGGGCTGAGCCTCTCTTCCCCCCCATTGGGACGCCTTTGGGTAAGATTTGAACATGCGGTTAGAAATCTCTAGAGTCGCTCTATATTATTTATAATCAGCGCTGCTAATAATATTTGCTATATTATATATATATACTTTTGCAGACAATCCCTATCGCCGGCAATCCAAAGAATCTGTGTATCTGTTGCTCAAATAAATCATGTGCGTTTGGTCTAGTCGTGGTAGTTCATTTGAGCGCAACCAGTATTCTGGCCGTGGAAGCTCGTCAGACGCGGCTGGACTCACACTCTTAATGTGACAGTAGGTCTTCTGTGTTTGAGAGACTGTGAGCTGCTGGGCGATGCCGTTGTGCAGCCTGTGGTGGCTGCAGGTCCCTGGCTGCTGAGGGGCTCTGGGGTTGGGGTCCTGTCCCGTGGTTATGAACCCCGGTCTCCCATTCCTCAGCTCAGCCCAGCGCCCAGTGCAGCACAACTGCCTCATTCACGCTTTAACAAGAGAGGCGATGCAGGAAACATAGGAAATAATACTGTAGGAAATAATTTTCCAGTTAAATTTAATGCTGGCTTGCTGCTGCTCTATCCTGTACTGATGTAGCTCTATTCCTTTGGCACTAAGAGAATTAGGGGTTTCGTCATCACATTAAACTCTTATCCCAGCCAGACACGAATGGAAAGGTCCCTGCATGTGGCACCCTCTTACGCAGGACATCAACCCCAGCCTCTGCGTACAGGTCAAAGGGAACGACTTTTCTTCATGCGTGTTTCTGTCTCCCTCAGCCTGTGGAAATTTCAGTCTGTGTTAGCCCAGTGCACACAATTTTACAATAATTTGGCTCCTGGGAAACGAGCTGCCGAGTCCCCTGGCTCTGATGCCCAGGCTTGCTGTGGGCAGAAGCTCTTCTGCACATCTGCAGGTGCCAGCTGAGCAGGTCTAGGCTGAGGGTACAGAATAGGGCACACAAGGAATAATGAGAATTTTTAACCTTGGAACTCAATCTAAATCTGAGCCTAAAAGTATCTGAAGAAATCCTTGTCTGCAGTCTAAAATGTTCTTAAAAAGAGCAGTGATATTCTTAATACTTTCCCCTTGCAAATATAAAGATTCACCCTTTCCCCTTAAAAATACGCCTGGGATTCCTGGGCATGAAGTTGCCCTGATTATGCTGTTTGGGACTTTATTGGGTTCTATTTTCAGCAATTTTTGCAATGTAAATATTGGATTTATAGTCTCCTGTCAGACACTGTGTAAAGGGGATAATAATCACGTACTAACATTTTTTTGCTTTACAGCTTAATGTAAATCTTTATTAGAGTTTGCAAGCAGTGAAATAACCTTTGGCATGAGGCACTTAGGAGGTGATGTAAAACCCTCCCGAAGCCGAGGGGAAGGCTGTGGTCGGGTTCAGCAAATGCTCAGCCAGGCTCTTTGGATTCCCTCGACTCCCTCTTCACAGATGTCTGTCGTCCATCACCTTATTTAAATTCCCTTTTCTCTTCGTGAACTTGCTGCTGGTTCACCCTTGTTCATCTGGATGGTCGGTGGGAGAAAAAAGAGAAGCTGGTACGCCGAGAAACTGGGGAAAGTTCGGCGAGGCAGAGGTAAGGCTGGAGTATGCTGTCCTTTAGCGTGAAGACCACAAGATACATGCTGTTATAGATGCCTGCCTTTAATATACTGTGTTACGTGCACATTTTGCAGCAGCCTTGATTATTTATCAGGCCTAGATTTGTGTCAGAACTTACATATAGTCCACAGTGGCCTCTTAATTTGTTGTAGTTCAGCAGTCCTGTATCTATATATAAAATAAGGAGCTTTTCAGCTTGTTTGATGAATGGGTAACAGCCCTGGGAATTTTGGCAATCCACACTTGCTGAGATTGCCAGTGTTGTAGCTAAGTTAATATAAGAATAGAAGTTAAACGTAAGTTAATATGTTTATTAAAGGAAATAATAAACTCATTCTTTAAAAAAAAATAATTCATTTTTTGCCAGCAGATTTTAATTTGCCTTGCACATTATTTCTTGAATTTTCTCAGAATGTTTGTAATCTGGTCATCGAGCATCCCTTTTGCGCTTAGGATAACATCTAATCAACCCCAAAGGAGAAGAGTGGTAATTCCCTTCAGAGGAATAAATATATCAGTGTGGATTTCCATGGAAGCATGTTTGCAGAAATGCTTTATGCCAAAGTGAAACAACTCTGTGAAGTCTCTTACAGAGAAAAGTTATTGCTGGCAGCTTTGAGACATGAATAGGCCTTCGCTGGCATTTGAGGTTGTGTCAGGTTTGGTCTCACCTGACAGTTACTAAGAAGAGAACATGGCTCATGCCCGTCCTATTCATTCATCACTTGACCCTCGAACCACGATTTTCAGCCCATGCTAAGTGGTAGCATTCTCGCTAGCAATCAAATAAATTGTAGAACTCTTTTTGCTGGTGTCTTTGGAGTTGGTATTTCCCATTTAAAAAAAAAAATTAATTCTTCTAATGCAAATGTACTTAAGTTACAGAAAACCTCTTAAAATGTTGGCAGCTCCTAAGATGTAGAGGAATATTCATCCTGTATTGCTTCAAGGTACCTTAGATATATTTTAAGGTTTGTCTTCCATAATGTATTCATCCTGCAAAGAAAAGAAGAGGAGCCAAGAGGATGCGACCCCTGCTTAGCTGTGGGGTCCCTCTCATTTGAAGCGATGCTGAGAGACTTTTGCCCATTGGTAATGTTTGGATAAATTCAGATTCACCTAGGCTAGCTTTCCAGGTCTTAACCTGGCTGTTTTCTTTTTTCCTTTTTGAATTAAAAGGAAAGTGAAGCTGCCTCCAGGACCGAGGCACACTCTTGGATTTGTGATATCGTTTTGTTCCTACAGCTGATAGAAACTTTCCCTCTGCTGTCCTTTGCTCCTGGGCGGCTTTGCTCCAAGCTGAGAGATTTTTCTGAATTCTTACTTGCCCTTTCCAAGCACTTGGTGGGTGCTGGAAGCCGGTCGTGAGTGCTCTGCTGAGAGCCAGGCAACGGGGGTGTTGAAAGGCTTTTTCTGCTCAGCGACCCTGGAGCAGATGAGAACTCTCCCCTTGGAAAGTTCAGGCTTTGGCAAAACACAAACACGGAACGATTTAAATTCTCACGTGATGCACATGGGCGCAGCAAAGAGAAAATCCAGAAGAATTAGGAATGGAGGAGAAAAAACTTAATAGTAATCATCATAGGAGAATTAAGGTTTGATAGTAGGGCAGGGAGGAGGTGAATTATGTCGGTAGCAGTTTGCAGGACAAATTCATGCGGATGCACGGGCCCTTTCCCTCTCTTCGTGGTCAAATATGGTGAAAGCAATTCCCACTGCTTTAAAACAAACTGAGAAGTCTCGTAATTTGTTGCTGCAACACAATGTGTTTAGGTGCTGACTGCGTATCGCATGGATCCTCGCGCAGCCCGTGCGCCCGGCTGGGACAGGAGCGCTGTCACGCTGTGCTCCTTCGTGATTACCGGAGTGATGAAACGAGGGATGCAGCACTCCGGGAGAAAGCACCAACCCCACCGTGCTGCCTGCTCCTACCTGGCCTGTGTTCAGCCTAAGGAAGAGGGAAAAGGAGCGCACAGCTACATTAACACTCTGCTCCCCGTTACTAAGCCGGGAGGTGGCAGGCAGCGTGCCAGCGCAGGGAAAGGAACAAAAGGAGAGAGAGTTTTGAAAAATAAAGGAAATATAACCAGGGAATCTGAGAATATCATGGATCTGGTGGCCAACATTACGATTTGCGGGCAGTTCGTCTCAGCTTATTGCCATCCCCAAATTTAAAATAATTCCAATCCTGAGTCCACTTTTGCCCTCACCTTGGTCAACTAACCCGGACTGTTTCCCTGGACTGTTCCTGAGAAGCGGGGCAGTGTCAAAAATCTTCCTGGAACCAAAGCATGGAGACCTGCTGGCTCCTTCCCAAAGGAGCTCTACAAGAGCTTTTGTTTTGTCGTAGGAGAAAACTAGGCTGATTTGGTGGAATTTATTGATGACAAACTCATTTTGGATGTTTCTCGCTTCCCGGTTGGGCTGTTGGAGTTTGCAGAGGATTGTTCCAGCATTTGGAAAGGAGCTGAAGTTAAACTGACTGGCTCAAAGTCTAAAAAGCAAGACTTGCGTACTATTAAATAGATTTAAAATTCAGTCATGCATGTAATGCCTCATTTCAGTCGGTCTCTCTGCTGCAATGACCACCCACGATCTGGATGTAGGCCACCCCATGAGAGGGATGGGAGGAAGGAGAGGCTCGCTTGGCGTGTATGTGCGCGTATTCGGGACTGTGACTTTCCTCACAACGCAGATATTTCTCCCAGCTCTTCACGTGAAATACAACTCTTCGCAGCAGACACAAGACGGAGGAGGAGCATGCTGTAAAATGACAGCAAAGAAGATTTAGAGTGAAAGGGACATCCCTGTGTGTGGTGGGGTAAAGAAAAGAAGGTCTAGGCAAAAAGCTGAGCTTTTGTAGAACAGAGCCTGGGGAGACGTTGTTGGAGACCTGTGTTTAAAACTGAGAGTAACAGGGAAGAATACTGCAAGAAAATATCCGCCACTGGTACCGAGGCCGAAGGCTGTCCCGGGAGCGCTCCCTGTTGCTGCTCACATCCCCTTTCTGTTGCTCTCCGTGGCAGTGGCAGAAAGGGCTGCTTTGCTGTTGAACTTGTTTCTCAGGTGAAAAGTGTTTATTGCCTTGGAGTTTCTCTTCTGTGTCGTACTTACTGCTTAATTAAAACACCGATGGCCCATATGAGATAGTTTACTATTTTTCTGCAGTCAGCACTGTAACGCTATACCCAGATGTATTTAAACTGAACGCTATGCTTTGCACTGAGGTTTGTTTCAGAAAAGAGAGTACAACTTTGTTGTGCTGCATTGTAGAATAACGTGTTTGACACAAACTCCAATCAATGGGGTATAGATTTTGTGTTCTTTCTTGCCCTGTATTTCGTACCCACGCTGCACATGCTTGGTGTTGGCATCAGCTCGGCTCTGAACATCAGATGTAGTCATTTAAAATTCACAAAGCCACGCAGGATTCACACTTGCCTGTGAATAGGTTGTTGCTATTAAAAGTATGTTCATGGTGAAACATTCCTCTGGTGTTTTAAAGCTGCCAGAAACCATTAATGCCTGCTATTGTGTGATAGCGATAATGTTGGAAATTATATGTTACGATGCCTGCCGCCTTAAAGACGCTGCAGTCTGTCTGGTTTTGTGGTTGTGCTTTGATTTTATTCAGATATATTTATTATAAATACTTCTAAATGTCAGTGGCTGCTGTTAGTCATCTGTTTCATATGTCACATTGAAAGGTAAGAGATTCCACCCGCAGGACACTTTTGGGGGGTGGAAATAAAGTCTTGTAATGAAGGGGGGATTGGGGAAAGTAAGGAAGCAAGGCAACACCTGAGGCAAAGCCATGTGTGTATGTAATTAGATGAACTTTAAGGGCCTGCTAAATTTTAGAGCTGTTCCCAAACTGGGGAAGGAGCAAAACTGGGATAAACAAAAAACCAAATAGCCAAGTGTAACTGAAAACAGTGCTTGGGCTAATTACCATAAGACATATTTCCTGATGGAAAATAACGTAATTAGTGGTATATTGAACTTAAAACCTCTTCTGTGGAAGTTATTAAATTCTGTGACATTTCAGCTTGATTAACTTTTTCACAGATATGTCTGGAGGCCATTACAGGGAACCTTCTGAGGTGGGTGGGATATCTGATGACCTACCCCACCGACAGCTCCAATTATTCAAACTGAAGAAAATTTATTATAAAACCTCATTAGCAGAAAGGAAACTGATAAACCTATTGCCTGATTTATTCCTGTTTTAAAGTTGGCTGAGATGAAGGGATGAGATGTGAAAGACGGCATCCTCCTGCCCCGGCAGGTAGAGGGAGAGCAAGAGGTTTCCTGAACTCCAGCTCTACCTCTGCCTTGGTGATGATATTTTACAGGAGTTGATTACGACTTTTGTATTGGATATTTATTTATAGGGGGTTATTCTGTTCTTGCGAGTACCCCAGCGCTACAGCTGCATTTGGGAGTCCCTTTGCTCATCTCTCCACTAACCTATAGCTGTTCAGCAGCATGGAAAAAAAGCTGTACGGCAGCTTGGCAGTTGTTGCTGCCTCCTTCCAGCTTCTCTCCATTCGATAAGGATGACAACCTTGGGTATAATAAAGGGAACGAGGCTTCAGGTAGGTGGAGAGTAATTGGTGACATTTCCCAGAAAAACAGTAATAAAACCCCTTTCTTATGCCACAGGATCTCTAAGTGCGGCCCCAGTCCTGTGCACTCCCCAAACCACTGCCTCGTGCTGTGCCCAGATTTTGGGCTGAGACTCTGGAAGGAGCAACCGTTCCTGTTCACGCTGGCAATCGGGGATTTGAGATGAGCATGTGGTTTAAAGCTGACCAGACACTCCTCATGTGGTTTATCAAGCTCACAGCAAAAGGGCAGGAAGAAAGGGATACACAGCTGTTAATATTTCCCTACTTGATATTGGAAATATTCTTGCTATATTTTGAGTGAAATGCATGGAAAGCCATATGCTCATCTCAGCATTGCCCAGTCTGATCTTCGATGGCATTTGTCTGTATAGCCCAGGTCATGGAACAGCAACATAAACATTTTAAATTCTTCCTAAAAAAGGAAAAGCACGGTATTATTTTATGGATTTTTTTTTTTCAGGTTCTTTTGGTCTATACTTGTACCTCTGCTGCACAGACCCTCTTGGTGCAATGTCCATAAATAACTGCTGTTGAGGTAAACTTTCCTGACTCTTCTGCGTTTGGCTATCGTAGGTCTGGGGCTTGATCCTGCTGGTGCTCACTGCCACAGCTCCCCGCGTGCTCCCAGGTCCGATGCTGCGGCCTTCCAAAGATTTATCCATTCACAAGGCTTCGTGGAAATAAAAGAAGAAAATGTGAATGTAACCGGAGGGCCTTTCCTGGAAAACAATTACAAACCATGCTATTTATATCAGATACTTGGGAATGTGTACGTAGGTTTTTTTGGGTGGGATTTTGTCCCTTGATTCTTTAGGGGTTTTCTTTGCAAGGGGTCACAGATATAAATCTAGCTGCTTCTAATATCATTGGTTGCGTTACCACAGAGTACCTAGGAAAAAGTAAAATAATCCAGGTAGAAAAAGTTAATTTTTGAAAAATGATTACAAAATACTGGACCCTAATGTGAAACAAACCCAAAGAAATAAAGCTCCAAACCAAAGTGACATTAGCTGAGTTGGTGAATAACGGTCAGGGAGATGATGAAATTCATTTCAGATTGCTCTGTGCTCCAAAATACTGAAAGTGAATATAATGAAGGATTAATGGAATTTGCTTTTGTCTCTCTGTAAAGAAGAAAAAAAAGGCTACTTAAATCAGTAGTGTGTTTGTTATGCATATGAAGACACAAAGGTTATGAAAATATGGCACGATCTCCTCAATTCTGTGATTTAATTAAGATACACCTCTGAGGAAAAGAAGCAAAAGGGATGCTCGCTGTAACTGTAATTGATAAACTCGTGTTCCATTTCTTGAAGGTGTGAAACAGCAGCGGTGATAAATGACTACTCAATAGTATAAAACGTCAGGAGAGGAGCAATTGAAATCCGTTTGGAGGAAAAAGGGATAATGCAGTTTTACCAAATCTGTGAGAATGCTAGCTGAACAGCTTAATTGGAAGACCCCACCACTTCGCAGAGATGCACTGGGACTGAGCTCTCCGCAGGATTCCGACTGACCCCAGAGTGCAAACAGAGCACTTCTCCTGGCAGCATTTTTCTCTAAATTGTTCTTGAGAGGTGGAAGTGTGTCTCAACAGCCTTATCACCAGTATCTGCAGAGAATATAAAGAAATAAATTGCCATGCTTTAAACCAGATCCTCAGGTAACACGGTAATCCTCGGTATGCCGGTGGTATTTCCTGCTATAAGAGTCCTTTCCCCAGTTTGATTCATATTAAGTTTTTAATAGGAAAAATGTACATGGCAGGTTTTTAGCTGTTCTGACTCCTTACTCAGCTCAGAGACTTGCCAAATTTTGTAGGCTGCTCCAAAAATTTCCTTAGCTGCTTAGTAATCCTTTGCTGCCATTACATGGGGATACAAGTGTAATTTTTTTTTTTAAATACATTCATTCTCATCCATTTAAAATAGCAGATGTTCATATTAGCTCCCACTGGAGCACACCTTTGGGTTCCAGTTTACACTGAATTTTTATAGTAGAAATACAGCCTCAGACGGCCTGAGGCTTTGTCACTGGAAGAAGTATTGGGTCTTCTTAGGGCTCAGCCGTACACATCTGTTCCCTGCATCAAGTGGAAATTGTACATACTTAAGAACCTCGCTGAGCCTGCTCCGGACCAGCCCTGTGAGTCAGGGAGCAGAGGTAAGCACACGTGGTTTGTTAGTATTTACTTTCTCTTCTAATTAAAAAAAAAAATAAATTATTCTTTTCTAGCAACTCCTTCCTTTCCTTTCCCCCCCCCCCCCCCTTAAAATGATCGTTTCTCATTATCAATACCTTACTGCCAGTCTGAACTGCTGAGAGATAATCTAACAATAACGTGCTAATTAGTCTTACTGCTGCGATATCTCAGACACAGGCTGAAGAGTTGGAAGATAATTAGTATTTAACCAATTAAGCTTGTTGCAAGTTCATGAACACAGCTCTTAGATGTTTTTTCCCTGGCAAATTGAGAGTGAATGCAGTAATTTAGCAGCATTTTCAGAAATAAGCAGAGGAGTGGGTCAAAGAGATTTTTTTTTTATTTTAACAGCAACTGCAGGATTTCACCTTTCCCTCCCCGCTGTCTCCCAAGCTACCTCTGATTTCTCATTAGGCATCATTAGATCATAGTTGTTAATTATGGCTCTGACCTCAGGTAACCCCACAGTATTTGTTTCCACATATCCTTAATGTAAAAAAGTAGAAATACTAGTCCGTGAATTATGAAGGTAAGTGATACAAAGATCAATCAATGAGGTTTTCCTTCCCTTTTTCTTGCAGGCTGTGGCCGTGTCCCGGTCGCGCAATTCCCAGAGTTCGGTGGCACCTTGGGTTGGGTCCTCCACGACAGAATTGAAAGGTGCTCACCTTTCTGGAAGAAGAAAATGGTTAATAAATGATTTGTGAGTGTCTGAGGGGGAGAAAAGCCTTTGTGGCTGAACAATCCCACCTGTGTTTCTGAAGGCAGAGCTCTTGTATGAGGAGAGATCTGAAACAGGTTAATGTTGGTGTTGATTACTAATTGACATACTAATTGCTGCTAATGTTTTTTACACAGATTGCATAGCCTTCAAGTGAATGTTAACCTTCTCACCTATCAATCATTTCTTGCTGTTGACACAGTGGCTAACTATTAACTAGGGAGTGATTTCCAACAGCACCGATTTTGAGGGATGTGCTCCCTCAAAAGTCTCCCATTCATCCCTCCATTCCCCAAGAACACATCAAACAGTTTGATTCGATGGTCAAGTATGGTCCTATGAGGGGAATTATTTAACTATTGGCTTCTTCTGTACGAAGATTTTCTTTCCAAATTTCTCAACTCATGATTCTTGTTATCTTCATTTAGGATTTTACCTTGGAGCTGTTGGCTCGCCAGTTACGATGGATGTACCAACTTAGTAATAGCGCTTTAAAGCCAGCTAGGAATGAGAGATTCTTGTCCCGTGGCTCGTTGGTGTCGATCAGACCTGATGTACTGAGAGACAACACCTAGGAGCTGAGGGGCCAACCTGGGCAGTGCCGGGCTCAGTGGTGATGGGTGGGTCTCGGTGCTGCGGGGGACGTGCAAAGCCTTTTACCTTGGTTGAAGCTGGAGGGTCGAAAGTAACTGTGCTTGGAAATGAGCCTAGGGGGAAAAATTAATGACCATGTTTATGGAAATCTAAATGTTTGAAAAAAGCCTGTATCTCGGAAAAAATGATTGATTAGAAATTGTAGGTAAATTCAGGCCAGCTCAATCAAACTGCCCTATCTACAGCTGTAGATTTGTAAGTGTCCCGTCTGAAGGACTGCACAAGGAAGCCAACGGTAGGAGCGTTTTCTTTTTGTGTCAGTTAATCGCCTTGTTTCTGCAGAAACTGCACTGGTTTATCTCTCGTGAGAGCAAACTACTCTTTCATCTACTATTCCACTTGCTGTAAATTCCTTTTCTGGCTGTGAGCTGAGGGAAGAATACCAAGAGACTGCTCTAATTAAGATATGCCGGAGCAAAGTTAATTTTCAGGATTTCTTTTAGATACTGACAGGAACACACTACAATTATTATACAGTTAGGGTAATTGACTTTTATTTAATGTGGTACTTGCTTACGAACATCAGTCAAATGTACCAATGGAAGCAATGAAGAAATTGTTCAGAAATATTATCACTAATTCTTGAAATAAGTAATGTTGAGTATATTAACATTTATACTCCCATTACTTCGGCTAAGCCGAAAGCAGATGATTAATTCACTGTGCTTTCTCTCAGTACGATGAACAGGGTGGAAATGACTTAGGAATTTGGAGAAACCAAGTATTCAGTGTTTCTTTCTATTTCTTCAAGCCTACTGTATGTTTCTATTTATTATAATTTTATGTGAACATTTTATTCCTCTGTATTTTTTACTGTTTGTGATAGTTTTGCCCAGCTTGCCCTCCACTGCGCCCAGAGGAGCTGTGGCCAGGGCAGAGCAGGATTCTCTCGCGCTGCATGTTATGTTCGGGGGGGAAACAGCAAAAATGTGTCTTACAGTTTGGAGAACGGTGTAAATATATTGGCAGCAGAGATTGTCTGATAGACATATTTCACATTAAGAATTTTTAGTCTTTCTTTAACCAGGTTTTATATACTTAAATAGAGTTTAGAAATCACCCATTTTCTTTAACTTGTATTGATTTTGGAATATTATATGGGCAATGCTCACACCATACAGATGCTGACAGATGCATTCACAGCTTCTCAGGGTGATCACAGTGCGGATAAAAGAATGCTGAGGAGAGAAGAAGGAAAATATATAGCACATATATGGATTTTCCCTGGTCCTGACAGGGCTTTTATCATTATTTTATTATTTTATTTCTATGAATCTCATAGACGATGGAGAAGCTGATCTTCTCACCGAGGTGGACTAGTTAGCAATTTAGGAAGAAATTTGGTCCTATCATAAATGTGGTAGTTCTTTCTGAGAGCTTGGCAATTACTGGGGAATGAGCAACTATAATTCACAGGAAACTAAATATGTCTATTGAGCAAGATGTGTGCCGTGCCAGTCAAAGTGCAGGCAGAGCGGTCCTGGCAGAGGGGAAAGCCACCGCTCCTGCCATGCCCTGGTCCAGCCCTGCTCCCCATGGAAGATCCTGGGCAGCCTGGGGGGGGTGATGGGGAGATGCTGTTTGCCACAGTGTGCGTTGCCTCCAGACCCTGGTCTTGTGAAAAGCAGCTGAAGAAAGGCATTTCTCAAATTTTTTTATATAAAAAAAAAAAAGGGAGGAGTGGAGAAGAAAGAGCTGAGGGTGTCCATCAACCTGCACAATTAGGAGGGAGCCCTGACAAATCCTTGGTGGGACCCTCTGTGGCTCCCACAAGAGCAGATCTCCCCCTGAGCGGGTAGGTAACTCCTGCCGTGCTTAGGATTCATAAGCCACATCTAGATAAACTGTTATTTAAAAAGTCAGACTCTAGCGGAACTGGGAGTTTGCTTTGGAGGCAGATGACAGGAAGGAGAAGCCCTGTCATGCATGTGACACACAAGCATTTCTGCCTCATAAACAAGAGACAGCCCAAGCTATAAATTTTGTAGACAAGCAAAAGAACCCTGACAAGCTATTTGTAGGCAAAATATACTAGAGAGAGAGTTTTTCGAAATAATATTCTAGCTTTTGTTCACATACGGTGTCTGACTGACCTGTATTAATTTTTCCTACAGCACTGAATAATTAATTCTTATGGAGAAAACAGGAATTACAGACTGCAAGCTTCAAGCATCAGTGCAATGTGAAATGAACCCTCTAATATTTATCCTGTATTTATTTCTGCCTTTAGCATTCAAGTAATGCGGTAGATAATTCAGAAGAATATATGATCAAATGCAGCTTTTGAGCAAAGAGGGCAGCCGGTGATAACAACTCCTCTGCTGAAGCAACCTTTCGTGATTTCTTTCCCAGGCTGTTGTCTGCCTTTTCCTTTAACTCTACTTTAATTTGACTCTGAGATATAAAAAATACCAACCTTATCTGCTTTACACTTGTACAGAAACCCACATCTTCAAAGTGTTGTAGGAACACTAATTAATGCATTCTTGCTGCATATCTCACTGGGTGAAGTGAGACAGAATAACAGGTCCGTGCCCGAGCTGTGGTGTGCAATGCACAGACCATCGTCTCCGTGGTGTGGTGGCTGGGGGACTGGGTGAAAATCTGTCATTTCCAGCTTCCTTGGGGAGAAAGGTGCTGTTGGGGGGGGAAAAAAGGTATCAAAATTAATGAAGGGACTGTTCCAGTGTGGAGCTCCTGGTGGTTAAGGTGATTAAGGTACCCCCTTTAGGAAGAACTCGTATTGCGCTGCACTTCTGCGTTGAAACTAAAAAATCAGGGCTCAAAGCGCCAGTCCTCCGTGGACATCAGACGGCTGAAGGCTGAGCAAGGCTGTCGCCCAAAAAGCTGAACCGAGCAGCATGCAGAGTCGAGTATAGATGGATTAAAGGTTTTTATGTGGTTATTTAGGATTTTGCAAAGCAGCAGTTGAAGCAAAATCTGAACTTTTTTTAAAAATGAGAAAAGAGTGAGTAGAGCAAAAGAGCATGAAATAACGAGCCCTCTATATTTGCCTTTTTCTGGTGACAAAAGTCCTCTGGCACCTGTGGCACCAACATATTGTCTGCAGAAGCCTCACCTGAGGGATGCAACTCTCCATCAGGAAGATGCTGGCACTTTCCAAATGCTGGTACAGAAAAGGATGTCACAAAAATTGTATTTCTGACACAGGTTTCTGTAAGATGCCAATACTAAACAAAGATGTTCTGTCAAAATCAAATCCTCATCAAGTCTATATGTAATCTTCCCCGTGACCTCTCTATCATCTCATTTGCTGGGATGTCACCTGAGCATGGTGGCAGGTGGCTGTCACTCCGACCAGCGACATGCGCTCCGTAACCTGTGAGCTCTCCGTGGCGTGCGGCAGTGGTCTTGTCGCACTCCCGCGTGTCAGAGCGTTAGGATTTGATGCGTCATCCTAATAGCATTGAGTGAACACATGTCAGCAGGATTTGTTAAAGTGTCAGGTAGAAAAAGGAGAGGAATGATACCAGGAGCATGGTAAGTATGCAAAGAGCACAAGAAAAACATATGCATTATTTATCTATCAATCTCCAAGTGAAGGAAGAGTAGAACTGAAAATATCTTCCATCTAACATGGAAAGGCTTATCCTCTTCCCAGGAACATAATCTTTTTGTTCCTCATTTCTTTCTTGGCTGCTTCTAGCTTTGTTTTAATGATGATGATTGAGGAAAGCATGTCCACATGGGCTGCCTTAAACATGGGTTTAAAATTTATCCAAGTGGTGAAGCAGAGCCTGTATGTTCCAGAGCACTTTTAAATGCCACAAATAAACATTTCAAGGTACCGTCTTGAGGGTTTGATCCTGTGACCACCTGAGAGACACTATTTTTTGTAAAAGGAAGTAAAATCACAGTGCTAAAAATTACTGCGCTTCGGAGCTGTTCAAATCACTGTGGGTGAAGTTCATGTCAGCAGTTACTCACCTGTTATTTCCAAGGGCTTGCGAGTTGGGTATAAAAATCATCTCTATGATGAAGCTTTAAAACCTCAGTCCAAACAAATTTCTTAGCTATGCAAATTAGAAGTAAAGAGAAATTATATCTTAGAGGTGCCAGAAGTGTTTGAAGTGACTATTTCAAACCGATTTCATCAACTTAATTTGACCATGCGCGAACGCTATGGGGATCTGGTACAGTATGTTGAGCTGTTAGCACGCAGTACAGAAACGTAAACTGCTTATATCTGTCATTGACAGATGGTTCATTTCATAGAATACCATCAGGAAGTGTATTAAAAAAAAAAATCCAGAAAGTTTCTCAAGAGGCTACAGCTTTGAGTTGCAGAGACCATGAATCTGTGCAGGGTGATCAAAATGACAGCCGGTAATTCATGCTTCTCTCTAATTGCAGAGCTTGAAATGAGTTGTGCCTGTCTTACTTGTGACTCTCTTCTTTTCTATGTATTACTACCATTATTATTTACACTGCTTTGTTGGATTTAAGTTATTATTCATATGCAAGAGTGAACAATTCCTCTGGTGGAGCAGTTGAGAGAAAGTCAAGGTGGTGATGCACCTTCGTATTATGCTACAACACCTTAGCTAAGCAAGAAAGCGGAGCTGTACGGAGTCTTAGATGTCAAGGCTGTAAGAAAGAAACTGCAACAGGAGCAGTTTTGTACATCTTCTAATAGTTACAAAATTTGATTTCTTTTATTGTACGTTGGAACTCTGGAGTTTCTGAGTCTAGATAATGTTTGCATTCGCTCACCTATTGATGAGCGTAACATCCCAGCCAGGTGTCTGAAGGGCAATTTTTTTCAGTGTTGATCTTGTAAACTTGTTAATTAAGGGGTTTGATATAGACCTAATAATTTGAGACATCTTTTTCCAGGCATACTGTCCTTTTATTGAACATTTAATATTCTAGCGATGTTGGGAAGACTTATCAGAAACAATTAGAGGGGAACACCAGATTTTGAATAGGAGGGATGTGGAGAGGTTTTCTGGTAAAAGCTCGTGTGAGTTAAACTGTGATAAAGAGAGTTTGTTCTCTGGAGTCTTGCACTGGAGGTAGAACAGAAACAACTACTCTATCCTATGGTGAAAGAGGTCTTAATTCTCTGATTTCTTTTTTTTCTTTTTTCTTCCATAAAGAAGGTTTGTTGTGCTAGCAGAGCTAAGAAAATGGCTATTTATGAGCTCTGCGGAGGCTGAAAGGAAGAGATGAGCTTCAAAAAAGTCATCTTACCAAAGCAGTTGGTGACATCAAAAAAATGAAAATTAGTGTGTAGTTGCGGCTAATAGGCCTTAAAACATCTCAAATTCTCCTGCTGGGAACCAGAGACACTTGCAGAGGGGTGGATGAGCTGTTAATACTTGCACTAAACCTTAATTCTTACAGTTGTGGTCTAAAGGAAATGTCGGTGTTGTTCCAACCCTTCTCCTCACTAACAGAACGGGCAGGGGAAACCCAACCCTGAAGTAAACGATACGTGAAGTATTCAGGCAATGTTTTCTAAATTTTCTTAATATTCAGTTATGGGTGGGAATGAATTGTCTGATAAATGACTTCAACCACCTTACTAGATAAAGTAGTTTTTAAATGCATGCAAGGGTCAGTTCAAACATGTATCCTTAATTTTATTGGAGGAAAGTCTTCAAAACGAAGGGATATTCCAAATTTTTAAGCTGATACCCGGGCACAAACTTCTTCACTTGACCTGTATGCTCATCTCTGTCTCCAAACCAGAGCCAGGATTTCACTAGTCATTCAGGTTTTCTGGTTATAAATATTTTTTAGAACTCAGTGCTGGAAAACTTCGGTTTCAAAGTCACGAAGTGAATGCTAATTTGGAAAATGTGAGCGAAAGAGAACGATAACCCATCAGGGACCTGAACCAAGATGACCAAAGGTGTCCATAACAAAAATTTAGCGGTTCCCTGAGCTTGCAGAAATCCTGTGGACAGAACAGGGGTGGGTGCTTCAGCTGCCAGTGCAATGAGAGTCAGTAACACTGGGTGCTAGAAACAAAACCGGTAACAGTGGTAGACTGTTATAAAAGCACAGAGAAGATATTCTATTTATTGTCTTTTTTTCCCCACTTGCAATGGTGAAAAAATCCACCAAAACCCTACAAATTGATACTCTGATTAAACCCGAGGACACCTGCCTCTGGTAATGATGGAATTAAGCAAATGATCCTTTTATTGCTTTGTTCTCAAGTCTTTATATAATTGTCCTCATATTTTTCTTGTCATTGCAGTATCTGAAAACCTTCCATTTAAACAGTGTGACTGATTTCTCTCGTAGGTTTGTTTCTTTCCTTCTTTTGAAAGGGAGATGTATAAGCAGTAATTGCCTTGGTTGGTTGATGTTTCCAGGTTTTATTATCTCGTCAGTTTTTAAATAAGGCCTCATTATTAACTGAGTATTTGTTAAGAAAAAAAAGGTAGTTAAAAGACCCCAGCAAGCCCAGAAGCAGAGGTTGTTTTATAAGTGATGTCGTATAAAGTTATCCCTACGGAATTTTCTTGCTGGATGGGCACAGTAATTGGAAAGGCGCGAGATGGTGGAAAGAAGGGCACGGTATCATTAGAAAGGTCTGTGTTACTGGGAAATGGTGATAAAACGCTGTGAACCCACTGGAATTGTATGAAGAGTGAAGATCTGATGTGGTTGCGGTGGCAAAGGTTGGGTCAAACTCTTTACCCTTGGTGGATTGCCTCCAGTTGAGGCAGAGCTTGGCAGAATTGCTGCTGTGAGCATCAAGTGCATTTTACTTCCTCGATTAGCAGCCTCTTCCAGATCTGCGTGAGCTATGATACCGATGTGTCTGAAATCTGGTGTACGGTGTCTTTTTTTATATTCCATTGCGCAGCTCTTCCCAGCTCCAGCTGAAATAGCTGTTGTGGGTACAGCTTCGTTAGATGTTGCGAGTCCCTCGCAAGAGATCAGCTTTGTTTTCTTGGCCAAATGTGTGTTCTGGTTCAGCTGCATGTGGTTTTCTTGGTGAAGAGCAGATTTTGATATGCCTTTTTTTCCACAGGAATGGCAACCCATTAGGCTTCTTTTAAATGGCTTTCAGAATAAGGTACTTGCAAAAAAACACATATAAATTATTTTAAAATTAAATATTTGGTCATTTTAAGAGTTACCTGAATTTCCAGGGAACTGTCATGTAGTGGAAAGAATGCACAAGGAAAGCTTGTTTCCCTGAAACCATAAGTCCTTGGAAGTTAAGTTCTGAAACCAGTTTCTTATAATATTAAATGTATTAGGGAAAATTGAGATGCTTCTGTGACGAGCTCTGAGTCTGTGGCTCTCTGATCATCAGAGCAACCCTGAGCACCCTGCGTGACAGTGACCCTACGTGGAGTGGCCCCAAAACCTCCTGAAATGCCTTCCAGCCTAAACTGCTTTATGACTCTGTGTCCACGAAATATGAAAGAAATGTTACCATAGTGCCGAACCCCTGCGTTCAAATGGACTAATTAGATTCAGAAAATGTACATGTTATTTCAGGTTGTCACATGGCTGATATCATAAACAGCAGCTTGATTGCAGGAAAAAGTGGCCCCTTAAATACCAAAATAATAATACAAAACTAGCAAAGCACTTGGTAACAGTGTCTGGAAGTTTGTTGTCGGACATGAGCTCCTAACAGCAGAAGCAGGAATCAAAACAAAGCAGCCTTGTCTCCATTCACGCCGTGAGGTGTCCATCGTTAACTCTGTTACTGGAACTGCCCGCTTCTCTCCTGAGCCCATTCCCTGCGATGAGGAATGTCTGTACCTTCGCAGCCTGTGCCCTGGTCTTTCCCCCTCTTCCTCCTGCACACGGGCACGCGTCCGTATGGCTTGTTTGTGGCGCCCGTCGCTGGGCTTGGCAGGATGTCACTGGCTGGTGGTGACTGTCGAGGCATATTTGCAAGGAGCAGAAAGCGCATTGATTTACTCCCTCAGGGAGGGGGAGGCACCCACGGGAAAGCAGGGGCTTTGTTAGCAACGCGATGCAATGGTTTCCTGACTAAATAATACAATATTGGTACTTTGCTATGGATAAGTATTCTTTTGGATATGATGTCTCTGGGAGGGACAGTATGTTTCCTGCTGTAGATTGGTTTTTTTTGGTTTTATGGTGGTTTTCCTACCACTTTTTTGGGATTTATGAGGGTTTTTTCCTACTGCTTTTTCCATATTCTGTATAAGAATTCATGCTTCAGGTGATGTGCACACCTGGGACTGAGTTGGAATTGCCTCAATAACAGATAAGAGGAAATGTAATTTTCTTCTTTTGATACCTCTCCTTCTTCATGGCTCAGCTCCCCCCTACCCCCACCAAGAGAAAGCAGCAAAGGCTTGGAAGGAAAAACACAGCCTGCACCAATCTGCAGCAGAGACAACAGAGAAAATAGCCTCTTCTCAGTGTTTTTGCCACTTGCAGGGGGGATTCCCTCTGGTATGTGACTGGAATAGAGGGTTGCTGAGCCTCGGCGCCCCCCTGCTGCCAGCAGTTCCCTGTAATCCTATTGCCAAATTTACTCCTCCTCTTCCTCTGCATTAATGACAGCGTTAATTACTGCACATGGTGTTGGTCCCTGTCATGAATCTCTAAGTTCCAGATTTGGTGCTGGCCCACCTGTGTGCACGTGTGTGTGTGTGCATGCGGAGACGTCAGGACTACTGAGGTGTTTGTACGTGCTGGGGTGTGCGTAGGGATGGATGGATGTGCACATCCCACCTCCAGGGTGGAATTCCTGTGAATTTTTAACAGCTTAAAAGAAATCCAATCTATAACGACTGACTCAGGTTGCAAAGTCAAAACAAAAAGGAATAAAACGTGTCAGCACTGAGATTCCATTCCTTTTTAAAGTGGTTTCTGTGCTAATGAAGCCTGGATGAAGCATTTGCTTTCCAGAAGGGTGGAAACCCCCAGAAACCCATCCCCAAAGCCTGACTCACCCCTGCCAGGGCTGTTTGCTCAGGAAGGTTTTTGTGCAGATTGCCTCCTTCATCATGAGGGATGCTCCCTCTCCACTGAAGTCTTTTTCGGTTGGGATTTTTTGTGGTTTCGGGGCTTTCTTTGGTGGTTTTTATTTTTTTACCGGGAGAGATGCGAGATCGGCAGGGAAGGGCAGGAGGCAATAAGGGCTGCAAAGTTTCCCTCCAGCGTGGCCTCTGCAAGGCTGGGTTGTCAGGAGGGAATTTAAGATACCAAAAAGAAACTTCAGAGCAGGACCATCTCTGCTGAGTGCATTGAAGGAACCAGCTCAGCGCTGCTCTTCTGCATCACCCCAGCTCACGCGACACAAGTGATCGTGCTGAAGGCTCCCTGGAAGTCTTTATGCACTTGATGGAGTCAGGCTGGTGCTTAAATAGTTCGTTAAGTCGGGGCCAGATACAGTGAACTTAGAATTCCTCAGAGGGCAGGAGCTGTATGTTAAAAAATTCCTTGAGGTAAATGAAATTATTTCTCATGGGCCTTTTAGCTGGTGTGTGATTCCAGTGAATAAAACCACTGAAGTGACAATAAAGATTTTCTTTCCTTGGGTGATATTTTATATCAGTTGCTCTGATAGCCGTTCATTAATTTTATATATTGCTTTTATCAGACTAATTTTAAGTGATATTTTCAGTGCAATGTAGTATGTTCTGAATATGTCAAAGTGGTTGGGTTTTTTTGGGTTTTGTTTGTTTGGTTTTTTTTTTTGTTAGCACAGAAATGGCCTTTATTTTCTGTAAACGGGGTGATCATTTTTTCTGTTGATGAAGATTAAGGGCCAGAAGTGCTGCGGCGTGAAGCCCTGTGTTTATGTCCACAGGCTGGGTATCACACCAGCTCATCATATCACTCTGTTTAACCTGGCCTTGGAGGTAATCCGTGGAATATTATGGTCAAGTCCTGGGGTCTGCTGAGCAGAGGTTAAGTTAGCTATGTGGTGGTAAAGTGTGCCCCATGGCTGTAGGACAGACTGACTGCTTTGTCTTCTGGAGATGAGGAGAGGCTAAGTTTGGTTTGCTTGGTGCTCGTGAGCTTACTCAAAATTTGGTTTCCATGATATAACCATTTATATTTTGCCTCGCAATCCTCTTAAAACAGTCTGTTAAACTGGTTTTCTCCCCGCTGTGTCAGTCACGCACGTCTGCAGATGTAAAGCCTGTGAGCCGGCCCCAGCTGCACCTTGCGGTCCTTGCGCAGACCTCGTCCTTCGGAGGTGAAGCAGCTGGGTAAGAGGAACGTCCAGAGGTACATCGGAGAGGATAAAACGTTAAACCCTGAATCTATATTAGCGTGATCAGCTAGGAATGTCTTTTGCTCGAATAAACTTCTCTTTTGTACCAGTTATTTGATATTAGGATGTACGTTGGGTTTTTATAGCACCGTTGCAGTTGCTGGTGTTTTCCCTTTGGCTCACCCTGTTTACCTCCTCCTGTTTCCAGCTTTCCAGATATAGCAAGAATTTTCCATATGAGAATTATTACAACTGCAATTTGCTCCAGAAGCTTTAATTTCTTCAATGGAAATCAGCTCTGGCTCTGCAGCGAGATGGACAGCAGAGGTAGAGCAGTAAAATTCAATACTCTCTTACAGAGTGGGGAGGCAGAGAGAAAAAGGCACTTCAGACAATCTCGTCTCCTGAAAAGGTGAGGGAAAAAAATTTCTATATCAAATGGCTTTTAGTCTTCAGAACGTTTCACTATATCAAAAGCTTCACCACTGCAAGGTTCAGCAATTGTCACAGATATTTAAAACCTGCGAGCAGGGAAAGAGTCACAGATGGAAGGTGGAAAAAAGTACAGATGCATAAATTTAGTGAACGTACATCTGACCGACTGTAGGTGCAACTGCAAAGCACTCTCTGAAAGAAAAGAGAAAAAGTAGTCAGGAAGAAATATGGGTAGCATTAGTCTCTGACGATGGATGCAGTGACATCACCTTTCTAACACAATTGCTTTTTATTTCACTTTAAGAGACTTTGGCCTGGCTGCCAGTAGGAAAAATGAGATTTTTAGGAAAAAGATTGTGAAGACGCTGTGATTAATCTTGAGGCAAATCTCAGACTTTTCTGAAGAAGTCTCTGTTAAGCAAGATCCGAATTTTATCCTTTCCCCTCTTTTCCACTATTTTCCCTTGGGATATAGCCAGAAATTCCAAGCATTAAACAATGCCAGTCCCTTGGTTTTCCAGCTAAAGGGAGCAAACAGGACTGCCCAGGATGGATTAACTTTTATTCAGTTCTTCAGGAGTCACTGTGAGTGTGAGCTCCATTTAAGTACCACTGTCAGAGACTTAATTTATTATCTAAATGATAAGAAATATAGCATAGGAAACCTCGACAATGAAAGCAACTTCTGCAGGAAATATTTTACTAAGAGGAAGCTACCTGGGAATGCACCGGGGGCAGAAAATTGAGTTACAAATTAAAAAGGTAAAAAATATTTCTTTGCATATAATAAAATTCAGTTTGTTGGTTTGTTTTTTTGTTGTTTTTGTTTGTTTGTTTGTTTGTTTGAATGGAACTTGGGAGGGCCTGGCATTATTTATTTGTAGATGGTGAAAAAACACGGGAGTGACTTAAGCAGAGAGGGCTGGAGAGAGAGAATGGGAAAGGAAAAGAGCTGGGTGGGGGGCTGGGGGAATTAGGGAATGAAGAAATAGGTGGAAAGATGGAGAGTGGTTTGTAAAAGAGGGAAGGAGGGAGCACGAGGCAATGGCATTTCTGAGTTCTGGCGGTATCCTGAGGTAGGAAAAGCTGGAAGGCACTTCATGCTTGGCTCTCGGAGGCACGTCACCTGCCCGAGGGCAGAGCTCAGCATTATCAGGGATGCGTTTGTGCCTCTGCAAAAGGTGTTTCTGCTGCAGTGGAGGGTTGTTTGAATTTCACTCATGCATCTTTTTAGGAGTTTGAGATCATCTAATAGAGGCTGCTCTCTGGAAGTGTTACTGCTGAGTGCATAATGATTTCTCACTTCTGTACGTGCTTTGTAAATGTAAGAAACCTGTTCTGAGATGAATTTCTGTTTCTTGCATGCTGTGACCAGGGAGAGGTTTGATTTACCAGCTGCTCTTTTGCAATTTGTCCTTTGCCATTGTTACCCCTGGGGATGACAACACTTCCCCTCCCCTGCCCTCCTCCAAGAGGCAAACGTGGTAGCAAAAGCTACTCTAATTTCAGGTGGGCAGAACAAGAAGACATGATTTAAACTATCAAATATGCCATGCTTTTACAGTTTTGCCCTTGTAAACTCTAAATGGGAGGAGGTGATTGCTCTGTAAAACCCACAGGCAGTCACATCATACCGTCCACCTCTGTTTTCCTCGCTCCTCTAGCTCTTCCCAACGCGTCCCTCTGCACAGACCTGCTGCTCGGTGCATCCCTCCCACCCACATGCCACAGCTCTCTCCAAAATGTGAATCCTTAACGTGTTTGTTACAGTTCCTTCCTTTGCCCTGTAACTTCAATATTTACACTTGGCTCATGGAAGTCAAGGCGAAAGCCTGAAATGAGGGAAAGAAAAAGGAAAGGGGGGGGGGGGGGGGAATCAAACCCTTGATAAGTTGCCAAGGCAACTTCAGGAAGACGATAGCCCAAGTTCGGAATTAAGCAGCAGGTATCAGGAAAGATGCTGCAGGCTGAGGAGTGGGTAAGAGTGCTGAGGCAGTGTGAGGTCCAACAGCTTGCAATTAATTCAAAGTAACTATAAATGAAATAAATGCGGGGGAAACTTGAAATGTTTTCTACCCCATAGGTTTTTCAGCCTTCTTTAAAACAAAGACCCCCACCCCCAGCTTCTAAGGCTGGTTCCAAAACTACCTTTTTTTCCCCCCCTCAGATATACCTTTGCTCCGTTCTGTATCTAACGCTATAAAATATGGAAGATAGTAATGTTTCTAATTAAGTTTTTGAAGCTCTGTGCCAAACCTCTCTCTCAGGGATGAGAGAATACAAATCACTTGATGATTATTTTTAACAATGGTCAACCAATCGGTTTGAGAAATACAGATCAAAAGGTTGATTCTCAAATATTTATTATAATAAGCTGAACAAGCATCAGGCTGTAATTCATACAGCAGAATGAAATCCTTGCTAAATCATCACGTCATAAAGAAAATTGCTTTTTTGATTTAATATTTCTCTTTCGGCTGTTTCTATAGAGACATGCTAATTTAGGAGCTTAATTTATTATCTGGAAGAAGATTATGCTAGATACAAGTTTTCCCCAAATCACTTTCAAGTGAAACCAAAGGCTCGCGTAAGAGAATCATGTGAGCAAAAGTGCAAATTGCCTCCTTCATTATGGCATAATGGGAAATCATGTAATGCTGCATCATTCCTTCAGCAGCAAAGGAGTGGATAATGACGCTCTTTGCTGCTAGTTTGGTCACCAAAATACTGTAAACTCAGCTGTGAAAAAGCAGCAGCATTTTGCTAGAGATGTAGCATGGCAGCGTGGCAAAAAAATGTTTCTTCCTTGAGATAATAATTAGTCCTACCTAACAGTTGACCCAGCACGTGCTGAAAATTGATAACAGCAGCTAATTGCTTTGCTCCAAATCTGCTGCTGGAGCCTCATTAGCTTTTCACCAATTGGATGAAAACCTTTGGCATGCATTTTCTCTATAATTTACCCAGCAGGAGAGGGCTTAGGTCCACGAACAGTAACGTGAGGAGGAAACATCTGCATCGTCACAAGGGACAGGTGCCCCTTCCCATTCCTCATCTCAATGGGATGCTGCGTGGCCACGTGCCAGCCCTGTTCCACCCCGGCCTGGCAAGGGCCGGGACAAAGCACCGAGGGTTAGGTTCAGCTCCTCGGGTGTACCCCGTCCCTCTCAATCCCACATCCGTGCTCCTCAGCTACGTCACAGGTCTGGGTGTGAAGTCCAGAAGCTCCTACTGGTTTTCCCAGATAACCAGTTAGTCCTGCAACGGTGCGAGGAGCGGGATTAGCCACTGATGAGGGATGCTAAATGGACACGCTGTAGACCCCAGGAGCATCTACTTTGCAAAAGCTGCCTGGTAAAGGACCAAAGCTAGAACGAGGGCTTTGTGAAGTTTCTTCTGTGACCTCAAGCCGTCGCTTAGCTCTTGTCGGAAATATTTTATCAAAACCATTGCAAACAGAGGAAAGCTTGTCCAAGCTGATTAGCTTTCGTTTGAGTGACATTGTTTTGTTCTGTGAATCAGTCTACATTAGAAGTGACTGGATATTACCAAATGATACATATTTCATAAAGTGTGTGAATGAAGGGATGATAATTCAGTTCCTGTCAAATAGAGATGTCTCTTGATTAAGAAACTGCCAGCCAATTGCCATCTTGGTTGAATCGCAGAAGTAAGTGATTTCTTTATGTACTTTAGATGTGGTTTATGCAGGGTATAAACTATTTAACTACCTAAAAAAAAAAGAAGAAGATGCTGAAAGGTTAGCAATATTAATGAAAGAATCCACTCCTTTTATCTATAGTATATATGACATTTAAAAAAATGTAGATATGAGAAAAGACTGTCAGTTCCTTGGTGCCATATTGGTATTTAGAAGTTTTCTTACGTGGTAACGGAAAGCTGGTAGGTTGAGAAATGCCATGAAGATGTTACTGCAATCAGTGAAGTGATTTACTTCCAGTCACCTGCAGCTGTACAGAGATTCACTCGGTGTACAGGATTCTGCATTTCCAGTGGTGTCAGGTGAGCAGGCCTGAGGAAAGATTACTTCATCTGTATTAGACCGAGATGAAAAAACAACAGTTAACCAGCATCAAATACAAGTTCAGCATACAGATTTTGTAATTGTCATGCATTAAATATTTTTTATGACGTCCACAAGTGTATCTAGAAGAAGACTAAAGAAAAAAGTTGTGATGATTTACCAGTGATAATATATAGACTGTAGTGAGGTTTTTCATTCAACTGAATAATTCTTTTCAGTGTAAGCAGAACAGGTCTCATACAAAATTGGATCAAACACCTCACACTACAGGGTTACATGGCAGTTTTCAAACAGGGTTTCTTGTTCTTGCAAATGCAATAAGTCATGGTAGAGGCTTAACAAGTCTATGCTTTTGTCTGATAAGGAAGTTATTGAAGAGTGGAGGAAAGGAAGAAGTGAGTGAGTGAGTAGAGGCTGAAAGTGACTGAAAGAAATAGGGTGATAAAAGTAATATATCTACATGAAAAAGAGGAAGCATGATCAGGATGACTGGTCAAATGATGAAAAACACAGAAATGAAATTGGGGAAAGACGACTGGAGGAGGAACCATGTGACAGGGTTAGGAATATTTTAGGAAAAGTAGAGAAGGATTTGAAAAAATCTCGCCGTAGCATGTGAGGCATGTGTTGCGAATGGGTGATTTAGAGTACTTAGGGAATGACCAACAAAGGTATTGGCAAAAGTGGTTTTAGTATGATGTTGTAAAAGTGCGACTTAACAAAGTTCGATGGCAAGGTTCACTCTATTAATTACTGCATGGAAAAATCACACAGAAGATTGAGTTACACCACCTGAGTTAAAATGATTCACAGAGAGATCATGGACGCAAAAGGGTAAGGAGGACCCTCCCGTTGAGTCACAAGGTTCAGAGTAAAGGAGTAAAGCAATCCCCTTGCTTTCTAAACTCCTGATGGAGCTTAGGTGTGGCTAGGCCCAACCTTAGTCTCTGACTTGGTCAGCTGTTTATATCTAAGGGATTGTACATGCAAAGTTTATGTAATGTTTCATTAAAATCAATTCAGCATGCAATCAAAGTTACCAAGACGAAATCAAAATTACCGTACTACAAGGTTATGTGCGATATCAGTTGCTTACCAAAGATCTGTCATCGGTAAAAGGTCTCTCTGCCTCAAGGAGCAGCCCTGAGAGGTGTCCCGGGGGGATCACCGCCATGCAGCCACGCTGCCTAGCAGGGAGAGCTCAAAGAAGGCACACTGCGGCTGTCATATTTATAGGATAAAGTGGTTGGCTTGTAGTCAAATGACTTGCAATGGAAAAGGTGTGCAGGAGACGCCCTGTACCCGCAGCTGTCTTTGTTCCTTGATAAATGAGTCTTGGAAAAGCCACCCGCTATTGATGTGTTAATCACATGATCGGTGTTCCAAGCTCATGTGCACCGATGCTCACTGTGTCACTCTGCTCCTCTGAGGGTTTTCAGAGAACAGATTGAATCTAGGGACGTTCATGGCCCAGCTACGGCTCGGGCCTTTACCGGCACCAAACCACCGCCAGTCTGGTGAAGGAGTTGAGCGCATCCGTCCCAGCACGTGGTAAGAAGAGACATCTTGGGTGGTCTGGAGGTAGGGGGTAGAGAATCGATGGTGGAGCGGTGGATGTGGTTAATGGTGAGGTCCTTGGTGCCCCATGGAAAGCACCATCACCATGGTGGGAAGGTCCTGCTCTCCCATTTTGTTCCGATTGCTTCTTGCTAAACCTCTCGGTGCTTTCAAACTGTTCTCTTGGGGTTTATTTTCCTCACCACCAAGCAATCTTTCTGCTCTCCTCTGGACTCTCCAAATGGTCGACAGGTTTGCTAAGTGCAGAGTGAAAAGCTGGACGCAGTAGTCGCTACTGGGATTTCCACCCCCGGAGTGTGGGCGTCCGCCTCCTGCACGGACCTCCAGTAGGTCCAGAGACCCTTGATGAATCCCACTTCACGCAAAGTGAGTGATTTCGTTCACCAAAGCTTGAATTAACTTCTTCACGACACTGCTATTGCCATCTTCATTATTCAGTAGACCCATAAGCGCACACTAAAAAATAAAGATATTTGTACTTCCTTTTCTGCTATTATTTCCACTGTTTTTCTATATCAAGGATAATTTTATCATTTCTGATCGATTGTATTTAAGTAATATTGAGGAGGAAAACGCAGTGCTTGGGCTCTCATAGATGAGTTTCCAACACTGAGCCTACGAACTAAATGTTTTTCTGTCATGACACAACATTTAAAGCTGCTGTATTTTATTAGAATGGACTAAAAAAAAAAATCCCTGCTGATAAAGTTTTTGTATCCCTTTAACTGGTCTTAAGATCACACTTTGATTTTTTTTTTTTTTTTTTCCGTCAGGATCATAAAAATGATCTTTTCTTTGGAAGTAATTACATATTGACTGCTGATGTGCATTCACTGCTGAATGTCTTTTGAGAAAGATGCAGTTTTATTAAAAGTGGAGAAAGTAAGTGCCACAAGATTGGTGGAAGCATTGCTTTATACAGCCAGCTTCTGCAGGAAGGGATGGCAGATCTTGGTTTAGGACTAGAAAGACGTAACTTGTCATTTATTTTTCTGAACTATTTCTGCAAACAAAGTCAAGTACTGCTTTGCAGAAAGGAGGTATTCAAGGTCCTGGAAACGACCTTTAGTGTTTAAGAACTGACCATTAATGAGACATTTTTGCAGAATTTTGTTGCGCGTTTTGGTTGACTGGGATGAATAAGAGCTGTCAGTCTCCAGGGAGGCTTTTCTGTGACCGTGGCCGCTCTGGTAATTCTGCAGAAATGCCTGTGGCTGTGGGGAGCAGCTTCCCTGAAGCTGTTTTCCTACACCGCAGTTTACTTTGCAGCTCTGTCATCCTTTGCTGAACGTGCTCTGGCATATTAATATTCCAACTATTAAACCATTAAAGTCTACCAGTGATTTAATTACATTAGAGGTTACTTTTAAAAGCTGCCAGTGATTCTCTCCTGAGGACTCTCCCGGGGAGCGGCATTTCAAGGGCGCCGTTCCTCAGCATCCCCTCTCACGAGAGAGTTCCTCGATTAAACTGAGAGCAAAGGGGATTGAACATTTTCAGCACTTCTGTAAATTGATGTCTCTGAGAGTAGCTCTGGTGCCAGGTACTTGAAAAAAAAACCACAGAGATGCTGGAGATGAAATCTGAATAATCAATTGTAGCTGATGTTCAGGTTTCGGCTTTGCGGAGTCCTTAAGCACACGTTGCTTCTCGCCATCTTAAACACGACTTTCTCATGTGGCTGGCAATGGCGAGCACTGTGGCGGCGTGGCAGCAGTGCTGTACTTCCAAATGTACGGATTCAAAGCGGTTCAGGGATAAGCAAGAGGCAGGATCCCACCTGTTATGTCCTTCGCACATCTCTGCAGCCCGGCTTCATCCCCTCTGCCCCCCGCCTGGCAAAGCGCACACACGTGTGCACGGCTCGGGCGAGGGGACACACAGACGTGCATTGCACAGACACCGTTTGCAGGGTTTGTGTTAGAAACAGGGGTGGCAGTAGGGTTAGCCGAATCGAAAGAGCGTCTGACTCCGGGTCCTCCCAAAACCCAGTCTGGGTTAAACTATCGAAAGAAAACAAAAAATGCAACTTCTGAGGTTTTTTTTTCTTCCAAAGAAAGTAGTGCGGGGGTAGCGAGACTTCTCTGGCTGTTCTTGCTGAATAGAAAAATGAAGACCACCCAGTCTAATTCTAGACAATTTAATAAACCCCTTCATTTCTGTATAAGCCATAGTTAGCCCATTCAAATCACCGATACCAACATTACCGAGTTTAAGGGTTTAAAGGAATTTGAAAAGGATTAAATATTTATATGGATAATAAGAATGTTCAGTCATTCATTAAGCAGGGTGAATATACTGAAGGAATCTGAAACGCTTTTGTTTTGGAGTAGACACATACCACTGAAGGCTGAAATTAGGAAGATTTTTGCTGTGATCTATTGAATGTTTGTCTATGGTGAGGTTTTGTTATCCAGAACCAGCAAAGGTGGGAGATGCACACAGGGGAGCAGCACATCAACTGGGTACAGGCTGCGGGCGAGTTGTGCAAACACCGAAATAGATGCACGGTTGTCTGACTATCTTGAGGAACCAAGTCATTCCAGACAGGCATAGTCAGGAATACATTTATTACTTGTTCTGCCCCTACGAAATAGGGAGATTGGGACAGAGTTGGTTTGAGCAGTGCTGCATCCTGCTGCATAAGAGACTCCTTTATGGGAAAGGGGAAATTATCTATGGAAAGCCTGAGAGCAAACCTCAGTCACCTCCAGTGTTCATAAAACCCAAGTGAAGCATTTGTACAGAGCCTGAAAAGGACTCTTGTATAGATACGATAGTCCATGAAGAGCTAACTAAAAAAGAGAATATGCATCAAATGTCATGACATATTTAAATCAAGAGGCAAGCCTTTTTACCTAATTGATTAATTATGAAGTGCTACACTGCATTGGGTAAATTAATTATGGAGAAGGAAAGACAGACGAAAGTGAAATACTGTCGCTGTTGTAGCAGTATTAATTGTTCTCCATCTGTCTGTGGAGATGAAAGTGAAACGGGAGAGACCAGATCTCCTGGAACAAAAAATGAGAGTCCACAAATGTTGGTTGTTTGTATCAGAAATAACCATTAAAATTTTGAAGGTTCCCTGAAGTTCAGAAAACGCGCTCCTGCTAATAGGGAATTAAAAACCAGATTTCAAGCAAGTCAGAATGGTAAAGCCATAATTCCCTAGGATTTGGGGAGGTGAGGGAAGTTTACCCAGAGGGGACAGTGTCAGCTCAGCCCTGCGATGGCCGTTAACCCCTCGAGCTCCTCCCGGGAGGGGTCTGGAGCCTGCGAGGAGCGATGCTCTGCAGAGCTTGCTCCCCATGGCCAGCCTCCCTCGAGCTCCCAGGGCTGGCAAACAGGTGCTTTTCCCTTGGATCTACAAAAGATAATATTCAAAATGGGATCAAAACTTAAACTGATAGATGGCTTAGACACCAATAGAATTTGCATTCATGCCTAATTAACAAATAAAAGTCCTAAAGTCTTTTTATCTTACTAAGGGACATAGTTCAGAAGCTCACTGAGATAACTCAGCATTAGCTTTATTAACTTTTTCACTGTTGACCAAAATGTAAAAGCAAAGAAAAAAAAGACGAGATTTGTTGGCTGTATAATGCCTTAATCAGATAGCCTCATTAACAGAGACTATCGTGTTTCTTCCTAATTGCTTCCATTCATTTAAATGGTGTGTCTTCAGAGACAGAAATTTTAGTTAATCTGAGAACTGAGGGGCAAAATCCTGACTGTAATGAAACTGTGTTTAATCTTCTCTTTTATCATGAAGTAGATGGAGTTTGGGGGGTGGATACAGCCTGCGGTAGAAAGTAGATCACAACTTTTTCACAACTTTTTTTGATCCCATGCTACAAGAATATGCTTTTTAAAACCACAAAACTCAGCATGGCGTTCAGCAGCCATGCCTCCTCTGTGTGTGCAGAGAGTGCAGCTCCCATTCAAGGTGATTTAGGGGATGCTCGTTTTTATACTGTCCCCGAGGGCTAAATTTGCAAAAGGGGTTTCTAGTTTGGAACTTCCAAATGTGTACTTAATTTCAAATTTTTTTAACCTAGAACTTATAGGGAGCTAAAGGCATTCTTCAGTTATAGAATCATAGAATCATTTAGGATGGAAAAGACCCTTAAGATCGTTGAGTCCAACCGTTATCCTTGGGAATGCAATTATTGTAAGGGAATCCAACATTTCGGTTGGTGCTAGACCCCTTGTTGCCTTTTGGGTCTCTGTCCTGATTTTCTACAGCTGTTCAGAACTGCTAATGAGTCATGCTTGTCATCCTGAAAAACCCTCAAAATAAACCTTGTGGTTATGGAGATTTACAAGAACAGATCTTTAGATTTCTTTTTTCTTTCCCCCAGATCTTTGGTATCACTCCTGCTCTTACTCTTCAATCGCTCTTTTTAATGCTGAGCACTCCCTCTCCAACAGTGTCAGAAAATCTCAGATCCCTGTCAGTGTTGTTGGTGTTTAAGCACTGTGTTGGAGGAGAAGGGCCCTGGGAAGTTTCCCTGGGACTTGGGGAGCCGCTGCAGGGTGCCTGCAGGCATGGGTGTGGGACAAAGGGCTTTTCTCTCCTACTAGATTCGAGAAGAAAAACTAAAATGCAAATTTTAAAATAAGTTCATGGATTTTTACTGGCTAATCTTTTGCATCTATATACCTAGCAGAGAGTTGCTTAGCAAGAAGTCTTAAACCTTTATTCCAGGTTTCCATTTTGCTGATGTTTTCACACAGATCATATATATTCTTTCCTAAGTAGCATAGCAAGGGAACCTAAACAGCATCCAAAAAGGTTATATTTGGGTTTTGTCTTTAAGGAAAAACCCTTTATCTGGGATGTATTTCCTGGTCCCATAATTTCATGAGAAAACCATTAATGCTATGAGTGAAAAATTGCAAGTGCTCCATATGATGGAGAAAGTAAGAGAAAAAATGGAACAATAAAAGAACCTAAAACCAAAACAGCCAGGAGGCAAGAAAGATGCAGATGTGCTCCCCAGATGTGTTAATTTACAAACTGGCCATTAGCGTCTGGCCCACTGTTCCACAGCAATCCCCAGAATATAAAAGCCAGAAAATTACTTAGGTTCCTCAAGTATGAAAAGAGATGCAAGGCATTTAATCCTTCTGGAGTGAGCAAAGGAAAAGACTACATTCCCCAGCAAGTGCAACTCAGCTATATTTCAGAGATAGCAACTGTGCAGAGCTAATTTGTCCATTAGAGTCTGTTGCTTTGCCTTATTACACACAAAATAGAAACCTGAAGTCCTCGAGTGTATCCTCTTAGTGTAGGACCTAGTGTTCTGCCCCTTCACCTGGGTGCTGCCATGGGGTACTTTCACTGAAATCTCTGCATTCTGGAAAGGAAACATCAGTTTTGTAAACTAATACATACATGTTGCTATTTAAAAAGAAATAAAAATTCTGCATGGGAATGTTCATCATCTCCAGAAGAATGTCAGAAGAGATGATGGCCCAACTTGCTATACTCTAGTCTTCCAGTTTCTGCAGTTACACAGAGGGGAATGATTGAAAGAGAGGAGAAAATATGAAAACCCTCTGTGACTCACAGGACAAAAAAAAAAAAAAAAAAAATCTTAACCAAGCCTGGTGGCTGTAGTTTTAATTCCCTTTTGGACAGAGATACAGTATGAAAAAGATGCATGTTGGTTAAAGGCAAGGAATTATGATAGAAACAGATGTGCAGCATAACTCATAGTGGTCAGTTCTGTCAAATTGCTATGAAATTCTCATATAAACAACAGAAGGCAGACAATTTACTTATAATTTCAATCAGAGCAAAGGTTCCCTTAAAATCAATTCTTCTAAGCATTGCAATGCGTTTCATTTCTAAACAGCGCTGCCGTGTTTCGTATGTTCACGCTAGTGGTTTTCTTGGGGCGTGTGTGTGCACGTACAGGTTTGGTGGCCTTTTTTAGTGTGGTTGTGCTCAACATTACAGCAAATAGCATAGTTCAAAAGTGACTGAAAAGCCCGGTCTGCAATTTCTTTCTGCAGTGGCTGAACAGGGGTTTTTCATTTCATACATCATTTACAACTTGCTGCAGTGATTCTACAAAGTCAGTGCACATCCTCCAGACAAAGCAAAGAGCAGAAGTAAATAGTTTTGTGGTTTGTTGGTTTTTTTTTTTTTTTTGAGATCACTGTTCTCACCGTTATGCATGTTTGGCACCGATTTTATTTCACTGTATCTCACCAAATTGCCCAGAGCGCTGTTTGGCACCTGGATACAGAATTTGGCTAATTTAATTTCTGAAATCAGTCTTGTAATTCCATCTTTTCCCACCGCATGTGTACGACCTGTCAGCAGGCCCTGAAGGGCTGGGGGAGGCTGGCAGGTCCATCTGTCCAAAGCCGCTTGGCTCCCACCTCAGACATGCACAGCAAACCTGCTTCTTCCTAACGTGCCTTCCCTCCCCTCCCGGTTTAGCTTGACCATCTCCTCCCCTTCCTTGGGGGGATGCTGGTTCCTGCCTTCTCCCCCTTTCTGCATAGGATGCTGCAGGGTAGAAGTGCCGTTAATGATTTCACAGGTTTTATTTTACTGACTTTGGAGGCAGTGAGAAAACTGGAGAAAATTCCTGGGTTTACCTGTGATGAAGTTTTCAAAAACTGTTCATCCTTCTAAAACCCCACTTGACATTTGTTTAGCAGCTGTGTCTCTTTGTAGGGAGCTTTCAGCAAACTCTGTCTTAAAACACCCAAAATAGGCACTGTAATATTTTGCCACCATTAATTTGTATGTTGGAAAAACAGAGCTCGAAGGCTCTCTATGTTTGGAGCTTTGGTTTAGGAGATTTCAATAATTATGAGGGTGCAATGCTTGACAATCCATCTTAACCTTTGATTTAATGTCTGTTTTAAAAGAAGAGTTGTCTCTTAAGGTTTTCTCTTGACAGCAGCAAGGGAGAGAATCAGTCTCCATCTCTTGGTGTCTCAGAACAGCTTTTGCTCAATGGAGACTGAACGAAAAATAATACTGTATATAGTTTCAATAATTTTAAAATTTAAAGTATTCCCATCCTGTTTGCTGTTGCAGCCCTGTGCTCCTCCGTGTGCATCCCCCCGGCTCCTGGCTGGCTTTTTCCCTGCTCCCAGGAGTGCCTTTTGTTTCTTCTTTCTTGTTATTGGGGAGATCAGAGTCCGTCAGTTCTCAGATGAAACAGCATTAATATTATTAACATCTACTCTGACTCCATTCAACACATCTAGATACCGTGTACTGTCAAATTATACAGATTTTAATAAGTTGGCCAGTTTTCAGCATTCCCTTCATCAGATTTAATTGAACTTTAACTTCAGTCACTTAAGACTTGATCATTACTTTCAGGGCACGTCAAAGTAGGTAGTAATTATTTCTATATAGTATAATATAAGAATCTTGATGGGTTTTTAAGGTGCTTTCCCACTTTCTCCACTTTAATTAAAGAATTACTTTAAAGCCATCTAAGAAGCTATTATTTTTTTAATGGTGATTTAGTATTTTGACCCTTCTTCATGCAAGCAATAAATTATTTGGAAGGCAAACATTTGCAGGTAAGCAAGGAAGTGAAGCAGCTTGAACCACTGTTCAGAAACAGAGGAGGAATTAAAAGAATTGTGAACTGATTGCAGTGACATTGCCTGCCTGATTGCCTTTCTTCTGTGTGGCTGAGAATTGCAGTAAAACTGGGAATACAGCAAAGATTAACGTTTTTGCAATCTTAGCTTTGTTGCAAAAGTGGGTGAGTCCTTGAACAGACCTATTCGTGTTTTCACCTGAGGAGAACTTTACTGAAAGGATATCTACTGAAGGGACAGAAATTAATAAAGCTGTAACGTAGCCAATACTGTAAGTTGATAAAACGAAGGCTAAGTCTGGTCTGAGTCTAGCTGTGGCTGTGGCTGTGGCACGTATAGAGGTACCAAAACCACTGCCAGCTGCACTGGTTTAGTTTGATGCTTGGTAGGTAGGGGTCTTGCTCTACATTACCTTGAACCCATCCTTGCAGATTGGCATGGGTTTGCCACCAGCAAACTTTCACTAGCTCCATCCAGGAACTCGCTGGCATCCCATTTTTCTGCTGGACACTTGGAAAGCTACTGGGATCTGGCAATGTCTGCCTTGTGGGACTGGGCTGCGTGCTGTCCCACCATGTCTGGCCTTACCTTAACTGGGAAGGTAGAGATGGGTGTAGAGGGACATACCCCACATTAATTAGTAGTATTTAGCCACGTTATTTTCCTGTTTTTCTGTCTTCATGATGATTGTTCAAATTGATTTGCAAATTTGCGAATTTCAGTGGGGTTTGGGACAATTTACAGTAGGAGAACAGAGCAAATAAATCAAATGATTGCAGCAACTCAGTGTTTCCGTGATCTTTCAACCCTGGCGGCACTCAATAGACTGCGTTAAAACTGGGATGATGATGGTAATGTAGGCTGCATTATTTATTCACAGGCTAGCAAGCCCAGACTTATTTATTCAGTTCATAGGCCATTAATTCATGATCATTCCAAGAATATAACCAGAATTAGCATTAAAGTGAATTTTGCAACCTCTGTAAGAAAACACATTCATTGCTAGAGTTTAATAGAAGGTTTCTCATTGAACAAATAAATTTCCGCTGCTAATTGTTATGTGCAGAATTTCAAGAATAGATCCACACTGATTCTAACGCTAGAAGGGTTTAAAAATAATACATTTTCAGCAAAATCCTACAGTTCTATTTAATATCAAATCAGAGTATAGAAGTAGTAGAAGCACTAAAAGTTGTGGTAATATTTGTTATGTGTGGCCAAAACTTGGGCAATTTTGAAATAGACTTTACTCATACGTGTTGGCCTGTGAGATCCAGGGGGTATGTGAGTGGCAGACAGTGCATTAGCTGCAAAAATGTGTTTGGTTTTTAAATCTACTATCTTTTTCTTTGGAAAAGAAAACAAAAAATCTGCATGTTCAGGTTTGTATCCCTCTTTTTAATCTCAGGGATCAATGAATCCCTCAGAATTGGGAGAACTTGTCCAATGTAGTGATTTCCCTTCATTTGTAAAAGCTGATCTGGAGAAGATTCAGTGACCAGAAAACTTTTTCAAAGCTTTCTTAGAAAAAAATGGGGTTTTACGTGTTTGTCTGGGAGGCTATCTGTATGGTAGGATGTATTTTTATTCATCTTCCATCTGGATTAGAAACGCAGATATTAAAGTGTTTGTATCCATGGGATTTTGACAAACCCAGGAATTGGGGAGAACATTGAATAAAGGATGTATAGAATATTAGTAGATTACGTCATCTTTCCATGTCATTGCCTTGAAAAGAAGGACATATTTTCCTTTATTTCCTAGTCTTCTGTTCTGATCTTTACACACAGTAAGTAGAAACATTTCCTTGCCTTTAGATTTGGCCATTTTAGTTCCTGGAACATTACTAGTTGTCAGAATGATTTTTAGGTTTCTTAGCTTCATTTGGTCTTAAAATCATTGCAGAATATCTGGGGTTTGGGGGAAATTATGGAACAGACATATGGCCTTCCTGCTGGGATGAATGACACACACTAGGAATACTTCAGGAAATTAAATAAAATAGAGTATTTATTTCTGGTTTTAATCTACACAAATTTATCGCCATGTTATCTTGGGGAAATTGGTGTTTTGTCAACCTAGGTGACAAAACAGATGAGGAAAAAATTACTTTTTGTTTTGTATTGAATACCTTCACTATGTCTCCTAGCTCTGGTCTCACCAAAGCTCTGTATTTAATCCTAGCTTTTGCAATTTTTCTTAAAGACATGAACTGTGATGACTGCTGAATTTTGAAGCTGTCTCTACCACAGAGAGCTCTGTGTCCAGCTGAATTTCTAGCAAATAATAGAGACCAATATTACCAAGAAACCATCCTTATATTAATCATTTTAACATATGTGATAAATAGACTAAGAACCATGACTCATAATCAGTTTTTCATGGATAACTCAACTACATCATCACTGAAAAAGTCCAAATATCTTTTGTCTGTATCACATCTCAAAAAGCAGAATAGAGCCATGAGTTTCTTGTGACCAGCGGCAGCATTTGTAATTAACCATATTTAAAATTAGCAGCCCCCAAAATTTTAGGATTAGCTTCCATAAGGTCACAGAACTGTTGAAGGGGGAATCTTAACAGGTGTATCGCTACGGGTCTGGAAAGCAACGTGATACAGAGCTTGCTAAAATGTTTGAATGGATGACCCCTAGAGTATTTAAATAGGAATTTATGAGCAAAGAGAACCAGAAAAAATAAATTATGCAGCTTTTCCAGTAGCGGTCATTTGCAGTAAGTGCGCATTGGCACTGGCATGAAAAAACTGATAGGCTGTAATGCAAAGCATCAGAAACCCTGAAGAAAACGAACTGCATCAGGCACTTATCACCCATTCGTACACCGGCTGTTCGAGAGATAATTTACATGTCCTGCTCTCTGCATTGATTTGTTAGGAGGAAAGTTATAATCATGAAGAACCCACAGTTCCTGTTCGCTGAAAAGAAAATTAATCAAGTAAAATCTTGATTGCTTAAGTGAGTAACAGCTTTTCTTAATATCTGAAACAATGAAGAATACAGGTTTTGAACTGTTTTACTGTTTTAAATTAATAACTTCACATCTGCTTAAAAAGATAACACTGTCCTGAATAAAGCATGACTTTCTAGCTTTGTATGATGACTCTTTTTCAGATGATATTAGAGAGCCATAGAGTAGGAGATGAACCTTAATTAATATTCTTTCAATTACAATATATTTCACTGTGATATTCTTCTAATATTCATGAACTAGTGAGGAGCTGGTTATAAATCTAATGACTAGGAAACTAAAAGAATATGAGAGTGCGACTCCATCTCCTCCTAGAGAAGATACCTATTTAATTCCTACCTTGCATGTATTATTCAAATCTTTGCTTTTAAAAGTACGGACAGTAATCCAAATTCTGCCATGACTTATAAGCAGAAAACACATAACTATTAAAATTTCATTGAAAGTTCATTTCAGTTTTGTTCAAGTTTCTTGACAGGAAACTTCCTGGGGCAGTACACAGCTTGTTTTGGCCATTTCTTTTCGAAGTTGCTGTAACGACTATGTGTTATAACAGCTTTAGTGATGGTGGTTTTTAAGCACTTTTACAACCAGAGCTTAGGTTGCTAATATTGCCAGCGGCAGGAGCAGGAGAGCTGGTGGTATCGGGCTGCGGTGTTTGCTGCCACATAATGCTGGTGCTTGTTTAAATTGAAAAAAGAAGTCATAAAAGCAACAGAAGTAGTCTTTACCCAGCACGCTGAAAGGGATCAGTGCCACGTGCTCTCCCTTCTGAGGTGTGCTCCTGATAATTTAGGCTCTGTGTGTTTGACCTGTTGACCTCCGCTCACGATGCCTTACCCACCACGTCTCTTTGGCTCTGTTCAGAGTAGCTTGCAGCTGATTATGAGGGAACCCAGAACAGGCCACGCTCGATCCTGATGTGAGAGGTGGATTACTGGGTCTGAGACAGTCAAAGAAAGCTTTGGTTTAGACTGTGGACAGGATGCAAGAAAAAATTTCTGTTCTCAGAACATTGCCACGGTGACTTAACAAGACACGAATTCGATTTTTACCATCTTTTTTTCCCCTACCCAAGGCCAGTTGCATTTAGCCAACGTAGCTGGCTCCGTACAGCCCACACCCGGGGTACAGAACTCAGACCATGTGGGGTGGCCATTGGAGCCCAGTGCTGCGGCTGAATCCTCGCCGCCGCCACTGCCAGCCCTCAGTGGGTGCGGTCCTTCTCTTGGGATAACTCACAGGATATATTTCCAGGGTGTAGCCATTTCCCTGGAAAGGCTGCTTGCTCATGAGCGTGTTTTCAGGTTCATGCATTTGAGATAAAAAGCACATTTAATAAAAGTTGACAAGACAAACAACAATATATACAGGTTTTGTAATTAGAAAGCAGCTTTCCTTTGCTGTGGCATTTGAGATATAAGACAAGACAGTGCAGTCATAAAAAAGAATGACTTTTGAAAATCAGCTGCATTGTGAGTAAAAAAATCATTTCAAACAATAAATAATTCAAAAATCATGTCCACAGCTCCTGTTGTTTAGAAATAACAGCTGGCAAAGGAAATAAAATCTTGATAATAGCATATAAGTGTGAAAGAAACCACTTTTCAGTTGACCTACTCTAAAAGTCATTAACCATTAACTAGCAATGTGCTGACAACACAGGAAAAATAACCTCGCAGAGACTTTTATTAGTTTGCCTACTGAGCTTCAAGTAACGTCAGAGTCAGTTTAGGAATTTAACGCAACAATTATATACCGTATCCTTAATTATTTCATATTGCATTATTTGGGTGGGTTTTGTTGACTAGTTCACAAAATGTAAAACTCACTGTTCATTTCAAACATTACGTGCCAATTACTTTCATAATGAAAGTTGATCCTACTTGTAATTTAAGATCAAGCCAATCACCATGCTCCTGAGGTAACGGGATTTTTGATATTATTGATAGATGCTATAGTCTAAATTCTCTCCTCACTTCCAAATTTACTTAAATAGTCCATTCTTAGAACTACCACATGCAAAAAACTACTTTCTCAGCAAAGACTGCCTGACCCCATGATTAAATCAGCACCATCTACCATTGCCTGGACTGGCAAGCTGCAGTTGCTACCTGCTCCAAGCGGAGAGTGATGTGATGCAACAAATTGGAAGCTGATTCATTATCTATCTGTCTAGTTTGATAACCTTTTAGCTGGAAAATTCTATCTGTGTTTATTTATGAGGAGGACAATGAATAGTAAAAACCACTGCTATTTATCTGTAGTGTTTTGGGACGACCCCGTGTCATGGTTTTAGCTGGGATAGTTAATT
>WEKW01010190.1:320637-481760 GCA_013389905.1 Sula dactylatra | reverse complement strand
GACTGGCATCAAGGTCAGTTGTCTTTTGGGGTGAGAGAAGTAAATGGATGTCAGAAGCCACACACAGAATAGGCCTTTAAAGGCCAGCCCTTCAAACAAAGGGTATATATCTGCTAAGAAATCTGCTTTTACTCTGCTGTTTTCTTTAGAAATGATTGGCTGCTGTTCAGTGTTCCAGAAGCTGTACGAGAGATTTTTACTCTTCTTGATTTTTATTCCAAGTCATGTTTTTGTATCATGTGTCAGTGTAACTAGCAAGCCTAGAGGGCAAGAGGACAGAGGAATGTTACATTATGTGTAAACCTCCTTTTTGGAGGTTTTGGGGAAGAAAATCTCCCTCTGATCTGCCCCAGACAGGTGAAATGCTTGCTCTGGGTTCTCTACATGTGCAGAATTGCAATAAGAAATTGGACTGGCTGCAGGTAGCACAGCTTTGCCTTACCTCATTGTCTGGCATGTAGAGTGGTTTGTTCCCTTTAGCCCTAAAATGGCTGATGCCTTTAGGTAAGTATAGCGTGACCTTAGCCAGTAGTTAGACCAGAAGCTAAAAATCTAGCCTTACTTCATGGTAGTAGTGCAGTATTCTCTTCAACATACTTTAGTTCCATTTTTATCTGTTATATTTCAGGTTTGTGGTGGATATTACCAGTATTCATTTAGTACCATGTGCTACTAGTATTATTTCTAATGCTGTGCAATGGAGATCTGTGTTTAATACTGTAAACTATAGTCTTATTTCTTTGCAGGACTTGAAGATTGAAGGAGATGTGCCAGAGGCAATAGAACCTGAAGATGACCTTGATATCATGTTGGGCAATAAAAAGAAGAAAAAGAAGAACGTGAAGTTTCCAGATGAAGATGAGATAATGGAGAAGGATGAAGGTAAAAGTATAATGTAGCTCAATGAGATGTTGACAGTGAAATGTATTCCATGTTGTAGGTAAGTTCTGTTCAAGTGCCTTTTTTTGTTTGAAAATTCATTTTGTTACCTTTACCACTATATTATTTATTAGAAAAATGTTCTGTAAAAGCACTGTATAAATTTGCCATAAGTGCTGGTGTACCTTGTAGGCAGACAGAGAAGATTTGTGTCCACATCTTAGTGGAATCTTCTTTGATGCACCTTTTTAGAAAAGGAGTAAGCACGAGTTTAAAGAATGTTGCTTTTCTTAATGAATCCCAAACAACTTTCTTTACAGCTTTTGAGGATGAAGATAGCAAAAAAGATGATGGCATTTCTTTTAGCCTTCAGTCAGGACCTGCGTGGGCAGGCTCAGAAAGGGACTACACATATGATGAGGTAATGTTCAAAAGACGTTTTAAAAATATTTTCCATGTTGATGTGTATCAGTAGAGCAAAACGTTATGCTCGTATGTCCTATTTCTAAGTTAAAGGACTTATAGTCAGAAGCTCACGAATGGAAAAATAACAAAGCACATCTTTTACTACAGTTAACTTTCATATAGGGCAATATTAGTGATAGTTAAAACACCTCTGCAAATAGTCTGAGGTACTTGTAGATTTTGAAGTAAACCCTTGGGGAAACAGCTTTTATATCGCATTTATCAGAACATTTTTTTAAAGTGTGTGTTCAAAAGCATGTCGGGAAATGCTAATGTGTGAAGACAGACTAATAGTCATTGTGAACGCTGTTTCAACTTTGTTTAGAAGCGATGTACTTCATTTGAGAAATGCAAGATACTCATTCATGTTGATGTGAATCCCTGTTTTTTGCAGTTGCTCAATAGAGTATTTAACATCATGCGGGAAAAAAACCCAGATATGGTAGCTGGCGAAAAACGAAAATTTGTCATGAAGCCTCCACAGGTTGTAAGAGTAGGGACCAAGAAAACATCTTTTGTCAACTTTACAGATATCTGCAAATTGTAAGTTTTCTCTTTAGATTTCCCAGGAATAGCAGATGAATGTACCTTTTTGTGCCTTCAGCCATTATGTTGAACGCATGTCTTCAATCATACTGCTCATTTTCGCTACCTATCTCTGCGAGCAGATATTTGTGAAGATGATTTATTGAGAGAATTTCTTATTTTATACTTAAATTATGAAAATGGTAGGCTTGCTACATGGCCTTTGTGGACTGAAACTAAATGTATTGCTTTTGTGAGTTCCCTGGCTTCTATCAAGTCTGTAGTTGGGTCACAAGCTATATTTATTTGCAAGTCTTGGGCAGGGGGATGGGAAAGGTTTTCTAATTTGAGCTGACTACAAATGCTATTCTCTGGACAAACGGTATGGAGTTCAGTATTTTTTTTTCACTGTTTTCTGCAGTGCTTTCTATGTCTTAATTATTTCTTGTGAAGGCAGTTCTATTCTTTGTGGGCACTTCTGGGAATCCATATGTGATTTGTTTCATAAGCGTGTCAGAAAACAGTCCTGATGAAATCATACTGAGGATCTGGGTAGTGTACTGAAGCGAATTTTTAGTGGTAGCTAGTAACACTTCTCTTCAGGGAATGGCAGGGGGACAGGAGAATAAGAATGGAAAATCTCCAATAGAAAACTTATTTTCATTAGTTACTGTAATTGTGAGTTTGGTTTGGGGGGAATGGCAGGTTTTTCTGTGGACTGTTCAGCTTTGTGTCCTCAGTCACTGTCTGCCTATGTTCTTTGGTGCAGACCCTCTGGCACCGCCCCCTTTTAAACTTGGTAATTTAAGATCATTTTAGCCTCCCAGTCCTGTATAAATATCAAATTTCTCTGAAGGGGGAAGGTTAAACATATCCTTACTTTATTTTTAGATTGCATCGTCAGCCAAAACATCTCCTGGCATTTTTGTTGGCAGAATTGGGTACCAGGTAAGGCTGCTGGGTTATGTATGTGCTTATGCGTATAGGAAGTCATGGCAACTTAGCTGACGTCTGATGAAAAGTAAAATTCTTGGGTTTGGGTCTGTATTTATGTGCTTGAACATCAGGCTTTTCTTCCCTGCACATAGATGCTGTGCTGGGTGATTGAAGAGATATCATCTTAGGGCAGAGGTACAGAGACAAAAGATAAGTCCCAGGGAACAGTCTGGATGAGGGTTTGAATTCCCTATTTGGGACCTTTCTCAAAGATGCTCTGATAGCAGAGCTGTTTGTCACAGTCGGTGAGGATGGCTCTGGCTCGTATCGACCTCAGGCAGATGATAGGTAGCTAGGGAAGAGAGAATGCCTGACTGCCTGATGGCAAGTCTTGTGGGCCTGTAGCTAGTTATTCTGTCTAACGCTGCAGCTAAATCCAACTGTCAGCATAGAAAGAGTGTTGATTTTATATGCCTCTTATTGAAGATCGCATGCTGTAGTGGTGTACTTTCTGGTTGTCTATTAATTTCTCTGTTGTAGACTACAATGTTGTTATATGTAGACCTAGAGAATTGAGGAGTCTAATTGCAACATGTATATAACAAATGCCCATTGGATTGGGCTTCGGAGTCTCTTCAGCTCCAGACAACTTAAACAAAAACTTAGAAACCATAATGTGAAAAAACATTCAACTTACTAAATCAGAATGGCTAGAAGAGGATATTAGTCATATTACACCTTACTAGGGAATTGTCTTGGTCACTTCTGTGAGATAAGCAGATGTTAATGCTCAATTCCGTAAAGTTCTTCTGGTTGGGTAGCTTAACTGTGAGGCTGATCTCTGCTGGAGTTTGCTTTTACTGCAGGGAGGGTTATGCTTGGGCAAAACTTCCTGTAGGTTTTTAAGTGCCTTCAGAATTTTGCATTTTTTTCCACGAAGTAATTCTGGCTTACTCTATTGTGAAGAATGTTCCTGACTTGTTTTAATGCTTGACATGTTCTGCAAATCAAATACTTAATTAATTTTGCTTTTAAATTAGTGGCTCAATAGATGGTAACAACCAACTTGTAATCAAAGGAAGATTCCAGCAAAAACAGATAGAAAATGTCTTGAGAAGATATATCAGTAAGTATAACGCCCTTTTTCTACTATGTATTTCTCTCAGACCCCTTTTGATCACCAGTGGGCCCGTGTATGGCCCACGTGTGTGTGCATGCTGTGGGGATTCTGTGCTCAGAAGCTACAACTTTGCTGCAGCTTTATAGTGGAATAAAGCAAGTACAGGTGGTTCTGCCATGGTTATAAGAAGCACATAGGTTGTACTTTGTCCTGGCACTAAAGTGTACCAAGGAAAAAGAGTAGGAGCACTTGAAAATTGCTTGTTTTCATCTGACTTTCATTTCTTGGCTTTGATAAGGACAGTGAAAAATAACAGTAATTGTTGATTTTTTAAAATCTGTTGTGCACAGTAATTAACAAATACAATGTCTATGTCACTGACGGCTGGTCAGAGGACTCACAGATTATATGTAACAGAAAACACTGCTTTAGTGCTCTGTCTGTACAAGAGTTGCTGACATCTGCTGTTTCAGCAGAGGAAATTCTGGAATGCCAGTGGGAATTCTTAACTGGTGGTTGTTATTTTTAGAACACCAGTAAAGCGCATAGTGTACCATATGAAACCTAGTCTTTATTAACCTGAGAATGGGGAAATTTTTAGGTTGCCTCAACCTCTGTGGTTTCATAGTAAGCCACTTCTAAGTTAGTAGATGCATCAGAACAGCCTTTCAAGACAACTGTTAAACTAAAGGCCAAAGTGGAGACTTGTCTACTGATAATGCATTATCTTTTAACTGCAACTTAATTTCTTTTCTGCAGAGGAGTATGTCACCTGTCATACGTGTCGGTCACCAGACACAATCCTACAGAAGGACACCAGATTATATTTCTTGCAGTGTGAGACCTGCCACTCTCGCTGCTCCGTCGCCAGCATCAAAACTGGTTTCCAGGCTGTCACAGGCAAGAGAGCACAGCTCCGTGCCAAAGCTAACTAGTTTGCTAATCAACACTGGATTTTGCAAAGTGTTCTGGGGAGATATGACTGGACAGGTTTACAATCTGAATGGATTTACCATTGTATTAAAACAAGATTGTAAAAACTACAAGAAATTTGGCTTTTGATTGATTGGTCTGTGAAATCCTTGCAAGATGCAGATCCTCAAGCTGTTCACATACATTTGCTCATTGAATATATTTTACCAACTGTAAGGAACGTGATGGGAAAGGAGGTGCTTTTTAATCCGTTCAGACTTCTGTAAAACACAAGATAAATTAAAGATACTGTAACAGTGAGTGTCTTCGATTTGGATTTTTCCTTCAGTTTCCTCTTTAAACAGCTCATGACAATGGTTGGGGTGTTGTTCTGCAGATCATGTCACTGAACTAAGTCCAAGACCCAGAATAAAGTTTAAGATAAAGGTTATTTTACTTTTACATAACAAGCTCATTTTTAGTTAGGCTATCATTAAACAGAGAAACCATTCTCAAAAAGTCACAGGGATGATATACAAGCATGAGAACTGCTCATGCTTTTATAGCCGCACGAATATGGGGATGCATTTTGCACAGAAGGTGACATCAGGACACGTTGATACTGCTTAGTTAGCCAGAATGTAGCTCTGAGATAGTTCAGACACCATATTGATGCTGAATCTTAACATAGAATTGATAAACTGTACTGTAAGCTTTCGTAGTGTTATAGTACTAAATTTTGCAATTTCTATTAGAGAAATGTTTATATTAAGTCCTGCACTCTTCACCACTTTAAAAAGAATCTAACTAAATGCAGCAAAAAAAAAAAGATATAGCCATCATTATATGATGGCTGCAACACACTGTCTTATATGAGTCTTGAGGTTTACAGAAGATACTGCCAAGTAGTTTGAGTTCCAAACTAACACATTATGCTTCTTGATCATAATGTGCACTTCTCTCTGCTAGCAGTCAGTATTGGTAATCTCTAGGGGACATGCATAGTGCTGTCTGAACTAGTTTTTCTAGTGCTGTAGGAATTTTGTTACAGCTGCCAAGTACAAAGATGCAAATGGGGAGTGAAGTCCCTCCTGAATACCGTGAGGGGGGACAGTGTTCATTTAATTGCCAGGACCCCAGGCACCCATCCCTGCAGGCGAGCGGAGTAGCCACCTCCCCAGAGAAAATGGTGGCTGTTCTGAACGCAGTTCATCAAATACCAGAAACTGAAGGGTTTCTACCAAGTTTTAATCTTTGTATGTATATTAATACAGAACACAGTCCTGCTGGAAGTCACTTGCTATTTGAAAACTTGACAGCACTGTAAGGCAAAAATCAAGGTTTTATGGTTGGTTTCTTAAAAGCATTTTGAATTACGAGTGAGCTATAACAAATGTTGGATGTATCTTGAAGTGAATAAAGCCAGGATCAGTGCCTCTTGTAACATTATTGTTGTATTGTTTTTTTCTCTAGCAAATAGGCATTCTCCTGTTGGAAGTAAAACTTTTTGGAGAAGTGCTAGTTCCCTTATTGTTTCCATTACGTGCTGTTGCGACACACTGAAATAGCTGAAGAACAATGCTACTTTCTATTTTTATAATGCTTACTTTTTCCTGGGTCAAATATCTTTAACATACTTAAATACAGTATGGCATTAGGCTGGTGCTGTATTTTAGTGCATTAAATACAAAGTTAAACTTCAGTACATTTGGATCAAAATATCAGGTCAATAAAGGAATAAATAATTTTTTAAACCTATCATCTGTGAGCTCTCCTGGCTCACAGGAGAGCTTTATAGGTGCATTTTATAGATGTATTTTGAGTCTGTGCATGAAACCCTGAAGGCACTGCTTTTGATGACTACTATTTGAAACGTCCTGAGCTGTAGACTCTAGCTGTGGAATAATTCACTGATGCTTGAAAAGTCGTCTGTGTCTAGGAGCAGAATTAGTAGTTGATTTTTTTTTTTTAAGAAACAAACACCTTCCAGTGTACATTTAAAAAGGAGTATAGCCTGTCACACGTGTTGCAGGAACATTAATGCCTCTTGCTGCTTGTAAGGCTGATGTAAGTTTGAAGTGCAGTCGTGTTCAGAGGCAAAAAAGAGTTTTGTACTTACATTCAGCTTAAGTAAGCAGCTTAAGGATGGAGTTCTTAACAGAATAAGATGGTAACTTTGTTTGCCTTGCATCTGCATACAGATGTGTTTGGAGGCAGAGAGAACTGTATTTCTCCATGCTTTTTTCTCTGTGAGCTGCAAATTGGCTGTAAGGTGCTGATGGAGATGTGGGAGCCACATTTTTTTAGGTACAGAAAGACTGCAGAGCCAACTGGAATCCCTGATTGAATGGGTTGGGGAGGAGCTGGGGAGCTAACAAAGAGCACAGGGATTTTAGTTGGGTTGCTCCTTTTCATGGCTCGTGCTGTGCCCAGAGTTCTCTTACGCCTTACCTAAGTAATCCAAGCTGTTGGAGGTCTGTTCCTTTCCAGCAGTAAAGATGCAACACATCTTTCAGCCCAGAACGTGCAAAAGAAAAATCTTCTAAGACTTGTCACTGGAGGTCGTAGGAAAACTGTACAGAAGAAGCGGGTGTTGCTGTCAGTCAGCCTGAGATTTACTGATATCCTTGTAAGAAGAATAATCTCTTTATAACCCTCTTTTGCCAGGTAAATGCTTTTATTTCCATTGTATAGTCAGGGGGTTGGGACTCAAAGGGTTGGGTGAACTTGTTCAGGTTACCAAAGTCACCAGTAATACAGATCTGGTTCCCTGGTTCAGTAGAGATGCAGTGGGATCAGCTGCCTTCGAGATGGTATGGTTCTGTTGTGCTGAAATAACTGATTACTATTATGAAAATAAATGAGATTAAACTCTTTTCATGGAAGCTTCTGGCCAGAGCAAGGATTTAATCAAAGCAGTAGTATTTTTATAACCAGAAATGGTGTAAAGAAGGAAAAGCATTTACAAAAAGTTTCCATTGACATTGGGGGATTTCTGGTTAGTACCATGCATGGGTCATCATGCACTGTGTCCTCCGGACATGTACCTCACACCCCAACATCCCTGGTTTGTGTCAGTTGTGGGCCTGCTTGACAGGGAAACCTGGTCACCTAAGATTGTAGGCAAGGAGGAGAAAAAACAGACTTTTAAAGCTGCTGCTGCTGCTGAAAACAGGACCAGGTTTGTCGCGAATTGCATGGGATGTTTGGCTGTAGTCAGGTGAAAGTGTGTATGATGGTATCTAGTGGAGGAGGTGCAGAAATAGAAACAGCAGGAAAGCTCTGAAAGTCAAGAGAACATGAAGTTGAGTGTGATGCTGACAGCTAAGATCGATTAGAACTTTTCTGTTAATGTTTTAAATGTTTTCTCCAGCTATCTGTTCTACCCCTCTGCTCAGGTTTTTGCTAGAGGTTTATTCCAGATTACCAAATAGAACAGTATCCAAGCAAGTGGGAGGCCAAGGTATGAGAAAGAATTGAAGGCAGATTTTTAACAGAAAACAGAACCTGTACAAGAATTACCAGGTTAGCTTCAGCCTGTAACGGACACCGAACTGCAAAGCCACATCAGCTTCCAAAATAATTGCTTGATTTTCTATTTTTAAATGGATTTTGCTGTAATAAAGGTTAGTCCCACATTGCCTGAGTAGCAGAATATAACTTTCTGTAGCTTTCTATCTGACAAGTGGTTGTCCTCACAGTATGTGGGTTTGCACCCTGGCTGCTCCAGTGAAAGCTCTTCCATGAGCAACCTGTTTCTGGCCCCTGTCAGCGGCAGGACATCTGTCCGGATGGACCGTGCTGTAACCCTGGATGGTAAGTCTGGGTTCCCTTACCCTGCTTCTGAGCTGTCCTGTTAACTGTTGTGTTATTCCAGCCACTAAGATCACTCTTCCCTGGAAACTTGAAGGACTCAAATGATGGGAGAATGAGCAGTTTGGTGACCCTGGAGGAAAGTGTCCAGAAACACCCAGGTTAGAGATAGTGGTCAGGTGTCAGGACAAGCCTGTCCTGCTGAATGTCTCTCTTGGGCTTTTTCAGCAGTGTGAAGGGGGCCTACAGCTAAAGTCTGCAGATGTTTTGATTCCCAGTGTTCATGGGGATTGGCCAGGGTTAGGGTGGACCTACATGGCTCTACCTCACATTCTGTTTTCTCCATGTATAGGGGCATTTTGGTGGTTAACCTAAGTCACGGCTTGCTCTAGTCCCAGGTGTCTGTCAACCTTGGGAAAACTCTTCTCAGATGGCTCTAATTTGGGCTCATAGCTAAAAGCACTTCAGATAAACAGTAAAATCCTATGGCAGAGAAGGGGCGCAACTCCATGTGTCCTTTCCCTCCATATGCCTCTGAATGCAGAGAGCTGATGGAGAAGAAAGGTTGCTTTGATCCTGATCAGTTGCTTAAATGATCTCATGCCAGGAGAAGGAAAAAGGCTTTGGAAGGAAGGTATTACTTGGAGATTGTAAAATCCTAAAGAGAAACAGGTTTGAGGGCTCTTGCTGATCTTTAACATGCGCTGCCTCATCTGTGAAAGCCTTTGGCTTGAAGGGACTTCACCTGGCTCCAGTCCCTTGGCTAAGAAAGCCAGTTTTTTCAGCTCTTGCTATAGTCAATAATGATAACAGGAAAGTGCCTCCAGAGGCAATTCAACCAGTCTCCTAGTTTTTAGAAAGAGCTTGGGGAGACTATGCTTTTACAGTAGGTGCTTCACCATAGATGAATATAGGTAAGATTTATGTACATATTCACATAGGTGTGGAATACATACATACACTGTACATTTTTATATAGTCTGTACGTAAGAATGTGGCTGAACCTGTGCTGTTAGTCTCTGTCACAAGCCCAAGGGAGCAACCATGTTTCTTTATACAGTAGTAGAAACTGAAGCTGGCCCTGGAAACATGTTGCTGCCTGAGTGACACGAGGAATTGGCTTTTCCTTGCAGGAAGAAAAATACTTTCTTGCTTGCCTTCTGCTTGTGACTCCAGCGCTGGGCCCATTCCTTGCTGTGTAAGGTTGCAGTTCATCCTTTTTCCTTTTTGCATATTACAAACAACTGCATATCTCTGAAATAAAACAGTCATAACTTTATATCTCTGTTATTAATAATTTTTCTGCTGAATACCGAGCAGAAATGTGCAGATACGTCTCTCTTCAGCCTGTTGCATCCTCCATAGTAGGCCTCTGGGCTCAGAGACACTTTGGGGTTTCTAACACATAAGCAGCTTCCTTAATTCTACATCCTGTATTAAAGCAAATTAGTTTTAAAACTTTGATTTCTTCCCCCGGCCTTGCTTGCTGCTTTGGGTAATTATCCCATAGGTTTCGTGTATTTTCTTCTTCCATGTGGAAGCATTTCACGTGGAGTGGAGCAGGACTGTGTGACTTTGGTGGCAAACCATGCTTGTGCCCTAATTGTCACCAGTGTTAGGTCACACGGCTGGATCTTGGTGCTTCTAGCGTGGTCTTACAGTCGTCTTCTGATAATATTAATTTTCATTAAAAAAGGAAGAGAAAAGGGAGCTTTATTGCCTTCATTACAGGGAGAAAAGCTAGATGTCATTAATTCTTAAAGCAAGGTACAAAACGCAAGTAAAAAAATAAATTTTTGATTCTTTTTAGTTTAGTGGACTGAGCTGTCTTTCTGTACTGCTCATGATCCTCAGAGCCTGCTGCAGGCTTTGTGCTATGGTTTTTTTCAGCACCAAAATAGCCTTTTTTCCACCATAAATGTGAAAAAATAAGTTCTGGGAAACCTGAGCTCATCTGAAATGAAGCTTAAAATGTTTTTCTTCTCTGCATTGTCTCCACACTTTCTCATGCACTCAAACGATGGGTTGCTTTCCTATGAGTCCCAGCCAGTAGAGAGGATTGCATTTCTTTCTTTTTTGATTCTGAAGGAGCTGTGCAAGGATCTCTTGGATTCTTTTGAGGTGGTTATTTAGGTTTGAGGCTGTGGTTGCCATAGAGGTTTCCCTGCTAGTGAGAGGCTGCTTGGGGCTGGCCATGTGGACTCAAAAATTTTTTTGTACAGGACAGTTTGTTTTTAATTCCAGACCTACTCCACTTTCTCAAATTCATTTAAGCTGCATGCTAAAGCACAGTTTTCCCTCTACACTTTGTTCTGGATGAGGGCGGTGGCCATTAAATCCTGCCTCCGACCAAGAACATACTGGGGCTTGAAGAATGAGGAGTGTGCTGGGGCTGGAGCCCCATCTGCACCTCATGGAGGTGCTGTGGGCAGAGAGGTGTCTTCCAAGCTGGCCAAAACTGGGAGACAGGATGCTTTGGCATGTGTGGATGTGAAGGGGATCTTCTGAGCAGTAAGGAGTGGGCCAAGCTGGAGCACAGGCTGAAAACTGGGAGCGGATGTCCCAGCTATACTGTCCTCCTCTCCCCAAATGGCTCAGGATCGCCCAGCAGAAGGAAACTCTGAGCAAACATTGGGAATGTTTGCACTGAGGTGGCTCTGAGCCCCTCCTGCCTGGAGTAACCTCCCCTGGGGCTGCAGCTCCAGCCGTTCCAGGCTGGCATCTCGCAACTCCTGCTCTCTCTGCGGGAGGCCCGCTGCTGCCATTTTACCAGAGATGGAGCTGCGGTCATCCCCATGCAGCAGAGAGTCGTTTTGCTGTGAAAGTTGAAGGCTTCTTGAAGATAGAAAGGGAATATGTAGGTAATGAAAAAACAAGATTAAACTTAATGCATAGAAATAACAAAAGGTTAGGATTGGGCAAGTATGCAAATGACGTAGAGAAAAAACTATGAAATGCAGTCAGAAAGGTATCGATTTGTGTGTGCAGAGACACTGCTTCTGGGTAGTATTCCTGCTGCCTTGAAGTACTGTTGTTGGAGAGCTCAGCTGTTAAAAAGGTAATTGTGTATATTAGATTTACCTTTCTAATTTGGATTGTAATGCCCAGTGCGCCATGCTTTGCCTGTTATGCACTGAATGTTTTCCAGAAGGGAATGATAGTCACAGTGGGTCTTGTATATGAACAGCCTTGGGGGTTGAAATGCTGCTTAAAAGGAATCAGAAAACCAGAGGAAGGGAAGAGGGGAGTGCTGTGAGGAGGAGAGCTGATGAGGACGAGACAGAGGTAGGAACTAATACAGCGCACAGCGACAGCCCGTCCCTCTGCATTCCCACCGAGTGCTCTGCCAACCCATCGCTATGCCCCCCCCAGCCCCGTGCCCTCCATTTGCCTCCTGGGAGGAAGAAATGCCACCCAGCCTGAGTTACCTGCAGGCACCATGGGTATGGCCCGTGGAGAGGTGCCTACCCTCGCCACGGCCTCAGGATTTGTGCTCTGCAAGAAGAGAGGCCAGTCCATGGCTGTTGGGTTCAAGCCAGTTCACTTTCCCCCAGCGCCAGACAAGTGCAGGTGTGAACAGCTGTGTCTGGTAAGATTTAAAGCCAGGCTGTCTTGTAATAAACTGAGAGCAAATGACTACAAGTAAAACTGATAGGAATTATATTATTGCTTCTATGTAACCCCTGGATACCTTTTGAGTTGCTGTGCTGCTTCTTCCTAGGATGTCCCATGTGTCTGAGCCATGAGAACTGGAAAATTTAATGGGGATACTTGTCTGCTGGGTTGCACTTTGGGTCTTTAGGCGTCCTGGAGGGTTGGGTGCGCTGTTACTTTTCTTAATGTCTTCCTTTTTTTCTTTTTTTTTTTTTTTCTGTCTTTTTAGTTTAAATCCACCTTCCCACATTGCTTTTAACACATCTTTGTTTCTCCTTTTATCTCTCTAGTGTCTCTTGAATTTTAGGCTTTTGAATGCAAATGCACAGGCGGCTGTATTGGCCAAAGTGCTCTGAGTACATAAAAATGATTTCTGATTCCTTGTTCATACCCAATCAGCCAGGGGCACCTGAGTGACTTTAGAAGAGCTTTTAGGTACAAAGATAGTTCATTGGTACTTCAACATGGTATGTTTAAGACTATTCTACTTTTGTTCCTATTTCTCCTGCTGGATGCCCGCTTCCTGCCCAGCCTGAACTTCCTTCACTCCTCTTAATGCATTTACTGAAATATTATATTAGATGCTGATATACAAATAAGTTCCTAACTTCTTGTGTTAACAGCATGTGCGTACGCGTTCTCCCCGTGATACAGCATTAATAGCCAGCTCTGGTGGCACTTAGGCATCATCGCTTTTGCCTCTGGGAATGTGGCGCTGCCACGGTCTGAGGCTGCTTATGCAGCTGTGCGGACTCATGTTTGGGGCTGGATCTGCCTACGAGGATGAGTCTCCAGGGCTGCCGAGCTCCTACATTGCAATGGGGCAGGATGCTGCATGTGGGGCCCTGGGCCCTGCCGCCAGACTGGTCTTTAAGCAGTGTAAATGGATATATTTAACTGTTGCCACCTTGTCAAACCTAAAGCAGTTTTATCAAAGGAGATATGTAGATGAAAGCTCCCAAAGCCTCCCAGGTCTCAGTCGTGGTCCTAATGCAGGGAATTTTCACTTTGGCCTTAAGGAGCTGCTTACCCTGTGCCCAGAGTGTGACGGTCTGTGCTCCAGAGCTGCTGGCAGGCTGAACGCATTCCCGTCCAGCCACTCACAGCCAACCCAACAGCCAAGTGGGGACATCTCTGGCTCCTAAGTGTGGCGAAGTCAGCTGCGGTGCTGAGGAGGAGCTGCAGTGGTTGCTCACCAGCGGGGCAGGAGGGGTGAGGAAGTGGTCGGGGAGCAGACGGGGAAGGCTGCGGCTTTGATCCATGCTTCACCCTCAGCGATGTCTGCTTGCAAACTGGAGTAGAAGGTGTCAACAAGGAGGCTCACATGCTGCAGGCAGCTCTGTGGTCAGGGCTAGGAGACTAGGTTCCTGCTTCTGCCTGCATCTCTCATCCCTATCCTTCCCTTTTAGCCCTCTCGTATCTTGTCTATCTCAGTCACGCTTTCACTGAGTTTCCTTTGCAACTGGTTTGAGCAAATCACTGGGGCTGTGAGCCCAGGGAGGGGGTGAAAGCTGGGATCCATAGGAAGCTGTATTTGAGGAACACTCTCAAACCTGTCAGAGAAAATAATCCACTTGCTAGGAAGGCTATCTGGGCAATGAAAAGGTGCTGAACTTGAGGAACTTGTTGCTAAAATAGTATAGCACATCCATACTGGCACATGCCTGCTTACACACTGCCACAATGGGTACATGAGTGGTGCTGGCAGCGTGGGGTTTAGTGCAGGAATGGCTGCTCAGGTCCCTCTGCCGGATGCATGCAGAGGTTTTCAGATATGGTTGAGTCCTTTTGGCATCAGACTGTCCCCATCTCAGGCTTGGGAGTGTTTCCCTGGCAGAGGATGGACACTCCACCAGGCGCCCTTGGGGTTCTTGACCACATCTCCAAATGTTTCCACAACTGTCTTGAGAAGAGAAAAAACCATGGAATTAAATCTGCAGATAATGGGAACACAATGAAGGAGGGATATGACAACTCTCACAGAGGCAGCAACTGGCTTTTACAAATTCCCCAAAGAACGAGTCCTGTTACAGCTGCAATAACTGAAGTATGTCCAAAGCGCTGCATAGACTTTAATTGTGATGCTCATTAAAGTTAACAGGATATATTAAAGTCAGGCTTTTGCTGCATCTCCTGACTCAAACTGAATGCAAGATTACAGGCGGTTTGGCCTGACAGACAGTCTTTCCATGTCCAGAAGCACAGGAAAGGAGTATTTGGGACAGGCGTAACCCTGCTCTATTGCTCTAATGACTGCTGAGACCAGCATATGAAAAAGCAGAGCACCAAAACTCCCTGCACATCTTCCGTTCCAATCCAGAGCAGCACATGTAAGCCCAAAGTGTGTCAGCAACCTCATACATTTCATGTTTACTTTGCAGAAGTGCAGGCAAGGCAGTGGGGATTGAGACCTTAGGTTTTGTTTCCAACAAAGACCACACTGCTGTTGCCACCAAACACAGATGGTACGGCAATGGGCAGAGCGGCACACGTGAGAAGCCAAGCAAGGTCCAGTGCACTTGGTAATGAGATCTTGCCTTTGTGGGTGGTGGGGAAAGGCTTTAACAACAGCATTTTTTTTTTCTAGTTCACAAGATGGAACGTGCAGGTACGTTCAGTTGAGTTGCTCCGCTGTTTGTCGTTTTTCTTCAGAATGTGGAGATGTTGAATTAACTGTTGCTCTGGGAGAAATGCTGGGGAGAATGGACTGGCTCAACCCTCGTCTTCCCACATCCCAGGAGGGCAGGGATGATTTACAGGGAGTGACTCTATGGGGACACTGGATCATGGAAAAGGAGGTTGGGTGCATGAAGGGTGGGACCCCTTTATATTCATGCAAGAGCTAATGAGATCTTTTTTGTGTCATGGATATTTAAAATGCCTTGGGGAGGACCACACATCTTTCTGTTAACCAGGACAAGCCCAGTAATGGGGCTTCTGCTCTTCACTGTGGTCTGTTCCCCTGTGACAGGGGTTTTGGCTGGGGCTGAGGATGAGGATGGATGGGCTGGGGTTAAAGCGCTGCATTGTGCTCTGAGCAGGCGACACCCCACACCATCTCCCACGTGTGTGTTTACACTTGGAAAGATGGGATGGGGGAGTTGGGGAACAGGAGCTGACTGTGATCAGGCGCACACTTAAACAGCACTGATGGCTTTGTCTGCACTGTGTGCCTGTTGACTGTAAATGCTCTGGAGTCCTTAAACATGTACAGCCCATGTGCTTTCACCCGCCTCTTTCTCCAACGCTCTGTCCCTGTGCCTTATGCCCCTGCAGTGGGCATCTGCCTTTCTCCCTGCCCTTCCTCTCCACCCCCGGGAAAGCAGTGCTCAGAGGAAGGTGGTGACACCTCTTCTCCTTCTGTTCCTCTCTTATGGACCCAGTGAAGTCCTCAGGAAGCATTGCAGCTGCTTTATGGCCTTAAGGGGTGAAACGGGCAGTGTGTGTCCCCTTCCCCACCCCACTGCTGAGCCCTCACCTCTTCATGCAAAGATTTTCTGGATGTCACATACAGAACTCAACGAGCATGAAAAACCCAGAACTCATTCCACTGAGGCCCCATCTACAGCCAACAGCAAAGTTAATCACCACACAGTGGCCTGCCATAAGAGCTCCTAAAGTCCCTCACACTCCCCCCAAAATAATTAACTAAATCAAAAGACTTGTTTGCTAGGAGACCTTGGCCATGGTCTAATGGCCTAAAGCTGATGAGCTGCACCACGCTGCAATTATCTGGCCCCAGCCTGGTGCCAGACTTAGCACTTGGCTGGTGAGGCAGGGGTTCAGGGTGGGGATGGAGCAGGGAAGTGTTCTGCCCTCCTCCGAGGCACTGAGCCATGGTCACTCTCAGCCCAGGTACACGGCTCAGTGGACCTAAGGTTGGGCTCATTTGATCTTCTTGATAGCCAAACATTTTGACTTGCTCCCTCCCCCCCGCCCCCCCGCCATATCTTTACTCTTTCTTCCCAGCTGCAAAGATGTCCAGCCATGGTCAGTCCAGATTGACCATGCTGCTTTCCTCATCTTGAAGTGAACTGGTGAGTGATGGCAGGATGGATGGATGGATGAATGTTCAAGCATCCCCAGACTTACCATGAACCTGAACAGATGTAATAGGCAGCTTTGCCCTCCAGTGCTGGATGATGGCTCAGGCCAGGCTCAGCAGACAACTTTCTAGGTCTGGAAACCTAAAAAAGCATTGAAAGTGTGGTAGCAGCTGGCTTCTCCCTGCATGGTCACCGGTGCCCTCCAGACACAGCTCAGGTGCCAGACATGCCAGGGTTTGCATGATTACTCCAGTGAACACACGTACAGCTGGCAACACGGTGTGAGCTTTGCTCTGCTGAGGAAGGGACTGGGGAGGCAGCCAGAAGACATCGTGCTTGAGGAGCATTTATTAGCATTGTTGGCTTGTGCAAACTGGAACAGCAGTCTTATTTTTCCAGTCTCTTATGAGCTGGACCAGTGCAAAGTTCAGAGATTAAAAGCTTGGATTTGTCCCCTGCTCTCCTGCATCAAGTGAGCGTCCAGGCCTCCAGTGAAAAAGTTCCAGAGCCCCCGTGAACCCTGATGTTTTGCTTAGCCCAGGGGGATATACCTAGTGTAAGGGAATGCAAATCCTGTGGGCAGAGCTGAAGCTTAGAAAGGGAAAGAACACTTACTTGTTTGAAATAGAGGAAAAAAGTGTGTGTGTTTATGTATGACAGAGAGAGAAAAGAGCGAAAGCAAATTAGATTTCTTTCTTTTATTATACAGGATTGTATGTACAAGGACACCTTTCTCCCAAACATCAGCATCACAGTTAGTTCATAGCAAAAACTGCAGCTCATCTCTCAAAGCCTAGAAAACAGCTCTACAACGGCTCAGTACAACACAATGGATAAATTGTACAGGAACCGGAAAAAGGTAGGGGAAAGCACAGTTATCCCTTTAATCCCTCATGAATTATTTGAAACTAAGAAATGCAAATAAAACATTGTGCTTCAAGAGCCATGCTTGCTCCAGGATGGCCCTCGGGGGCGGGAATCATGGCCCCTGGGACCTGTTTTCCCCTTCACCCTTCAAAGAGAGATACCGTAGATGAGGTCTAGCTTTGAGCACTGGAGCAGAAAGCAGGAGTCCCCTTCCAGAGCACTCTGTACGACCTAGGGGGCCACACGTTTTGTGGTAGGGTTTGACCAAGGAGAAGCTGTGGACACTGTTCCGGATTCAAAGCACTGATGGGGGTGTGTGTGTTTTGGAGGGGAATAGGGGAGACGGGCAGGACACATCTGATCTGAATAAAGTGCTACGTGAATTTCAGTCCCATCTACCCCTGAACTTAGGAAAACCAGGTAAGCCCATGAAGGAGGAACGAACAAGAAGAGAAAGGCTGAGAGACCTCTTGGGTGTTGTGGTGTAAGGGGGTTCCCACGACAAGCTGCATGCTGGCTGCTGCAGCCCTCTGCTCGCAGGATGTGGCATGGGTCAAAAGCAGCTTGAATTTGGGTAGGCAGGGGAGGTGCTTGCACGCCCACATGCATCGTGCTTGGGGTATTCACCATTACCAGTCTTGTTACGATCAGGCAAGTTGTCACGCAGTGCAGACCCGTCAGAATGGTGATGGAGCACAGCCTTCGCAGTCAGGAGCAGGAGCTGTCACGCCACTCTCCTGGCATGCCAGGTCGGTGTGAAGACCCAGCAAGGCTGGGGCAAGAGGAGAAGTGAGCACCCTGGGGAGGGGGCTGATGTCTCTGGCACTGGGCTGGAGAAGTGGGTGGATTACATCCCTTCCAGGGAGCAGCTGGGCCAAGAAAAGGGTCTCATCCACACATGCTTGCACCCCCTTGCACTGCAGAGACTTGCTCAGCCTTTATATAGTGGTTTCCCAGTGGAGAACAAGGAGACCAAACTATTGAAGATGATGTATGCTTTGTTTCTCCTGCTTGGGATCACTTGGCTTTCCTGCAGGCAGCTTCCTTTCACCTTCCCCTCTCTTCAAGCAGCTGCAAAGAGCACAGCACATGCACTAGCACCGACTCCTTTCCACCTAGAAGTGACCGCATACCCATGGCAGCTCATGGGGCAAAAGAGACACGACAGGAGGTGACCATTCTGGGAGGACAGCTCACCTCACACCCTCTTCCTCAACATGACCTTTAGCGTGAGAACACGAATTGTCCAAACTGAGATAGTACTTTTCCTGCAGATAGCAAATCCTCTGGCTCTCACCTAGCATGGGAAAAAATGTCTTAATTGGGTTAGGCTTAGTTCTCCCTCCTCTCCTACAAAAAAGGCTTTATAACATCTCTGACGCATTTGGTGACACAACCGTTCTCCCGTTATCCAGTCAGTGATGGTTACGGATTATGCAGGGTTTGGTTCCTGCCTCTGCTGGCTGCAGAGCTCCGAATCCATTGCACGGGGTAGTGGGGATTCACTGGGGTGATGAGTTTATCTTTGCTTTACAGATGGATGGAAGATGTTGGGCCATGTTTCTCCTTTTGAATGCCAGGTAGAGATGACAGCAGCACTTCGATTCAGCTTGTCTTGCTCAACGTGCCAGGACAGGGTTTAGCCTCGTGCTTTCCTCACACTGTTGCTCACTTCTGTTCTGAATGGGCTGCAAGGAGAGAGAGCGGCGGGAAAAATGTACATAATTTTCTCCGAACCTCAAAGATTTGTGATTTAGGAAAGGGAGTGAGGGGCTGATCAGTGAGCCAGCTGAGCAGCCAGGCTCAGTGCTAGGAGAACACAGAGGATTGGTGGAAAAGAGCATCTTCTGAAGCAGCAATCCCCCCACCCCAACATGCATGGAATGAAAGCTTTTGCTCAGAATCAGCCTCTAAAAAGCAGTGTGTGAGCTGTACCTGGTTACTGTAGTCTGGCATCCTCCACATCTGTGTAATGGCTGTTCTCCTGGAGGGAAAAGGGAACCAGAAAGAGTAAATCACCATGTGTCCCTCCTGCCCTGCCAGGGACACCATGACACCTCACATGCAGTGACCACCTGGTACCACAGTGTGGGAGAGCTTGCACGTTGCGAGCAGTGTCAGGTTGCCCAGCGTGGTGGAGGAGCTACAAAACACAGCCAATGTGGACACCAGGTGCCATGGCTGTGGTTTCTGGCAGATGCAGTCCCAGGCAAAACCAAAAAGTTCCTCTGGCTCCTTATTCTGGAAGGGCTCTGACAAGGAGACCTGGGATGTGTGATTCCCTCTTGGATTTTGAAGTCTGGCTCCTGCTGAACCTCCAAGGGACTGGGATGAAATTAAGCCCACTTTCCCTTGTGTAAAGTCAGGTGTCTGATCTGGGCTACACCACAGTCAGCACCTCCAGTGGGCATGTCCCAGGGAAGTTCTTGAGCCTGTGGCATGAACTGCTGTGCTTAGACTGGATGCCTAATTTCTGCATGGCCAGGATAAGTCCATAAAGTTCCATAAAGTTTACTTGCACAACTTGCACAGCTCATGCCTTGTTGTAGCACTGTGAGAAATTAATCTGGGACCTAGGCACGGCCCGCACCAGGGAACTGGCATTCCCGCATTACTGGAACTGCCCAATGATGCTAAGGTGCAGTCAGACCACAACGGCAAATCGTGCATGATGTAGTAACTGCTGCTGAACACAGAAACAGGCCCCAGTTTACAGCAGAACTCATCACCCAGAATGATAACAGTCATAGGGAGCACCACTCCAAAGGCCACATAACAGTGCCGGCACGCTGAACCACTCCCCATGCAACAGTGGTTTTGAAAGCACAGCATGTGAAAGTCCCCCTCCTGGAGCCATTCTGCAATGCAGTATCATTAAAAGAATTGGGTACTCAGCAGCAGTATTTTACCTCCTGCAAAGGCTATATTTTGTGGCGAATATTTTAGAGATGGAAATGGATCCAAATGTCTGCAGGGGATGCTAGGTAATCTGAGAGGAAAGGCAAGGGAGCCCAGTCCCAACCTTGTTAGCAGCAGGCTGGTTTACAGGGCACTGCGGGAGATAAATAGATTTTTACAATCAGGGAGACCAACAGGGATTTTGCAGAGACCCTACAGGGGTTGCCTCAGGACTGCAACGCATGAAGAAGGGACAGCTGGAGACTGTGCTCAAAGGAGCTGTGGATGGAGACTCCCAAGAGAGGGATGTTTGGAGGCTTGTGACTTCTGGCAACAGAACAAAGCCTCCTTCTCCACAGTTACAGAGCAGGTAGCACTCTGGAACAGGCTCTTCAGGAAAGTCAGGTGAGGCAAAGGAATAGCCCAGATGCACAGGGATTTGCCTTGGAACAGGTGATGAGTCAGCTGAGAGCTTGCGGGTGAGGATCAGGGGACAGACCAACACGGGTGATGTCATGGCAGGCATCTGCTGCAGACCACCTGATACGAAGTCTCCTCTGGACCGCTGGAGGAATCGCAGGCCCTTGTACTCCTGGGGGACTCCAACCACCCTCGCATCTGATGGGAGGGCAGCAGGGCTGGGTGCAAGCAAACCAGGAGATTTATGGAGAGCATTAAGAACAATTTCTTAACGCAGCTGACTGACCAGCTGGCTAGGGGAGACATTCTTCTGGACTGTTACTGATGACCAAGGAAGAACTGGCCAAAGATATGAAGAAGGAGAGAAGTCTTGGCTGCAGTGACCAGGAGACTGTGAAGTTGAGTATCCTGAGAGAAGTGACCAAGATAAACAGCAGAATCAAATCCCTGAACTTAAGGGAGCAGACTTGGGGCTTGGCAAAATCCCATGGGAGACTGCTTCGGAGTCCAGGAAGGCCAGGAAGGCCAGGGCATCTGGATCATCTTCAAGGACACCTGCCTTGAAGCACAAGAATGGCCCATTCTGATGACAGTTGGGCAGGTGTGGCGGAAGACCAGCGTGGATGAACAGCAAGCTCCCAAGTGAGCTTCTTCCTACATGAAAAGGCAGAACCTAGAAGATGGAAAGCAGAGCTGAACCACCCAGGAGGAATATAGAGCCATCTCTCCAGTGTGCAGTGATGGAGTTAGAAGAGCATCTGTAGGTACACCAGCAGCAAAAGGAAGGCTAAGGAAACTGTAAGCTCACTGCTTAATGGGACAGGGGACCAAGGGACCTAGTGACAAAGCACATGGAAAAGGCCAAGGTAAAAAATGCTTCTTTTTTTGCTTCTTGGTTTTCACTGGTCCAGTCTGTATTCTGGCCCCCCAGGTCCCTGAGCCTACTGGCAGAGCCTGTGGGAATGATGCATTACCTACTTTATCCTTCCTCTGCAGAGCTCCTTTCCTGCCCACTCTCTTTGAAAAGAGCACAAACTCATGCTGGGAGGGGGGGGCCCCTTCGTCCTTCTCCCTGTGGGCTGCAGCGTGTACTTTGGACTTGATTTCTCCAGGTGGTGTTGGAAACTTCACCAAGGCCAAGCAGAGATTTGTGCACAAAACCAGGGCAGCCAACTTTGCACTGCAAGTGGGGCTGAAAGGAAGTATTTGCCCAGCTCCCATTGACTTTCAATGGAAATTGTGTGCCTGACTCCTCTCTTGGGGTCTAAAATGCTCTCCCTCGCCCAGCTGGGGCTAACATCACCGTGAAGCACCTCTCTGCTTAGCCGCAGTATTTTCACATGAGCTCTCATTCAGTGAACTCCCCTATGAACAGGCATGCTCAGGCCTGCCAGTCCCCAGGAGACATCCTACAGTTGTCCATAGGGTATAGGTGGGACCTAGGCTCAAGTCAAGTGGGATCTTACCCACTTGTCACCATGGGGAAGAGGTTCATGGCAGGGAAGTCTCTGTGCTGGGCACTGCCCAGCTGTTGGCAGGTCTGGTTCCTGCCTTGTATAAACTATGTCTTTCCCACTTGTGATGGCTGCACTCCTCCTATTTGAACTAACCGGACTTTGATCGAGGCGGATGCTCAGCAAGTAAGCCTATTGCAAGTCAATCCTTTTGTGTGAGGCTATCAGCAAGAACCCAGCACCAAAACCAAAAAAAAAAAACCCGGTTTGGCTGGAGACTGGGCTGATAAGCAGCCAAAACTGCATGAACAGAGCAGAAAAATCTGATGACAAATCAACCACTTTATGCTATAAATATCTGCAGCCATCAGGGCCCACTGAGCTCTCCCTCCATAGCAGCTGGCTGCACGGTGGGGATCTCCCGTTGAGTAGGGACACCTCTCAAGATTACTCCTTGAGGCTGAGAGATCCCTTATGTGACACTAGGCAGTGATGGGTTGGTAAGTGACATTTTTTTGCATGTACGTAACTTATTTGAGATAAGTAAGCTTACTGCTTACACGATAATCTTTGTATCCCATACTAACTTTAAGTGTAGCAAATAGTATTGACCACCAATCCAACTGCACTTATTAAATATTTTACATACCTAAATTTACTGATTAGAACTCAGTAAACTAACTACTAGATTAGATCTGTCTGAGTGACCTCTGACTCTTCTCCTGCAACACTACTGCCCCTGAGAGGCAAGGGTAGAAAAGGTTTTTAGGAACCGGTGTGGGCACTGTGTCCATGGAGAGCAGGTGGTGAAGGCTACACTGATATCTGTAAGCCAAAGAGACATGGGATAAAGGAGTCACTCCCCAGGAGCTGGAAAGACTTCAAAACTGTTCAGTGTTGTAAGGTCAGGAGCAAAATGTAAAGGGTGGCTTTTCTGAGTTGCCTTGCAGTGTCTAAGAGAACATCCCTGCAGATGAACACACATTAGCCTGCCCCGTGCTGAACACATGCGAGCCTGTCTGATGTTGGCAGTAAAATATTTCTGATTTCAATGCCACTTTGGGACCACAGAGTTACAGAAAATAGAGATGGAAGTGAGCTGAAATAATTATCTTGTTCATCTACTCTTAATAAAGATCAACTTTTCTTAAATCATTCCCAGCAGATGTCCGTCCAGTCTGTTTTCTTATCCCACTAATGTCAGAAGTCCACATTTTTTTATTGACAGGCTGTGTGCTGCTTTATCATCATTAGCATCAGCAAGTTTCTCCCTAATTTCTACCATCTGTTTTCCTCAATATAACTCAAACCTGGCCTTCCTTATCCTAATTGACATGGAGATGGAGGCCAGCTTTTGCCTTTCTTCTTTATAGCGTTTGTTATGATGTCTCCCCTTAATCATCTCCTCTTAGATTTAGCAGGAGTCACGGACTTCAGATATGAGGCCCCAGAAACCGAAACAGCTGAAAGACCCCATTCAGATCCCTCACCAATCATGACTAAGGTGGGGCAGAGCAGAAGAGTGCAAACAAGCTGGGAAGTGTTTTGAGTTAGAGGAGATTTTTGGCCACAGGAAGCGTGCCGTGCATGTGCAATGCCGTGCGGTCACCCCAGCGATGAGGGGGTGAGGAAGAACATGGGTTGCTGAGCATCATCCTCACTTCTGCTGCCGCAGTGCCGGGGTAGGGAAGGAGTGGAGCTGTTGTGGGGGACACTCAGTACAGGCTCAGGGGCTGCCCCGAAATGCCCCAGATCTCTGTGGGAGAGCCATGCCAGCCAGCCCAGCTTCCCAGGGCTGTGGTCCTGGGGAAGAGGCAGCAAGCAGGGCTGTCCTTCCACCCCAGCATCCTGTTGCCCTTTGCCTGGATCTGCCTGTTTTCAGAGGAGTCTTAATTTGAGATAAATGACTGCTGCCAGTGGCAATACAATGCCCTGTTATCCTTGCCATCAGAGTATCCAGGAATAGGGCTCCCATCCAGATGCTTTTTTAGGGACAAAATTTGCTCACTGGGTTCACTGGGAGTGTCCGTATTCAGGCCAGGACTAACACCAATGGGGCTGATGTGTGCATGACATCAGGCCAGCCACACTTGAGTGCTGCCCTCCCTAACAAGGCACAGCACAGCAGTTGTGGCTTGCTTAGACCTTATAACTATGTTTATATCATTTGCTGTCCATCCAGACGAAAGGGCATTACAAATGCACATTGTTAGGAAAGCACAGTTAATATAACATGGCCTGTCTGCCATATGTTTCAATCCACCTGAGAATTGGGAGCAGAGCAACTTGTCTTGACCATTAATTAACAGTTGTGAAATCAAGACAAATGTGGTCCGAACTTCAAGAGCCAACTCTTGTTTCTTCAGTGTCTCCACACGCATTTCCTAGGCCAATGCTTTTGCAAGCAGCAGAACAGTTTGAAAGAACAAGCTGTGAACAATCATGGGATTTTCCTTCTTTTGAGGAAGGAAAAACTATTTTTTTGGGGATTTAGTAAGTTCCAGTAAAACTGTGGTCCATTACTGAACTGCTTTGGCTGGAGGGATGTATTACCCAAACTCTTACCAGTTCATCTTCACACTCATCCCGTGCGAGACCCTCTTCCTCACCCTCGTCCCCGTTCAGCGGCTCCTCCGTGTTGACCTCTGCTTCTGATGCCGTGTCTTCCTGTGAGATTTCGCTTTTGCTGCCATCCGCCTTCTTCCGTACCTCTGAGAGAGCAAAAGCCAAGCAACCAGGATCAGGGGCTGGGGGAAGCAATGTCCAGAGCCTGATGGCACTAACCCAGTGGGCCCCCAAATTCAGCTGGTAGGTAAATAATGGATCTTGTTTTTTTTCTGCAATGGGAAGTTTTGTTGATTTTGAGGAAGCTGCCTGAAAGCAATCCTGGAGAGGGCAGAGCAGGTCATTATTCTGTATGAGTGAGTGTGGGAGGCAGAGAACAGAATAGAATAGAAAAGAACAGAATAGAATTCAATAGGAATAGAATAATAGAACAAAAAAGCAAACTAAAAAAATACAAACCATATGACAAAAGAAAAAAAATCTCATAATTTTACAACCCAATTCTGTAATTTGGGATATTCTAGCATGTGATTTTGGCCTGTGACTCCACCCTGGAACCTGGGGGTTGACACTTCACCAGAGCCCAGAGGATGCTCTAAGCCGCAGTGGTTTCAAGGCCAGCTCTGCGGGGTGCTTCCCTGCACTCTTTGCTTGTTCTTGGACTGTTCCCGAGGCATCCACATGCACCCAACTGACCTGTGGACATCTTCTGTTCTTCAGCGATCTGCTCCAGTCGGCCCAGGAGAGCATCAATGTTGGATTTGATCTGTGTCAGCTCAGTTTTGATTGTTTGCAGCTCACTGCACTTCACTTGGGAGGAAGGAAGGAAAAAAAGGTCATTTTCGTGCCCCGCAGAGCATCTGCCTACCGCTCTGCCTGGACCAAGTCACCTTGCTGAGCAGGTTAAAAAATCAATTAGAAACCCCATGCTATAAACATACTCTTTGCATCCTTGGGGTCAACGTGCGGTGATGCTCACACCTCGCTGCACGGTGTATCTGAGCTTGTCTACGCTGGAAGGAGCCATGGTGAGTGATGACCAGGGTATCCTGCACAGCTAACAGGGGCTTGATGGGCAGGCGAGAAGAGGCTGGCTTTGCATGGAGCAGCAATGCGCCCTCCTCCACTGCCAGCCCTGCCCGTTACGGCACTGGCAGGGAAAGCTAGGGGGGCTGCAGGTGGTCATATGTCTGTTGTCCAGGCACTTTGTGGAAGCTGACACCAGGCTTTGGCATATTCAGGTTGTACGTCCACCTTCCCCTGCTGCATTTGTAGCCTGTGGGCTTCTGAAAGGCCCTTGCTTGGGCTGTTGTTTCCAGATGTTTTGGGTTTTTTTTAAGGTTTTCCCTGGGAGCACCTGGCCCTGTGGGTGAATGCCTGGGGATGGGAGGTCCATGTGTACACCAGTCTCCACACCACGCACATACTCACGCTTCAACTTGGCCGAGCTGTTGGCGATGGCAGCCGATCTGGCAAAGAGTTTGACGGGGAGCGCTGCCTTCACACGCCGGACGAGGGGGATGGTGACCCGTGGCCGCTTCACAGGAACCACCCTGGGTACCGGAGAGACTCGGCCCCGGTACTCGAAGAGCCTGGAGGAGGGGGTAAGGATGGGGGGCTGAAGCAGCCCTGCAGCTCCCCCAGCGCTGCTGTGCCAACGATCGGGTGTCACAACCAGAACCCAAGCAGTGCTGGCAGTGAGCCAGGGCACAGATTGGCCATCAGACCCCACTGCCTGGCTGGGATGGACCACCCTGCACCCCACCTTGCTCCTCCCTGAAAATCTTGCCCCTTTGGCTGATGCCTCCCCTGCTCACCTGTCGTAGAAATCATCTCTGTAATAGTCATAGTCGAAGTCGTAGCCGCTGCAGAGACAGGATGGCATGGTTTAATTAGTGCTGGCAATTTATTATTATTACTTTCTCATCGCCTGCTGAGCCTCCCAGGTCCTTCACTTATTCCCCCTCCACATGGAGGCCCCTGTCCTTCCACCTGGAAGGACGCGCACACTTGTCCTCCCAGCTGCGAGGGCCTGCAGAGAGGTGGGCTGAGCCTGGGAGAAAGATTTGGGGGGATTGAACACACTGGACAGGGTGATGTTGGCAGCAGAGTCTTAACCTGGTTACCTCAAGGTGGGGCAAGAAGATGTGTAGGTGGATTAAAACCTACAAACTGGAGTGGGGAGAAATGTCCGCAAACACCCTGTGGGGATGTCTGCATTTGAAGCCATGGCCAAGTCTGTGGAGCTGGGACCAGCCCTCCATCCCCGGCCAGCCGTGCAGAGACATTGATAGTAGAGCTAATGGGTTGTGTCTGTAAAGTGTTGGTTGAACTGTCCTCATGGCATTACTGATATCCCTCCATCCTGCCTTTTGTACAGCAGGACCGTGCCCATGTCAGGAGGCCACTGCCCTGCCACCACCCTTGTATCATTTTTTTTTCATACCACATATAATTGTGGGGGGAGAAGTCAGCAAGAAGGGGATATTTATTAATTTAACATCTTTGCTATCAGAGATGCTTAAACCTCTCTCCTCCCGGTGAGACATTGCCCATGTCCTGTTTTCTTAACCTTGAACTGCATTTTAACCCAAGTTGCAGCAATGCATTTCTCACTCCCCAGAGACCCAGTAACACGCTTTCTCTCTTGCTGCAGCCATTTTTTCACAGGGCAACACAAACCAGGTGGTTACAATGGGCAGTCACAGCTCTTCAGAGGCAAGACCCGCTCTGGTGCTGCCTGATGTCCCCAGCAGTGGGGAAGAGCAACGCTGCTGAATGTACCAGCTACCCCCAGCTAAGCCCAGCATCAGGTTCCCTTGTGTGCTGCTGGCTGAATTAATGCTGGTTAAATAAGAAACTATGCTGATGTTCCCTTCTCTCTGCTCTGAACAAAGAGAATGATTATTGCAGCCTTTGAAAGCAAAGAGTCTGTCCTGTGTTGTGGAACCATTTGAAGTGGCTTATAAAAAAAAGAAAATCTAATGGGAAGAAAGAGAGAGTGATGGGGAGAGGGAAGGACTCTGAGCTTGGAGAAATTGGGGCATGGGGAGAGGGAAAGATGAGTGCTTAGGTACGTAGCTCAGAATAAATTTGGTGTCCTGCATCTTAGGCGAGAAGTGACAAGAACGTGTGGCTATCCAGGACAGCTGGTGTGAAGTGTGGTTTGGAAGAGAAATTCCAGGCTTGACCCAGGACGCCTGTCCTGCCTATGCTGGCGCTGGGCTTCCCAGCCAATGTTTTAGTTTCAGTAACTGGCTGGTTTCTTAAATAGGTTTTTCCATGCTCCTTGGATGCTCCTTGGGTATGTGGAGACAGTCTATGCCTTGGGGGGACCTGAAGCACAGTCTGGATGATTGGAGACACCAGGGCTCCTCTGGGGCCAAAGACAGTTGGTGCAAGGGGTCAAGGAGAACAAGACAGCATTTGCACTTACTGCCTCTTTTGGGGTTTGCTGCCACTATCATGCACTGCCACGGTGACTTCAAGTGAGGAGGTATTTTATAAATCTGGACCTTATCTCTAAGCAGCTGCTGACCACGGCATCCATGGCTGGCCAGGATGCTGGATGCAGGGTCTCACTGCCGAGCAAGCAGCAATGGCAGGGTGGGGGGAGATGTGACTATGGAAGTGTTATTGCCACAAGCCTTCTGAATTCAACTGCATGATGAAAAGTAGCCATTTTGCTGACAGTCTCAGCATAGAAGACTTTCAACATCTTTTCAGCCGTGGCATCTTCCCCTTCTGACCTGACTTGTAGACAACATTTCTGCTGGGCTCACAGAGGAGAAATGAATACCATGGCTGCCTTCTGTCCCATCTACTGCATGGTCTGTGTTTGCTCCCTTGTGTGCTTTTCTGAATTGAAAGGGAAAGGTAATTCCTACCATGTCAGCTCTTGCTGGAATATAACCAGCCTGTTCATATGGCTGAGGAGATGGGCAGTATGGAACAAGGAAATGTATTTTCATGGAGATTTTCATGACTGGTAACTTGATTTTCATTCTAACCTGGGATGAAACCTGGAAATACAGAAAATCTCCAAGAAAATAGCTCCCCTCATCCCATCAATCTATTTTGATCACCAAGGATGTTTGACTCCAGCTCTGTTGAATTCAATAAACACAGAATACAATCAAAATAGGAAGTAATTTGAAAGGAAAATTGAACTAGGATGCTTCTACACTGTCAGACTCCCCCTTTTCATTTTTTTTTCTTTAGATCTAAATTAAATGAAATTGCTGCAATTTTGTAGTCTTTGTCAATCCTGACAGGCTCTGGTGCACTGCTTCTGGTTAGATCCGGCAATGTTCTCTGTTCTCTGTAGCCACAGGCAAGAGAAGACAGTGACATCTCCCTGCAGCTCAAGGACTCCAAACAGAATGAAGCAGTGTTTTTATTCAAAAAGCAAGGGAGCAAAAACTCCCTCCATGGGCTGTTGTTCTTGCTGGGAAGCTTGCTGTGGCTTGGAGACCGTGGGGGAGCTTTAGTCCGTTTGCTCATAAACAACACAAAGCTTGGGGGCATTTGGCAAAATTTTGAAATGCCCACAGTCCTTTCTTCTTGCCCTATTCATGCTTCTGGTCTTGAGCCAGCTTTTTTTCCAAGCCTTTGCTCCCCAGTGGGAGCCCCACTGGTAGAGCTGTGGACACCGGGTTCAGCACATGGCGAGCTCCCTGGAGAGATGGGGATGGAGAGGAGCTGCAGCTCCAACCCCATCACATAGGCATTGCCCTACTGCTGTCAGCGCTGTCCCGGGCAAAGCCGTGCATCTAGGAACAAGGAATGAAGCCCCAAACGGTGTGAGCACCCTCCATCTCCATCACTGACCCTGCCCTGTGGTGTATGGGCCACCTCTGCCTCACTCCCAGGCTCTGCTACAGCACCAACAGGATGCGGCCTGGCCTCAAGTACCTGTAGACCCAACCTGCCTTGGACTGGAGAAGGATGTAGAAGCATGAAACCTCAGCTGAAGTCCTAAGCCTTTTTCAAGATGAGCCAAAACAGCAGTTCGGAATATGAAGTGGCTAATAAACAGTGTAAATGTTATTACGCTATTTGCAGTAGGGAATATGTGAGCAAAGCTGCATGGCCTTGAGTTTTTCTGGTGAAAATCACTACTGGTCCAGTTTTGCAGCTTGTTGACAGAGGCAGTAGAGTTAGCTTACAACATGCCTGATCTCGGGGCAGTGGGTCCAAAAGCATCTACTAATATTTGTGTGTGAAAAGCAAGGGTGTGTGTGGGTACTCCTGCCCTGGCCCCAAATCCTCAGGGGACTGGAGACACTTCCACCCATTTCAAAAGGAATTAGGGGCATAATCATCCTGGGGAGCTTGTCCTGACATCCCAAACCCAGTGTGATTCATCTCCCTTGGCTTCAGACACTGGGAATATAAAGAGATAAATCCAAGCCAGGGCAGAAAGAGGCAGTTCCAGGTCATGGTACATCACATCCAAAGGCAGACATCTAAAATACTGTCAGGTGAAGAACTGTTTTTTTATCTAGCAAGCATAAAGGGATTCCAGACAACCAGGCCACATAAAAGCCATGACAGCATAGAGGGCTGAACTCACATGAGGAGAAACCATGCTTAGACTCAGTGTGGTGCGGGACGGCAAATACTTTGATCTCAGCCTCTGGCAGTACTGCTTTCAATACCTGCTAACCATGAGAAGCCCTCAAGGAAGGCAGCAGGCTGAAATAAGAGATTTTCAGAAGCCTGTGACTGTATGACCTTGCTATAACATGCCAGTCAGGTCATGGCTTTACAGATGATGCCAGAGAGGCAGTGGCTGGATGCTTTTACCAGCATCCTTGGAAGTCAGGTGTTGAGCAAAAGGCAGGTCTTCCAACATGAATGCAGAAAAAAGCTGGTAAAAAGTGAGTGCCTTAGTGTGGGTGATTTATCTGGACATTGTGTGCCTGAAAATTTCACTGCACGTAGGACAAACCTTCCTGAGACTGATGGATCAGTTTTCAGTGACCTGGCAGGCCTTCCTTTGTGTACAGGAATAATTTTTGCTGTTTTTCAATCATTTGGTGACATTGCGCCCTTTAGAAATAAAGCAAGGACAATGGGAGTGAGAGGCAGCAGAAGGCTGTAAGGCTGTATCAAGTAACATGATGCTTCCACCTCCTGATGCATTTCTTCTGCTTTGTTTTTCTTTAGTAATTAAATAACATTTATTAATGACTCACAAAGGCTCAAAATCCAAATATTCATAATTGAACGGCAGTTGTTTGTATATGTGGCCTTTACATTACATTTGTGGTGCCATTTCTGAGTGTGTACCTCAATAGCAAATGTACATTTGAGCGGCTGTGCTTTTAATTACTGGCTGACAGCCCTGCACCGATAATCACAAGTGACACGTTGTGCTCCGCTCGCATCCTTCTACTAATGGTTGCACAACCTTAATTATTGCAACCGTAGAAATAATACCTGCAGGAAAGCTACTTGGAAAATCTGGCAAAAAGTGAGCTTTTAAGATCTTGTATATCTGATGCGAGATTCCTTCCTCCTGCAAATAACCAAGGTAGCGGGAAGCCGGGAGAGAAACGTAGGAAGGCAGCCTGGCATTTCTAAGACACTGGGGCTGCTGTAGGCTGGGACAGCGTGCACATCCTTACTGCCAGTGTTGGGCCTGCTGGGTTTGGGTACCATTGCTCGCCTCCTTCTCTGCCCTGTGGTTGTTTTTCAGCCCTGTCCGTGTGGATTTGGCACCAGGGCTTGCTGTGGTGTCATTGCTCCCAGCACCGCTGTCGAGACGTGGGAGGAGTGGATCTGTTTGGAGATAAGTTGACACCAGCTTTCTGCACGGATTGTAATGGGTATAACAAGGGATGTGAATGCCAGCTGAGCTGGAAGGACATCGTCCACTTGCATCTGTACACTGTGAAAATAAGTCAGTGGTGGGTTGTGTCTGTCACCATTTCAGAGACAGTTCCTTGGGCCACTGAGCTGCCAGACACTCGGTTGCTCTTGCAGTTCTTGCTTAGGTTGTCCTCACTGCCCTTTTGGCTACAGAGCAACATTAGTACCAGTATTACAGGGAAGGGCAGAGTTTTGTGCCTCCAAATGTCAAGTGCAGCACTGGCACACCCCACTGCCCTGGGGCAGAGCCACCTTCCCTTCCCAGCCTACGGCAACAAGCAGCCAACTCACAGCACAGTAGGATCACTGGCACTGACCTGAACATGGCCCAAACTGCCCTAGGAAATCCTGTCCAGACATTCGCTACACAGGCAAGAAAGTATTGCCAGAAGGCAAAAGGTTTTGAGACACAGTATGTGAATACCTGGGGGACATGGTCAAAATACAAGTTCATTTTCCAGTCATCCTCACTAACTCATCTGCAGTATCTCTAGGCACATCTGCATTCAGCAGTGGTGGCCGGTGTGCCAGGCAGGAACACCCAGGGGACTTTCCACCTGCAAAGGGATGCTCTGGCAAATACCAGAGACAGAGGAAGGGAGGCCCTGATGATCCAGAGAGACTAGGGGAGAGCAGCGATGACAGCAAGCTTTTATATTATCTGAAGGTCACTGTGGTGGAGACACCTGAGAAAATTTGTGATGGCATGAACCTGGCTGTATGTTTTACCTGTTGGAGGTAGATGGGAGGCTACATCCCAAAGGATTTCTATTGTACACCCAGATACCCACCCTGGGCTGGTGGATCAAGTAAGACTGTCACGGTTGTTGCTTCCTCTATGTCCAAACTGGGATTTCCCTTCCCTTCCCTTCCCTTCCCTTCCCTTCTCTTCCCTTCCCTTCCCTTCCCTTCCCTTCCCTTCCCTTCCTTTCCCTTCCTTTCCCTTCCTTTCCCCTTGACCCTCTCACACAGTCTTGGAGTGAGGCAAAGTAAAACCCAACCTTTGAAAAAATAGTCTTATGTGTTTAACACAGCATTTCTATATAATTATAGCGCTGTGATTTCTGAAGTCTAACATTTAGAAAAATTTATGATGGTTAGGGAAGCTATAACCACGGCTCACTGCAAACCTGGATTCCCTGCTTTCTGTGAGATATTGTAAGTTCTGCTAGTCCAGATGGCAAAGTTTAAAACTGTCACCAATCTGGGATGAAATATTGCTGAAGTTCAGAGCAGTGTAGTTCTCTGGCCCATATTTTAGCATATCCATACTTGTGTGAGGAAGCAAACATCTCTCGTTTGCTCTCTCTTCATCTACATGGCAGCCTGGAAGTCTGAAATATTGGTCATTTCAACAGAAGTGGATTAGCGGTCAAGGCACGGACAAAGAGTAAATGAAATTGCAAGATGTACGGAATGAATTGATTTGCATTATGGCTACCAGCACCACATAAGTAGTATACGTGCAGCTAAACAGAAAGCTTTGTGTCTACTCTATTTCCATACATCAGCGTGGGTAATGCATAGAGTCCACCTCCCCTTGACTGGCATCCCCTGTGAATCCAGAGGGCCAAGTTCTGGTGAAGGGCCAAGCTGGCCCAAGGTGGAAGGGAAAATTTGCCTGGTGAAAGCTGCAAAGGAAGAGCTCAGCTGAGTGATTTGGTGAAGGTCTCAACAAACACCTTGGGGGTGGTGGTGGGAGGGTTGCCAAAGCTCTGCTGGGTTTGCCTATGCCAGAAGAACATTGCCACCACTGAGGTTTGCCATTCTGTGGCATACTGGTGTTGGACTGGGTGGCTGAGTCTGAATCATAGGGTTTTTAATTTCTCTTCATCCCTCTCACTTTTTTTTCTTTTTGTAGAAAAATCTACAGTTCTCCCATGATTTCCTTTTTTATTACACCCACCTATAACTGTGATACTGATTTTAGTCTTTTCTTCCCAACAACACAGCCTCTAAATCCTGACTCAGTGCCCCAGTCTCCATACAATGAGATTGGCATAAAAACAATGAGAATTTATAAATAAAACACATTTTGGGATCTTGTTATTTGTTTTTGGGCTCTTGAAACCTGCAGGAAACTCTCCAAATACCTTTTCAGGTTTTCCCTTCTGCAACCTCAGGAGCAAGAACTTAAATGAGTTTCTCCCATTTTCCCATGGTGCCAGACTGGGGCTTAAATGAAAAACTTCGCTTCTTGGAGACATTCAAAACCCACCTGGACGTGGTCCTGTGCCCCCTGCTCTGGGTGTACTTGCTCAAGCAGGGGGGTTGGACGAGATGATCTCCAGAGGTCCCTTCCAACACCTACCATTCCATTCTTGTGAAAATCTTGATACAGTATCTAGAACTGGCAACAGTGGCATTGAAGGCTCACTCTGACATCTGTAACACCCTATATCTCCCACAGACCTACTCCATGTCCCACTTGTCCCTCCTGTTCCCTTGATCCCTTGGTCACTGCTCTGCGGCACAGGGTCCCTTGGGGATTCTCCCCCGGCCACCTTCTTGGTCCGCCTCCATCTGTTGCCCCAAGGGCTTCCTACTTTCTTCCTTTCTTCTCTCCCTGTCATTCTTCTCTTGCCCTTTTCTCCAGTGTCTTTCCCGAAATTATCCCTGTTGACTGTCCTCCCCCAACACTCAGGAATTGCCACTGTGCCCCGCTTCTATTCCCCAGCTGGAGGAGCTGGGGCTGGAGGGGACCACTCCTCTTGTTACACCTCTTTCAGGACCTCTGATGTGGTTAAAGCAGGTACTGCCCACTTTTTTCCAATAATCTCCAGGTCCAACAACGTTCACAGGTCGGACCATACCCAGGCAGAGTCCCACAACGCTATGGGTGTTGGCCAACCTTGGGTCTGCCGCTGACCTCTTGCTGGATCTCCTCCCTGCAGCCTGCCACTGAGGGGCATTGCAAAGGGCAAGACACCCATGAGAGGAGAAGATCTGAACGTGCAGCAGCGGCCCAGGGCTGCCTGGGGTACGGGCCAGGTTGCGCGGGGCAGCAGCCTGGAGGGTGCGAAAACAAGCCCCATCTGGAAGGCAAATACCAGCCCGGAGACCTCGCCGCAGGGAGGTAGAGCAGTGGAGACCTACCTGTACAACGTGGAGGCTGCTCTCTTCAGCCCTTTAGGTCTGTTGGGTTTAGGTTCCCCGGCCATGTTGATATCTGCAATGAACGGACACGCAGCTATGACACGGCATGTCCACGCTCACTGGGAGCTGTATCTGACCACGGAACAAGGGAGGCTGTGCACAGCCCTGCCATCAGCAGAAACAAACTCCTCCACACCTCCCACCACATTTCCACCTGCTTTTAGCACGTCTGGGGCCCTCCTGGACCTCCACAAGAAGGCAAATATATTCCTCCACCTGGCAAGCCTCTACCTTTTCCTTTACAAAGCTACTAACCATTTTTTTTTTAAGTCAATGCCCTGCATATGGTCTAACCCACATACACCAATTTAGGACAGGCTTATCAGGAGAACTTGGTGCTGTAATGATAAGGCACGGACAATATATAAAACTGCTGTATGCTGCTAACTGCTAACAATTTATCCCTTGCTCCTTCTAGAATGAAAACGAATGCCAAGCACGAGCCTGCCAGGCATCACTGTGGACTGGGCTGCGTTAAAAGCTGCACAGGGTGCAAACACATGCCTGCAGCCACCCCAGCTGACCTTGGAGGAGCATCTTCTACCAGGGGATGTGAGAACAAGCTCTTCTAATGTGCCGAGGAAATTGCTCTTCTCAGACTCAGTGCCAAACATGCTTTTGACGTGAAAATAAAGTGACACAGCCAGTTTCATGGAGGCTGCCAAGAGCCTGGCAATCTAACACTGAGTGTGGTAGCAGAACCGCAGAGAGAGGAGCTGTTGGGAGCATGAGGGCTCACCCCCTCTTTGTTTCTTGGCATTTGGTCAGGAGTGATCAAATTCCCTGCTGGATTCTCCAATCAATCAGCCGTAAACTATTTCTGTTTTTCAGTTTCTTTCTGTCTAAATAGGTCTCAGACCTCTGGGCATGCCAGATCTGAGCCAAGCAAGGCAGGATTTCCTTACATAGACCAAAAGCACCATTTGCACTGGGCTGGACAGGGGCTTCCCCACAGCGTTGGCCCTTATGTTAAGCTGGTGGCATGAGTTACAGCTTCTGAGGTGCAGGTGGATTTGAAGGGCTCCATCTGATGTGCAGGATTTGTGGATCTGTGACTGCCAGCTGGGGTATTTAAGTTCTCACCTCTTCAAGACTTGCAGGATATGCCATGACACTTAGCGGGTTTAAGCTTACTAATTGTTGCTTTTTTCATGTTGCATGAAGGGACTTTATGAGGAATTGTGGACAGGCTGGTCTGCTCACTGTCAAAATCAAGAGCTTGCAAAGTGATCCAAAGTGAACAGGGTGTTGACTTCATTATTAATAAAGAAAATCTCTTCATGAGCACAAGGAAGTTGCAGCATTCCTGAAACAACCTGAGCAGGAGGAGGACAGGCTGCACACATGGGACACAGCTCTGGAGGAGCACGGACATGCTCCCACTGCCCAAATGACTTGCTGTGTAATTCCTCAGACTGTCTTTTAGGGTCTAGCAAGAGACATGATTCCTACTGAAGCTGAAGCTTAGCCTGTTCATAAGCTTGCATAACAAATGCGGTATTAGGGTGTTGCTTAGCCACTACATTGAATGTTCCTCTGGAGGCACATTCAGTTCAGAGCATGTGTTTTCTTTGCTGCCTTTCACCCTCCATCCTCCTATACTCAACTGCTAAGGGGAATAAAGAAAAGCATTGAGCCTGAACGCTAGCAGGGATGTGCATGGCCATAGGACAGGCCGGTGGACAACTGCTGGCACTGTGAACATTATGCATGCAGTCACCTTTCTGAGTCTGTTGAGCAATACAATGCTTCTGGCAATGCTGTTTGCTGTAAAGGAAGAGGGGAATAAATGCTTCCTTGGCGCATCTCAGAACACAACACGTCCCTGCTCCACTCCAGTTCCTTTGTCATGAACCCTTTTTGCTGTCAGGGTGCCAGCTGCCACTCACTCTTCTTGAAAAATGAAGAGCTAATGACAGCACCATGCTGATTAACACCCTTCAAGGCAGATGCAATGAAAGCCCAATGGTGGATAATGACAACAATTAGCTCAATTTGCTGGTATGAACTGCTAGAAATAGTACTGTGGAGCCTTTATTGGGGCATGCACACAGACTAGGGAATTTATACTTTCACCTATAGTGCTGATGAGCAGTCAAATCACTCAGGATTCCCTTGTTAGTGAACAAGGAGAGACAAGAGCTCAGGATGCACATCAGCCTGGACAGATTTTGCATCTCGTTCCCATTCTGGCTCCCTCCTCTGCATCATTGCATTCATCTGCCCACCCCATGGCAGCATCTATTCGTCCTGCTCATTTCCAGGCACCTTTGCCCAACTAAATAGGGACATCGTGCTTTGCCTAGCCAACACAGTAGGGTCAACCTATGGTCTGGATCCAGTTTCCAGTGCCAAGCTTCCCTCACTGGCATCGTAACTGCCCCCTGCAATGACTGGAGTGTCTGGGAGACTCTGGAGAAAGCACAGAGGTTGCCAGGACCTGCCTGGCAGACCAGTCCATGTCCCAGCACATGATGGGCTACAGCTGTGGTTTCAAACACCTCTGTTTTGTGATGCATCCAGTATCTTGCTCATCAATTGAAATATAAGTTTGATTGTTTGCATATCTGGTGACAAAGGAAGAAGAAAAAAAAAGAAAAAATGGAAGAAATGCTATTAGACCACTTAGCTTGAGAGCTGACCTTAGCTGAGAGATGTGAGCTAGAAAGATGCTGCTGCTTTGCTCATTCGTTCTGGTATGTGCTGGAAAATGCTACCTGCAAATCATCATTGGCGCTTGGGAGCAGACAGAGGTCTGAACCCTCCTGCCACCAGCAGGAGTAGCTGCCGTGCAACTGTCCCACGGCAGCGCAGCCAGCTGTGCTCCTGGAGGGACAAGCACCACCAAGAGCTGGAGTCATTGACTTAAGGGTTTCTGCAAGGACCACCTTTTCTAAGATCTATTAGAAGGAGCTACAAGAGCCTTGACAGATGATGGGGGAGATACGAGATCCTTCGACTACATGCCCACTCAGACAAGTCAGGCACAGCACTCATGGCACGTGCAAAATTATGATGCTTTCCCATAGCATTTATTAAATGTTGGTGCAAATTCTCTTTCCCATCTGAACAGTTGAGGCAGGAAAGGCAGTTTCACTTGAACTGTGCCAGGCAGGGCTTGATACCACTGAGTAATGAGCCGTGCAGGAGGGCTCTGGGTTTGGGTGGGGATGCTGTCCTGCTGAGTGACCACCTGCTGGCACTGGGGACAGATGGCCTTGCGCTATCAACATGCTGCTGTCCCTGAGCAGGTTGGGGGTACTTTGCCCCTACACTGGGCAGTGCCTTGAGCCGTGCTGCCCCGCTGTGCAGGTGGTGATCCCCCATGAGCTCCTGCCATGCCAAACGCAGCTGTTTGCCTGGCAGTCGTGGCTTGCAGCTCTTCCACAGGATCGCATGGTTGCACCTTGCTGAAGTTACTGGCTGGAGCTCCCAGGGCAGAAAGCAGCCTACCTTCCTGCTGCCTACCTGGGAAGGGAAGTTTTATCATCACCTCAAAGGAGCCCCCCAAAACCCTGCCCAAGAACAGAAGCAGGGACAGTCTCTTCAGCAATGTGTTGGCCATGTCCCCTGCCTGTCCCATCCTGTCCTTCCTCTCCACATCCCTATGCAGCCATCACCTCCTTTTTTTGGGGGGGGGGGGGGGGGCACTTTCTACCTTGTTTTGTGCAAAGACATTTTCTAACCCCATTGTTCAGTTCTTCTTTTCTGCTGGATTCTCCTGAAAGGGGAGCATCCCTGTGTTTATCCTGGTCCATGAACAGCAAGGAAAGCCTGCCGAGCTCTTCTGTGGTAAGACTGGCCCATGAAGGGAAGGCAGATGAAAGGGAGCTGAATCTGCACCTCGTCCAGTAGATGTACAGGACTCCCAGTTATAATACAGTCCTTTTGTCTTGTTGGCATGCCAGACCTCTGGGACCAGCACTGAGAGGAGAGTAAGATGTTCCTATCATGGTTAAACCTTTCATGTCTCTCTTCAGCTAAGTGGGCAAGTGTTGCCTGTCTCTTAGCTGCATCTCCTGTGTCTGTCTGTGTCATCAAAACGAGTTCCTTTTCTCCCCAAGGTCCTATTTGTCATATCTATGCACTCTGTACACGTGGGCAATGCCTGGGCTGGAAGCACCCCTGGCACACTACACTTCGCCTCGGTCAGCAGCTCTGTTCTCTGGACTGTAAACGAAGTGAAAAGAAATTTCTGGTGTTTGAATAAACCATGGATGGAAACAGAACACTGTCTTAAAGATCAGATCTAACATGCAACTTTTTATTTCAGACTGCTGTGCCAGAAGCAGGGTGGGAATGGGCTGCAAATAGCTTCCTGGGTGCCCAGTGACCACTGCCAGCTTGGAAATAACAGTTTTTCATTAAAAATACTGTCTCCAGTTCCAATTCTCAGCTTAGAACTGGTGACAAGAGCTTCTCAGCATGTGACACTTCAAGCAATCTGCAAAATAAGGATGAATCTGGGAGCAGCTGGGGTGGTTTTGTTTGTTATTTCTTATCACACAGCAGTGCAGATGAGAGACTTTTATGTGTCTGGGGGGAAGTTATCTTATTTAGCGTCAGCTGGCTAAAGTTAGCCTGAGCTAGTCTGAGTTAGACTATCACCTCTCTTGACAGGCAAAGGGTAAGGCCTGGGCCAGAAAGGGAACCAGGCAATGTCTTTTCCCACCTTCATTCTTCCCCACCAGATCAAGGACAGAGCCATGGGATAATTCAGAACTCTGTTTTATCTTCTACCACCACAGGCCATAACATGGTTTTTGGCCCACAATGGTACTAAGATGCCTAAATAGCCATGGCCAGCCTCACTTCTGCCCCCTACACACATGGGACCTGGGAGCCTTCAGCCCCTACCTGAGCTGTGGCGTAGGAGTGCTCGTCTCCAGCTCCGTCACAGCCATGCGTGTGCCTGGCTATGGACCCTGCTGATCCTGACCCACTGGCTGACTTCCCAGCCTGGCCCCAGACCTGCCCTGTCACTACAGACCTGCTTGGTCATCACTGGTTTGTGTCTGACCTGCTCACCATCATTGGACCTGACCCCAACCTGCAGATAGATGTCCCAGTTTGACCTTGGACTGGCCATCCCTTGACCATCCCCTAAGGAGCAGCCAATCTGTGTTGCACCCTTACACCTAAAACAGCTTAAAAAAGACTTACCAAGTGTCTGGCCAGCAAGCACACGCCCGTTCTCACCCAGGACAGCAGCACGCGCATGTCTCTCGTTGGAGTACTGTACGAAGGCATAGCCCTTGTGAACAGAGCAGCCCACCACTCGGCCGTACTTGGAGAAAATGGTCTCCACATCTGACTTCTTGACCACGGCTGTGTTGAGATTGCCAATGAAGACTCTGGAGTTGATGGACTTGGGGTCATTCTTGTTCGTGATGTTGCTTGTCTGGACCTTCAATGACATCTTGAACACCTGAATGAAAAAACTGTGAGTCAGGAAGGTGTGCAAGGTAATTGCTGGAGTCTTACAAAAAGGGGCAGGGGATACATCTCCCAGCAAGTATAGAGCAAGGGAACCAGCTCCTCAACTTCCACTAGTCACAGCTGGAGGGACCCCATCTCCAGAGACCCCCTGTGTGTTGGGGAGCGGAATGTCACAGCCAGCACAAAATTTTTGCTGGAAACCTATTTATCAAGCTGACACTCTGGGTATAAACTGGTTGGTTTTGGGAGACAAAACAAGATTTAAATAAATTTTACATATAAGTAAAAGTTTTAATGCTATTATAGGAAAGTGTTTACATCTCTGTACTTCATTACACTTCAAAGGACTGCTCTTTTTAAAGCAGTTTGCATTTATCACCTTTGCTTTCCCCTGCTAAGCACCTTCCAGCACAGGCCATCTCTCACCACAGCACAGGAACAGCCTTGTCCCTGCGGATCTGCACTTGCAGCTGGAAGAGGATTTGAGTTTCCTGGATGCAAATTAAGAGATTTAAGTGGCGGAGCAGCCCATGTGCTCCTATCTGATATCTGCACTCTGCTACCTGCCTGCACATTTACATGCTGGGCTTTGAGCTGAATTTTGTGCAAACAGGAGGTGTCACTGTTAGCTTGGCAATCAGTAAGCCATCAGCCAGATCAGCTGGAAGCCACTCCAACCTACTTCCCACAGCTGCAAGGGGTGATCCCCTGGGTTTCTTGCCTGGGGTATTTAATGGGCAGCCCCAGCGAACAGGCTTCACCTCTGAGGGCAAAGAGGAGCCAGGGACAGGGCTGGAAATTGTGTGAAATTAAAGCTAGTCTGGCTGCCTATTACACTGCCTGCTCATATTTCTGCAACAAAAATTAGAGCTGTCCAAAGATATCAGTTTGATTTTCATCTTCCAGAAACAGAGGGGATGTTTTGGGATTGCTATTGTGTGCTGCATACAGAGTGTGTGGTATTTACCTGGGAAAAGTCAGCTCAGAGCTGTGGAAGGTATTTCATGAGGCACGTTGCAGTGCTACTCTTCCCCAGCATCTTCCAGCAGTGCTGGCAGGTACTCCCAGCACCCGGGGCAATGCCACCGGGGTGTCCATGACCCCAGGCAGTCACAGCCTATAGCCCTGCACAGGGGACGCACTGCTACCACAGGGCCATGGTGTCCCCTCCCTGGTAGTCTCCAGCATTTGCCTTGGCACTGGGCAGAGTTAAAGCACCGCCTGGCTTTGGGACTTTGGCCCTCTGGGCTCAAAGCTCAAATTTGTCTGAGCAGCTTGGTCCGAGATGGGGATGGTCAGAGCTGCCCAGCTGCATGGATGAGCTCCCGTGGACCTGGTCACCCTGGTCCCCAAGCCCTGACAGGCTCCGCTTGCCCACAGCCCAGCCTGCCCAATGCTCTGGCTTTGCTGAGCCTTTGCTGAGCTGTGTGTTTTAACATGCAGTTAGTCTTCCCTACACTCCTCACTAGACAGGCAGAGGTCTGGGAAAAAGCAGCAACATTTCCTGATGTGCTTTCTGGGGTTTCACTCAAGACTTTCAAAGACTTAAGTCCTCCTTCTTCCCTGTCTTCTCTTGCACAGAGCTTCCACACAGGACATGAAATCTCTGGTTGCTCCTACCTTCCCCTAAACCTTTTAGGGGGGATAACTTCACTATACCTATCTCACCCCTTTTGCCAGGTAAGCCTCACTTTGGCTTCTTGGGTGATGGATGTCCTTCTGATGGAGCCTGCTCAGCTACTGGCCCCTCAGGACACCCGGGGAGCTGCTTCTGCCTATAGTCCCATTTTGCCTGAGGGTACTTCTACCCACGCAGACAAGCATTAGGGCTCCCTGCCTGTAGCTGCCTGCCACTAGCTCTCTGTATCTCTAGGATTTGAAACTTCAGTCCAGCATGAAGGTAAAGAGACAACAGAGGAGACTTGCGCAGCCCTGGATGCAGATGGTGCTTGCAGCCCGACTTGGGGAGACACAGAGCATTTTAACACCAATTGCAATGAATGAGCTCTGAACAGACAAGCTATGATGTCCAGACCTCCACCTGTTTAATTTTCAGAGCACAAAGGACTAGGCACTTGATTCCTTTAAAGGAATCATATAAAGCCAGACCATAAGGAGCATTGGAGATACCTGGCAAGGATGATTCTCTGCGCAGAGGATGCGATGGCACAATAAATCTCATCCAGCTCTATCCCCTGTGACTCTGTTAACTTACCATTGAGGCTGCAAATGATCTCGCTGCTAAATCCAATCAAAAAAAATCAGACTTTGTCTGAGTCTGGCTCGTTATATTTTCCCTTTCACCCTTACAGATTAAAAGAGCCTGAGACTTTTGTTTTATTTTTTAAAAAAACAATTCCTCGCAGCACAGCATTCCTAAAAACACTGGAAAAAATAACCAAAGGACAGGACTTTTAAAGACATCTAAGTGAATGAAATCCTCACATCTTTGGCAAGTGGTCCCCAACCTCTTCAGGTTGCTCAAAGTTCCAACCTATATAATAACATTTGCTTAATATTATTATATGTTAATATGTTAATATTTTAACATATTTTTGCAGTGCAGTCTGGAAGAGGTTCACAGAGGAAACTGTCCCCATTCCTGGTGCAGAGGTGGAGAAACAGAGGAAGAGCCAAGGCCGTTTCCAGCCATTCAGTCACTTTGGGTACCCAGCTTGAGCCTTAGGGGCTCATTTCTCAGAAATCCTGAGGATCTGCACAAAGGCCAGCTGGAGGCTGTTCCAGGATGGGCAGTTCCCAGGAAATTTCCATCTTAAAACCCCTGGGACCAGTTAAGGCTGTGCAGGACCTTCAGAGACGCTGCACACGTGTAGGGTACCTGCATCCAGGTAGCTCTGGATGGTCTTGGTACCCAAAAACATGCCCGACCCCTAGTGAACCCATGGCTCTCCCTGCCCTGGGGTTTCTGCAGTGTTGCAGGACAGTGACTTCAACATGTGCCTTTACACTTGGTGAATCCTGGAGTTTCCAGTTCCTGATGATATCCAGATATTTTCTATTTCAAAGTAAATCTGCCCTGGCAACTCTCGCCCACACCACCCCATGTCACATGGACATCTTTGGCCCCACTTTGCTGCTTCCCCTCTAGACGATGCACTCCCACTTTTCCATCCTTGCTTATCTGCCAGAGTCTATGCAAGTCTCCAACCCATTTTACAACCCACCCATGGCCGTTCTTTCCCCCATCCCCAGTCCCCAGAAGACCTCCTCTTGCAACTGGCCTCCAGGCAGATTATAAGCCCTTATCACTGCCCTAGGAGCCCCACCATCCAGCTTGCACTGCTCTTGGAGCCCACCCATCGGACTGCTGTGTCCCAACTTGGATACCAGGATGCTGAGGGAGATCATGTCAAAAGCATTCCTGAAGTCAAGGCAGACATCTCCCATGTCATCTCCTCGGCCACACACTTTGCCACAGAAAGCGAGTAGGTTGGTCAAATTTGGCCATACCATTTCCAGGTCTGGCCCAACTGCAGAAGAGCTGTTCTCTTCCTCAAAATAAAATATAGCTCTCAAATAAAATATACCCCTATCTCTGTTTTCCCACCCCACCTCTGAAGAGTTTTACTGCTGCTACTCCAAGAACCAGCTTAGGGAAACCCCAGGCTACTGTTTGCCCAAACCCTTCCCCAATTCTAATGAGCCCAGAAGAGTGTTATTTGCAATAGTTTGGATCTCTGACCAACTGTTTGCAGCTGCAAACACCAATTACATCAGGGCAGTGAGCTCCTTAAGCCTCTGTGGGAGAGATGTGGGTTAAGCTGCCTCTGTGCATGGGAATAGAAAGGGCTGGCTGGAGGATTCAGGTAGGATGGGGGTGTGTGGGGGCATAAAACGTGTTTTCCCCTAAATCTAGTGGGCTGCCCTCTCTTAGCAGATGCAACATGAGCCAGCTCTGCTGCTGTCAACGGATCCTCCATTTCATGGGTTTGTTTTAAAAATGAAAGAGCTGGATGAAGATGACGCGTTTCTCAGGTGGACACTAAGACACCAGATGGATCTTCATTTGGAGAAGAACATCTCCTAAGGCATCTCCTTGGCTGCTATGGAGGTGGGGAGGTATAGGGGAACCTGTGCCTCTCCCAGGTCCCTGCTCTCCCAACCCCATCTTGCACCCTCCTTGCCTGGCTCCTGTGACCTTCCCCACGCTTCTTGCAGTTGGACCATCACGTGCTTGTCCCCTGAGCTGTCTCCTCTCTTCCCCACCTGGGATGCTGGGTCCCCCCAACCTGATAAAGTCTGTGGTTGTAGGAGCTGGAGATAGGAGAACTCACTGTCACCACCCATTTGCAGGGACCAGTGATGGAAGCGGGTAGCTCAGCACAACCCCTCCCTCAGTAGAGCCTTTCCCTTGGCTCCCTGATGGAAGTCCCAGCAGGTCTGTGCATCGGGGCCATCTCAGGACACTGCAGGTCTGTGCAGGAGATGTGCCTGTGGCTGATGAGCAATGGGACAGGGCTACTAGATGGCAAACTCAAGGTCAGGCAAGGTAACGGCCATGCCGCTGGGAAAGACTAGGGAGGAAGCCAAGGAGGACCCGACGTCTCCGCCGATAGGATGTTGGGATGCTCACCCAGTGCCATCTGCCACTGACTGCTGTCCCTGCCCAGGCAGGGGGCAGGGCTTTGGCATGGAGCGTTGTCCAAGGCTAGGGAGCTGGAACCCTGGGCTTCTAGTACAGCATCTCTCTGAGATTACCACCAATGATGTCCTCCATCTAACAAGTGACCTGCATGGCTCTCATTTAGCAGCTTATAAACCAGTCAGCACTGGGTGCTCAAAAACCTTGTGCAAAGTGCTGTTCTGCTGTCCCCACGCAAGCCCGGCATGCCCTGGAGAAAACAGCCTCCCTTGCCTTCTCTGCCCTATTCATTTAGGGTTTCTTTTTACACACAATAATAATTTTGCATCAGTTAGTGGCCCCCTTACTGCAACAACTGGAAAGGACATTTTAATCATCACATATTAGTATTTCATCCTCCGCCTAACTGCCTTCCAACAGAGCACTTTGCGTTGTGCCCAGATTAAATCCAGCACAGCATCAGCCATGTCGGCTTAGTGTCCCTTTCATGTGAAACAACACAGCTCGCCAGTGCAATGCTATGAAGTACAATGTCTTCTCAGGCCATTGTCCCTTTGATACGCCATGTAGAAACCAGTGTACATGAGTAAGAGCAGAGTATCTTGGTGATATGTCTGATTAGAAAAATATACACAGCAGAGACACACATCACTGGTTATAGATTAATATTCTAACAACTATACTGTCTTCAGCAGATGCATTTTCACAGCTATTATTTTACCTTCCATCCCCCAACACCCAATTGCAACAAGACAGACTTGAGCTGGAAAAGAGAACAAGACAAAATGCAACTAGTAATAATACTTGGACATAGATAAATGAATGTATAAAGAGGTCTTTCATCCATAGGACCTCAAAGAGCACCAAGGGCAGATTAGTTTGATTACCCCTGTTTTCTGCAAGGGAGACTGAGATTTCCCCAGACAAGAGAGGTCTGGGTTGGGGGGTTTGTGCCACCGACCTCACCAAAGCTTACAGGAACATCCTAATGACACCCACTCCCAGTCGCCCCCAAAGACTGATGCACTTAAGGATGACATTGTCAGAAGTTCCTTCCTTCCTTCCTGTGTGTCCCGTGTCCCTCTGCATGGGGCAGGTGACTGTACTAGCGGGTCCCTGCGAGCTCTGCAGGGAACAGCCGTTGATCCACACCACGGTGACCCCAGAAACACGTCTGTCTGCACGCAGGCGGTGCCTCCCCAAGGCTCGCTGACCACCCTTTCACCATTATCTCTGCAACCTGACCCTACCACAGATCCCAGGACCACAGCTCTCCATGGATTTACCACCCTGCTATGCATGGAACAAGGAAACCTGTTTGCCACCACCAGGCTGAGAAGAAAACACAACATGGAATTAACTGAGCTTTGCACCCCAAAAAGTCAAGGACCCCCTGTGCCATTTATTAGGAGTGGTGAGAACCACTTTGAGCTCCCAAGAAGCTCCCACGCTTGAGGAAAGGCTGTGCCTGCCTGCACGTGCCCCTGGTCTGGACACCCACAAACAAAGTCCTCGCCCCGCCAGCACTTTTCCTCTCTTCCTAGGACAGCATGGCTGGAAACAATGTCACGGTCCCTGCTGCTGCTAACATTCAGGAATCCCTTAAAAATATTGATATTCAATCTGGTAACAGCCCAAGGCCAGAGCTGGTTTACTTGATAAGCTATTTTTCCTCACTGCTTTAAGTCCTTGCTTCACAGATTAGCTGTTTAATTGAGAGCCAGGTGTCTGAAAACCCCAGGGCCTCAGTCTTAGTGACAAACTGTCAAAGAAGAAGGCAAAGAAAAAACACCAAGCCCACCACACTCTCCTGCAGAAAGCACTCTTTATTTCAGTGTGACGGCAAAACGTAGCTGGGCTGTTTTTCTCCTCTTATCACACTTGTTCACAAAAGGGGACATGTGGTTTTTCATCCTGTCCCCCTCTCTGTCCAGTAACAAGTTGGTGGCTTTCCACTGGGAGCCAGATGACAAATGAAGACATCCTGTGGGGACCTCTGGTGCGGGGTGAAGGGCCAAACCCACTCCCTGCCAGGTTTGGGGAAAATTTGGCATTTGGGGTGCCGAAAAAAGCACCAGCAAACCTGTGTCTTCCCAACACTCGTGATGGAGGTTACAGCCTGTGGTGTACCCGCTATGCTTCAGTAAGAGCTGCATGATCCCCAGCTCTGACGACAGGGCTGGTGCAGCCCTGCTACATGCTGGAGGAAGCCTGAACAATGCAGCTTGGTTCAGGTCTTCTTTAACCATCTCGTATACTCTTGCATAGGACAAAACGCAATTCTGCACCACCTCACTGCTTTTTGGAGGTTGCCCCCCTGCTTTCACCACACACCTTTAACATCTGGACATCTTTCTTGCAGTTAACACGCCCTAGCACAAAGAAATTGGCACGGCCGTCACATGGCGAGCCTCTCGCTTCGGGCAGCGATCAACCCAGATGTTTGGCTCTCAGGGATTTCTGACTAAAACAGTCCTTCTTTTAGCCAAAAAAAAGCAGTTTTAAAAAGAAACACGGTCAGCTGCAAGACAGAGGGACTCCACTGATTACAATGCCACAGAACCATCGATAGCACAGAAATGCACATGCATTTAAAAGCAACTACTACCCTCAGTGCCAATCATTCCTCCCCCGAGAGTTGCAAGTAATTTGCTAGTGGGTCCCCAAACACCAGAGCCAAACTCCAAAGCATTAGTTTAATAACCAACACAAGCCCTGCAATCTTTTTAATAACTTCTGAGTCCCCAACAAGTCCTGCACAGAAACCCAGAGGGGCTCAGCCCTCCTCCAGTGGAGCAGAAAGACCCTGTTCACTGCTGTGGTTCAATAAATAGAATAAACTGGAAGGAAACCAGTTCTTGAGTTTTCTGGGGAAAACAGCTTTGATTCTCCCAAATGTGATTGTTAAGGGACCAAAAAGTTATTAAAAAAAGAGGATAGACAAAGATGTCACAATTATTAGACTAGTTCTGCAGGACCAGGGCTGTCTTTTGGGGAAACTTACGTCATGCTGAGCGAGCTGGAAGGGCCAGAAAGCTGGTGATCAGCTCAGCAGGAGCAAGACTAGCTTGTGAAGCCGTGCATTCCCTTTGTAAATCTATTTTCCCCTGTAAAGTGCAACTGAGCACAGCCTGGTAAGGGAGGATGCTTTGGCTGCAGGCAGAACGGGTCCTTGGGTCTCTCGAGTGCTGTTTTGGGCTGTCCCATCTCCCATCAGACAAGGGGCTCCTTGTACAGGGTATGTGAATTTTTCCGAACACTTCCCAGGGCTCCACCTTGCAGACGAGTCAGTCCAGACCCGTCCAGGCTCAGGCTTCATTAGTTGCAGTCACTGACCTGGCTCCTGGTCCTGTCGTGGTTTAGTCCCAGCGGCAACTCAGCCCCACGCAGCCGCTCACTCACTCCCCCGCGGTGGGATGGGGGAGAGAATCAGAAGGGTAAAAGTGAGAAAACTCATGGATTGAGATAAACACAGGTAAAGGTTTAACAGGTAAAGCAAAAGCCACGCACACAAGCAAAGCAAAACAAGGAGTTCATTCACTCCTTCCCATGGGCAGGCAGGTGTTCAGCCATCTCCAGGAAAGCAGGGCTCCATCACGCGGAACGGTGACTTGGGAAGACAAACGCCACCACTCTGAACGTCCCCCTCTTCCTTCTCCTTCCCCCAGCTCTATGTGCTGAGCATGACACCATACGGTGTGGGACATCCCTTGGGTCAGTTGGGGTCGGCTGTCCCAGCTGTGTCCCCTCCCGGCTCCTTGTGCCCCCCCAGCCCCCTCGCTGGTGGGGTGGGGTGAGGGGCAGGAAAGGCCTTGGCTCTGTGTAAGCCCTGCTCAGCAGGAATGAAAACATCTCCACATTATCAACACTGTTTTCAGGACAAATCCAAACCATAGACCCATACTAGCTACTATGAAGAAAATTAACTCTATCCCAGCCAAAACTAACACATGGTCCCCACAGAGCTGCCTCTCTCCTACCCACCCCAGCGCCAAACCCCAGCTGGCCTCCAGCCTGCAACGCTCCACAGTCACCCAGCCCCATCCACCTTCCGTATCCAGGCAATACTCAGGGTTGTGTGGCTGGAGCAGAGATGGAGAAGGCACCAGTGCTGCCTTGCACCGTACCGTGCATCTCCGCAGCTCCCCAGACATTTTTGCTGAGGACACTGTTTCCTCCTCCTGAGCATGCAGGCTCTGCAGGCTTAGGCAGCAAGCCCAGTTTCAGCCCAGTTTCCACCCTGCACATCACATTTTCCTTGATAGAATGAAATAGCATTAACACCTGACATATCAGGAGACAATGCCACAGTAACAGCTCTGGGTGGGGGCTGCCATAACGATGCATAAGGCAATGCATCTGCACCCCCTGGGTCATGGGACAGCACTCAGCCTTTACAAGCATGCTGGAAAATCCTGGGGAGCTCGGAGTCAAAGCTGTATTTAAAACCTGACCTCATTGCCTGCTCTCTGCTGAGTACTCGGGTCTCAATTTATGGGGTGGGTGAAGGCGGGGGGGAGTACCTGCTACCCACCCCTTGCCTCTTTCACCCGTTTAGATGGATGCTGCACCAAGAAGGATGCTGCACTTGGACTGTACAGAGGAAAAAGCAAAGCTACTGAGCATGAGAGAGAAAACATCAGCCAAGTCTGGTTCATTAAAGCACATTTGCTGCAGGACATAAGCAAATAATCCAGACTGACACCATTAGCTTGTGGCAGATGCCGAGTTCTGCATTTTGCAGGGCTCTGGCATGAGGGGCTGACTCTGTCCACTTGATCCGTTTTACTCTATGTCACATGTGATGCACTGTGAATTTTTATGTCGGCACATCCTCTCCCAGAGCTGCTCCAGGCTTGGTGTAGCTCCAGCACCCCGTCACCACTACACATTGGCTTATGTCACCTATTGCTGAAGCACTGAGACCTGCAAGCATGGGGACATCTGCAGCTGCTCTGGGCTGGTGTCTCTGTGCCGGACAACAGCATGCAAGGCAGAATTAGTTTCCCAAACCTCTGGTTTGGAGTGATATCTCCATAAACTTGGGGTTCACTCCTGTTTGATGCAGGGTGCTGCTGCCCAGATGAGTGGATGCTGAGAGCACACAGCAGCATGAACAGAATTAACTCCCTCATAATCTTGATTCAACTATTCGTCTTGCTATGCAAATAGCCTCCTTTTTTAATTTTTAATTAAAACAAGTCATTTTGAACTGGAGAAATACTGCCAATCCTTTGAAAACCTGGCTCTGATTTAAATTTCAGTGCAACTGGTAAATCCTTCATAAAGGAGCAATAAATAATCAATAGCTGTTTTAATAAGTATTTAATCAGTTGTTAAAGGTACAACAGTTACAAAGTTTATCAGGTCAGCATATAATTTATAGCTGTGGCTCGTAACCATCTGTCCTATATATTATTCATGCCTATAGAAAGCTTAAAAAACTATTCATTAGAGTTTTAAATCCTTCCTAATAAGTGTGATAAAGGGATGACCTATGGCTGGAAACTCCGAGATCCATGCAAGCCACCCCTGCAGCAGCACTGCTCCTCACCCTGCTCACCTCCACCAGTCTGGGGCTCACTCCAAATGCTGCACAGCTCATTGCACACATGTGTGTGGCCATGGTGGAGCTCATGGGGCTCCCTGCGGGGCAGGACACGGCTCCCGGAAGGCAGATTCAGGACGTAAGTACATATACATGCTCCTCACCATGGCGTCACCAAAGCTGCTGATCTCCGTGAGCTTTGGAGGCAGCGTTTTCTCCCATCTGCTTGATAAAGCCTGGGTTTCACCCTATGAGAAGGAGCATCTCCTCAGCAACTCTCTGACTGTCTACTTGAACATGGACTCCCCATTTGCAATGAACCTTTCTGGATTCTGCTTTTTCATTAAAATATTTTTTAAATTAAGGCATTTTTATCCTAAAAAAACCAAGCTAGGATCATCCTTTGACTGCAGAATATGCAACAAGTAGACTTTTCAGGAGTTTCCGCTTCTAATCATCTTGGAAATCTCTCGTGAACAGATTAACATTCTTTTTGACAGCAGCAAAATAAATTTTAAAGGTCAACTCCATCAGATAAGCCCAGTCTGGCAGCACTTTTAGATGCAGAATTCCATGGATAACATTTAGGTTATGTTCGAGAACAGAAACAAAATTCTTTGGAGGAGAGAATCTTTAAGAAAAAAAAAAAAAGGAAAGAAAATGAAAAGGAAACAGCAATTAAATAGAATGTCATCCAAAATCCCACTGGTGCAAAACCTGATGATTACCTACTGGGCTATGGACAATGCTACATGTATTAATCTAATTAAAGTCCTTTTTTACAGGCATCTGAAGCCAGCTCATTAGTGTGTTACCAAGATGCTCGTTAATGGCTGGCCATGACTAATTTCTTGAGAATTATTCTTTAATTCTTTATCACTCACAGCCCTAATAGGAAAACACAATGTTTCCATCCCCCACTCTCCCACTCGTACGCAGTGGAGACAGGTTCTCATCAGCCACCTATTGACTTGATGTTCCTTAATGAACAACCCCCCCCACCAGTCGAAATGTTGTTTTAACAGCAAATGATTTATTTATGAGGAAAACCAAGTGAACTTTCTGGGAACTTTCTTAAGCTGTTAATGAACTGGTATCTTCGCTGCTGCTTTTTGCATCTCCCTCCACGTGGCAGAGAGGAAATGGAGTGGTGGAAGAGCGGAGCCCCCAGTCTGGCCACAGAAGAACCTCCTGCCCCGGTCCGTGAGCCCAGTGCTCATCTCCGCACACAAAACCCCTCTGGCCATGTCTAATGGGTGACCTCAGGAGCACTCCCAAGCTCCAATGTTGGGCCATATCCCACCCTACATAGGGCACAATGCAGGTTCCTGTGAGAATGCCATACAGACCTCTTATCATAGGGCAATGCTGAAGTAGGGGGAAAATCTGGGGTCCAGGAGGGACCCCATTTCATGCTGTGAATCCATCACCAGATAATTTAATCACCTGCCAGGGCCACCCAGCTCCTGAAGAGCCGCTGCAGATGGAACTTCACTGATGCAATTCTTGTTATTTAGCTCCACTGGTGTCTTCTAAGCAGAAGTTCTGCATCTTGGTTCCACCGCTTCTTTAACACACAAATGCTGCTCTGTTCCCAGCCAAACTGGTCCTGCTCATCCCCAGGATGTGCTGTGCTCCTGGGGCCATCCCTGCCTCTACCAAGCCATGAGGGCTATGGCTGGCTTTTCTGAATGACTGAGCAGAAGTCAGGGATTTCCACATCACCATGTGCTTCCTGCTGCTGGGGATTTTAGCAAAGCCCCAAATGCCAGGAGACTTGGCAAAACCATGAGCTGACGAGGATACCGTGAGCACAGTCACCACCTGCAGATCAAAGGTGACTGGGACCCAGACCAGACTGTTCCTCCAAAATGCTTGTCCATGTTTTCCTACACAGAAAACCAGCTGACTGTCCCCACACCCTCCTTGGGACTTCATGGCACCAGGTATCACCAAAGCCACGTGCTCGCTCCCCAGAGATTGTGCTGGTGGCAGGGCAGAGCAGGCCATGGGATAGGGAACCTTAGGGAGCGCAGAGCAAGAGAAAGTTGCTGGTCCTTGGCACACTAACCCTCAAATCTTTAACAGCTGGGGTTTTTAACATGGTCCTTTCCTCTCTCAGAGTTAATTATCAGCTGATTGCCTTTCAGAATTATTTCAGACACTTTAAATACGAAGAATTACATAAATTATTAAGATACATATCTCTGTAAAGTCGCTGGAATGTGGGCTACTACTTAACCTGCGGTGGGATTTGCTGAGGTTTGGTTGTCTAAATGCCACCTCCAAGGCTCCACAGAGATTGGGGAGGCACCCTCACCCCAAGTAAAGCATCTCAGATGGGAGGGATGCAGCCTGCAGCGATGGGAGAGGGAGAACTGAAAAGCAGCTGAGCTGCTCAAGGTGACTGCTATAGCAAGACCTATGCTGGTAGCCATTCCTTTTCCTCCTGAAAAATAATAAAACCTGCTCCCCATCTACTGGTCTTTGCCTCTCCAGTTCTACATGGATGCAAAGACTAAAAGAAAGCCTGGTTTTACGGAGGGTAGACCTGCTCCTGTGTACTGTGCTACCCTTGGCATTGGTTTGCCTGAAGCCCAGAGGTGACTGGCAATTTTCCCACCACTTGTCAGCAGGCTTTGGGGTCAAAGCCAGAGATGACAGGACATTGTTTACTGCTCTCATTCTCCATCAATATCACCATGCCAGTCTCGCATACCGTGATTACGTGTGATGATTCAGGACTGCGTGGACTCTCGGGGCTCCCCATTGATGTTGTTTTCATCCCTTCACACTCTGCCAGCCCTTTTCTGGGACAGCACCACCCTTCCCTTCACAGTGTTAAGCTCCCACAGAAGGCGCTAAAGACACAAACTCCTTTTTTAATAATACAGAAAGATTAGTAACCCATCATTGTTTGTTGATCATGGTCATTCTTTTCTGTAAATGAAGTTTAAAGGTCATTAAAAGATTTGTCAGCTGTGACTTATGAGCCCTTCTTGCTATAGGGGAGTGAAGCAATGACAAATTCCCTCCACCACCATATCATCTGTTATGTGTTAGAAGTTGCCACGTTCCAGTTACCAGGGACCCACCAAATCTGTAAACGAAAAGCAACTCAAATATCCTACATAGCTGCTGGGACCATTAGTCAGAGCTGGCGGGTTTCACTGCTGGAGCATCAGGCTGAGAGGGAGTCAGGAATAAATAACATTTTGCATGCATGCAGGGCATCAATGGCTACCGCACGCAGCTTTATCAATGTTAATTATGCCTTGGACACACAGCTGAACGGTTGCAGGAGCTGAGTGCTGGGGCCACTGGGACATGACCAACATTGGGTGGTAGGCCAGGGCCAGAAGAGCTCTGTATCCCAGTTAAAAACTAAATAAAAAAATCAGCTTGCTCATTTTTCTTGCTCGCAGCACAGTGGCAAAGGATACAGTTAGTGCCAAGTGCTGTGCTGCCTTGTCTGCCACTTCCAACAAAGCTTTTCGTGCCAGGGCAGCCACAAACCCCTGAAGACACAGAAGTGATCTGCCCTGGTCCAGCCAGCCCCAGCAGGGAGGAGAGCCCGGCTCACCCCGCTGCACCTCGCCCCCAGCCTAGGGATCTCCTTCTGACGGCACAAGGAGAAGGAATAAGAAGCACGGAGAGCCCCCAGTGCTGTACATGGTACAGGAGATCTGTCTGGGGTGCAGGATACAGGGCGACCTTTCTCATTCCGGCCAGCAGAGCCTTGCATGGCCCATTGTCCCTGCTCTGGGATGGGGGAGTTGCTCCCCATAGCTCATCCTGATGGAGGCATCCTGTTAAAGCCAAATTTTCCCCCTGGCAGGGGCCAGTGCTGGCACCAGGCACTCTGTGAGGACCCTGCAGCTCCTCACCAACACGGGCTGCTCAACCTTGTCCTTCTCACGGAATGCTGAACAGCTTCCCTGCACCAGATGGGAGCCCCTTCTGCCCACACAGGGCTCCCAAACACCCCAGGGAAGACAGGACCAAGCTACTGGACCCTGAGTGATGGCAGGAAGGTAGAAGCTCTCCAGGTTTCTGTAGCATCCTTTATCTAACCCTTGTCCTGGGGACCAGCCCCAGTGTGTGGGTTACAAGCAAAGCTGATGCCCACCAGCAACTCCCAGTGCTCACCCTCCGCTGGGGAAAGCTCACGCACCAGATGTTACCAAATGGTCTGGGTGATGTTGGGGGAACACCGTAGAGCGCCTTGTTAACACAACAGCTTATAAAATCGATTAGATCACATTAAATGGCAATTTGGCCCTCATCACACTTAACCTCCTCTGTGAGAAGGGTAATGGCCCATGGAAGTTTATTGCCTGTTTGGCTTTAATTTGTTGGGCATGGTGGAGAGATCATTCACAATGGCAAACCTTGCTTTCCCAGGCAACGAAATCTATCACTAAAATCTTCAGGATGAGCTTCTCCCCAGGCTTTTCTCTATCAGAGCCCACTGGAGGTGTCCTGGAGGAGCCACACCAGAGCAGGGATGTGGCACTGCTGTCATGTCTCAGTCGTGGGGCTGTCATGACAGACCAGATCGCTGCGTCAGGAGCTCTGCGTTCTGCATCTGGCAGTGGCCAACACCTAACTGCTTCCCATAATGCCAGCAGAAAGGACTAATGTGCCTGCTCGGTGCAAGGAACTGCCTTTAGGTCCCCTGAAGTGCATGGCTGATATCCTCACGCATAAAGGTTGATTATCTTTCATTCACCCTCCCTCACCACGCACAGCAGCAGGCAGGCATTTATCCTGTTAACCCTATTTTATCCTATTTAATGCTATCAAAACTGGCTGCCTGGGGCTGTGTCTACCATCACCGATTCACAGATCTTTGGAGACTCACCTGAGACAGCATGACTTTCAGCTGCTGTTTGCTTTCCTTGCTGCGTAGGACATCATTGACTATCACCAAGAACTGTGAGCAGAAACAGTTCTGTCTGGACACAGCTGCTCTACAATTACTCATTTTAACAGTAGCAGTCATTGGAAAAGCAAAAGAAGAAGAATGATTTCATTTTCATAACCTTGAGTTCCCCCTGCCCTGCTTGGACAAGTTTGCCTGCATTATTTTCATCCCCCAGGAACGTAGACACCACATTGCTCCTGCTACAGAGCACACCATGCATTTTCCACACATGCTGAAGACTTAGGCTCAGCACTCGGATGCCCAGGACTTGTTCCAGTCTGATGAGTGATGAAGCCCCCTGCCCTCCTGGAACCTGCCCTAACAGATAAACCCTGGGCAACCAACGCAAACTTGGTTCCTCCGGTTAGTGCTCATCTGCAAATGCTAAATGAGCTGGGTGCAAATTGTGCTGCTCCACTCCAGCAGGCACCTCGTAATAAACCATGAGAGAGTTCATGCCATCGCTGTGCCAACAGCCCAGAGCCGAGCACTGACTGTTTGATGAACTGAAGCTGATGAAGTTAAATAGGGAATTCAAGCTGGTTTATGAAACCTTCATGGTTTGCTGTGGTGGGGTTTCAGCCATTCCCTCATTTTCCACTTTGCAAGGGTGCTGGTTGCACACGCAAACACACACCCATGCACCCACAGCTAAGACACAGATAAACCCTCGTGATACACCAAATGGTCTTGTGAGAATCTGGTTCTGGGAAAGGCAAGGAGGAGGTTCTGTAATGTTATGCATTTATATTTTATAGAGGAGTCTGAAACATGCCAACACCTCCCTACAATACGCAGTTATTGCTTAGGAACTCACTACTGCAAAATACCAACACTAGAGACAGAGAAATCAAGAAAATTCCATTTTAAGTGTTTTCCTAACCTCTGTCCATCCACAAGACTTTAATTTTGTTAGGTCAAAGTGATAGCTGTTTTGCTCTTTGCAGGTGGATTATGTAACGGCAAAGGGGTACCACTTGGCATTCACATTTAATGACTGTATTGGGAACCCACTGGTAACCAGCATTTTCTCCTGGCACCAGGTGATATTGTGAAACCTGTTTTGATTTTGCAGAACACAACTCCCACCCCGCCTTTGCAGTGGAGAACAGCAAATGTATCGTAAACACTTGGGCAGAAATAAAGAGAAAAGAGTGTTTATTTTTAAAAATTCCCATCATTTTAAAACCAAACTAGAGAAGAGGGCGAGGGAGGGAAAGATGGCTGCTGAGTCCGTGGGGTTGGCAACAACTTTTCATCAGCTGATGCGAGGCAGGTTATCTCCAGGAACTTGGAGAAGCCTTCTCTGGGTTTCCAGAAGAGGCTGGGTAGGGTCAGGAGACTTTTCATCAGGGATCACCTACTGAATGTGCTGGCCCTCAAGAGTCTGCCTTGATGTGACCTGAGGGAACTGGTCCCCACCCATGGGGACATTCTGCAGCTCCATGAGACCAGTGCCCCATGGGAGCGTTTGGGACGGACCAGAGATGTGATGGGAAAAAAAGATTGGTTGCTTTCTCATACTCGCAGCTTATGGGGCATCAAGTCAGCTTTTATCATATCATGCTATTTAAAGCATTTTTATTTTTAAAGCATTTAAATGCTATTTAAAGCATTTTTTTTTCCACAGGAAGAAGTCATAAACAGTTGTGCTTACCTTTCTGGCTTTGCAGAAGCTTTTTTCCCACAGTGCTACCTGCCCAGCTGACCTCTCACTCCTGAGTGGAGAGGAGTAAATACCATCGCAGTCACTTCCTCCAGTTATTTAATTTCTTAACTTGTCTATATGGCTCATATATGCTTTGTCTCTGCAACTTTCAAGGGGACAGCTGAAATTGGGAGGGCTCTGCATTAAGGGTGTTGATCATCCTTTGCATAAGGAGGTGAAAACCTCACCCTTTGAAGCACCCATGAGAACACCTTACATGAGAAAGCTGGGAGAAATCCCATTTCATTCACTATCATCTTTAACCTCCCTGTGCCGTAGTCCACATGAGCATTAAAGGGGTTGCTTTTTGGGTTCAATATAAAGTCTTGAAGATTTGTTCATGGCTGCAAATCACCTTGATGAAAAGCAATCTGTAAATGCAAATGATGACAGTGATAGCTGCTATACATAATGTCTGTAAGATCAGTAATGCCAATCAACTCATATAGAGAACATACATCTTGTCAAAGTAAAGCGAGATCATTTTACAATAAGATCCCAAGCTGGGTTTATAGAGGTAATAATAGTATCGATAAACGTAGACTTCTTTAAGATATTTGACTTGGGGCACATGTTTTCATTAAGAAATCTGAGCAGTAAAACATCAGCTTGGATTAAGACCTGGCTAAACAGTGAAGTCTCAAACTATCAGCACACAGCACTCCTGGGCTTCCACCACAGCTGGTTTTTGCACTCATGCTGTGTTCTGCCGTTATTAATGACCTGGAGGAAGGCATTAAACCACCACTGCTGCTGTCTGCAGGTGAGATAAAGTTGGAGGAGCAGAGAATAAAAAAGAGAGTGGGTCACAGCCAAACGCATGGTACCAGAGCACAGCATGTGGGCTAGACTCAAGACAGTGAGGCACTCTCTTTTGGGAAGCAGAAACTCTGGAAAGTCCTTGAGCTTATTGTGGAAAACTACCTGGACACAAAATGGCTTATGAAATCCTGGGGTGGTCAGACCAGGCAATGGTTTGAGGAAGCATTGATAATTCTGCTTTTGGCTCTGGCAGAACTATTCCTGGGCAAAATGCAAGGAAAACATAGACAGTTTGGAGCCTGCTTGCTCATAAGAACTATTCAAAAATTGGAAAACATACTTTTTTACAAAATCTTTGTTGCTTGACAAAGAAGAATTTACCTGGTGACTTGGCCAGGTGCTGCAAGTACCATTATGGCGAAAGCAAATGGAAAAGGGAGTTTATCAATCTGCTGGACCACGTCATGACAGCATCCAGCAACTGGAAGATGAAGCAAGACAAACTCAGATCATAAACAAGGTACAAATACTTAACACTGTGGGTAATTGGCCTGAGAAACTATTTGTTTTGATAGATTCTCTATTGTTTTAAAAGCAAGGTGGATTATTTTCCTAAAAAACCTGACCTTTAACGTGTTCATTCAATATACAATTCAGGGCAGTCCCAGGGCCTGATTTATACAAGTGGTCAGATTAAGGGATAATTTGACTTAATAAATTTATTCAGCACCTTATCATAGACAGGACTGCTCATGCACATGCTGCATTTGTTTCCCTCCAGTTTCACTGCCAGAGGAGTTCCCCTCCCTTCGTCACCACCAGAACATGCTGTCAGAAGCAGGAGGTGATCCGGTCGCCTTACTAAAGCTAATGTTAGTTGTAACACTTTATCTAGACCCCTAAAATCTATAAGACTGTGCCTTTGGCTGTTAAATTACAAGATTCCCCATTTAAAGGATGTTCAGGTCCTACTTTCAACTCTGAAATTAAATCCACATTTTCATTCATTTTTTGACAGTCACTATTACCAGATGAATCCTAATTTCAGTCCAGCACCTGTGATGCTGTTGGTATCACTAAAGCTGAGCAGGGAAGAGACACTCTGGTATTTTGTTCAGGGTTCAATTCTCGTTCAGTGTGATCAAGAACCTGTTAGTTTAAACTTCAGGTGGCCAGCTATGCAAGTAGATAGGTGCCTTGAACTGCTCCGTTTCTGACCCATGAACTATCAACCTTCTCTGTACCCACACAGAGACGGGTTCTTGATGCAATTAAGTATCACTGCTCCACTGAGATCACTAGCAAAAATATAGCAGGAACATGAGAATTAACATTACAACTTTTTTTTTTTTTTTTGCTGACTGAAACCTTGTATGATACCATTTCTTTCTGCACTCTACGGTCCTGCATTGAGATCAGCTCAGCTGCAGTTTCTCCTGGCTCTGCTCAGCCTGCAGAGCAGCAGATGATGAAGTGCTGAGTATGCAGTGATGTCAAATTGCATGCAATCGCAGCCATACTTTCGGGATGCAGCATGCGGAGTTCGTGCACTCTGCAGAGAAATTTGTCTTTGGGACAGGAATGGGCTGCAATGTCTCTTGTGCTCTGCATCAGCAGGAGCAGACAGTGCCTTCTCCATCTGGGCATCTGTGTTATAGATCTGGTGTAGTGCCCTGGGAGCAGGTAAGGAGAAGCAAGACCCAGAGGAGAGGTATGGGAGCCACCAAGCCCAAACCAAGCACTGGAATCAGGAGGAAGCCATGGGCAACAGTCTCTGGAGACACCCTCCCAGATACAGAGCCACCCATTGGCCAACGGGACTTGGTATCTCCACAGGTTTGTTGCTTGCCTGGGGACCTGGATCAGGGATGTCATGCAGAGACTCATCTGGCAGAAAATGAGAGATGTTCTCTTGGACCCATTATTCATGAACAGGGATGAATAGAACAAAGACCTGAAGGTTAAGAGAAGTGACCATGAGAATGTGAAGTTGAACATCCCAAGAGAAGTGAGCAATACAAATAGCAGGTCCTGGACTTAGGAGAACAGATTTCAGTTTGTTCAGGGATCTGCTTGGCAGGATCCCACAGAAGCCTGCTCTGGAGGCCCAAGGAGCCCAGAGCAACTGGGTCATCTTCAAGGACACCTTTCTCGAAGCACAAGAAGGGCCCATTCTGATGACAGCCAGGCCAGCATGGCAAGAGGTCAGCATGGATGAACAGCAAGCTCCTAACTGATCTTTTTCTTACACAAGAAGGCAGAACCCAGGAGGTAGAAGCAGGGCTGGGCTACCCAGGAGGATTATGGAAAAGTTGTCTTGCTGCTACCATTTCACCTCTGTCTTTATTTCCCTTTGGTGGATCATTATATGGGCAGACAGAGTTAATGATGCTGCTGAAGGACATCAAGCCATAAGGGAAAGGAGACATTGCAGCACAGGGCCTTTACTCAAAGAGCAGGGAAATAAGTTGGGAAGAGGGTCTCCTGAGCTAGCATGACTAGCTAGTAGTAGATGTATGTGGAATGAGACGTACCTAAGCGAGATGGTGAAAGCATGGTGCACCTTCCCATTGCCAAAGAAAGCCCAAAGCTCCTGAAGCTCCAAGGCTGCAGAGCTAGTCTCAGCTGCTTGAGGAGCTGCCCTTCCTGGCTAATTCTTGGTGTAAAAGCTCCCTGCTTGTCTTTCCAACAAAGCTTCTACATGGGACCTTACAGCTGGCCCTCTTGCACAAGCGACAGGGCACGAAGGATGGCCCCCAGCTCAAGGAGATACGAAAGGCAGGTGGCAATTTGTAACCTGCCCAGCAGCTTACTGAAAGATGGCAATGTCCCCATTCCTCGCCTCCCCATTGTCACTCTCGTCCTTCCTTGTCATACTTGTGTTTCTTTGACATGTCACCTGGAACCTGCCAGAGCACAGCCAGTCAGGACTGGCATGATGCGGGGGGACCTCCCAAGCCAACCTGCCTGGCAAACTCTCAACAGTGCTGCTGGGAATTGGGCTGCCAAATTTGTGATCCTCGCTCAGGCAAAATTCCCCAGAATTTGGGACTGAGCTTTGCTAAAACAAAGATCTACTGCTGCCAAACCAACTCTGGAAATTCCACCATTCACTCCATTTAATTCACCAATTTGAGCCTCTGGGAAATGCAGTGTAGCTGAATGAGGAGGAGATGGTCAAATACAATCATTAAGTTGGTACAGATGTAAAAATTACAGCCAAGCTCAAATCTGGTCACTTTGACGCTCTGCATAGATTGTGCCTTGAGCTCATCAAATGGAATTTGCTATCTACTAAGGACAGCACAGCAGTACTGTCCCTGGCCCCTGTTGGTGCTGGACAGTGAAGGAGATGGATGGTCCATCTCAAATGTGCTCTGATGGAGATGGGTAAAACTCCCACAAGGTGGGAGAGGAAAGGGACTCGCAGCAGGTTTAGACAGAGATCCCTTCCTTCTTAACTGGCTTTCAACTCATGAAATCATTATCTCATACATTCGGCATTGCCCTTCCTTGATCTGCCTCCAGCAGTCGGACGATATGTCACCGCAGAGCTACCATAGGAGCACAGAGCAGGAGGGCATTACATGGGAATTTGGTGAGATTTCCACACCTTTACAAAGCTCCCTGCTGCCTGGACGTCTCCTGACTAGAAAGATTAAAGGGATTAGAAGCTTACGAATGATGAGGCAGGGACGTGAAGGGCTTTAGAAAATACCAAGGTCTTAATTTACAAGGGATGTTTAAAAAATGAATGGAGTGAGGATTTCCTCCCACAGGAAAGTGGGAAAATTTATTCTGAAGCAAGGTTATTTGACCAGTAAAATGGTTGGCTCATCCCATGTGAAAGTACTAATGTATATTTTATATGGTGCAGAGACAAAGGTGTTTCTCATTTGCTCCTCTACAAATTAGGTGAATGGGGTGAGTGAATGGGGTTAGTAGGATGTGTAGAAAATATGGTTTTATGAATACAATGAATAAAGCAGTGCTTTAAAGCTGGGAAGCATGTTTCCAGTTGAGTAGTTCATTGACTAAAAATTATGTCCCCTTTTGGGGTAGGCTGAACACTACTCCCAAAGCATGCAAAAAGTCCAACTGGAGCACTTGCAGAAGAATATCTTATTTTCCACAGACTATATGGGCTGTGTTTTAGTTCACCATTGGCAACACCCTACCAAGCTCTCTCCTTTCTTTCATCCCCCATCCCTGCCCCTGGGAGGGTTGTGCTATTTGCCATGCTAACTGGTTTCTTGGGCCAGTTTAGCATCCAGGTCTGGTTAAAACAAAAATTAACTGAGTATGTAAAAAGCAGGGGGTGGAAAGAGCTCTTGGAGGCTTTCCGAAGTGGGGTTTACAAATCAAGTATATGTTCTTCCCTTTCCATTCTCCCCAGGCACAGATCTGGCAGAAAATGAAAGGGCAGGACGGATGGTGCTGAGCAGCCTGCAGAGGCTGGAGGATCCCTGCCTTAGGTACAGGCTCCCAGAAGACGTCCTTCCCAGGCTTGTTTCTGCAGATTTCTCCTTGGCCCTGAATGCAGCTCCTGCAGAAGGAGAAGCGATTCCCAGCGTAGATGTCTTTCCATGCTGTCTCTTTCAAGCATTGTTTTCTCCATCCTCAGTCCCTGCTGACTTGTGCACCCCACATAATTTTGTAATGCCAGGAAGCCAAGCAGTGTGTGCCTTCAGTGAAAGCCTCGTCCTCATGGGTTTGTAGAGACTGTCTCCAAATGCCCAACAAGATTGTGCACAGCTGCAGCACTTCTAGAAACGCCCACAAAACCTAGCACCAAAAGGGACTCTGTTTGCAATACCACTGAGTCAGCCTGAAAGGGCCCCCAACCTCTGCAGGCATCTGATCTGCTTGCGTATCACCTATGCCCAGGGTTCCAAGGGTGCTCCTGACAGCCCTGCACCTCTTGGTGCAGAAGCGATGAATTGAGTTTGCTGTGTCCACCATCATGCATGAGCATAACACCAAGGAGCACCACCCACCCTCCTTTGCATTTGTCATGAAAAACAGAGACACTAAGAGGGAGATTAATATACACAGGGCTAAAGGTACTTTACTACAGGTGTCTCATTCTTGTCCCTCTCAAGTCAGCAAGCAGAGCAGCTACATGATGCTGACATACATCAGAAAGTAGAATCCACCCTTGTGAGATGCAAAGTGGATGGAACCCAGGCTTGGCTGGGTGAAGGGCTCTTCCCCTAATGCAGGTACTTCCCTGAGCCATAGAAAGTTGGTGCAACTGAATCTGGGCCAAGCTGGTGTCTCCATGCCACGGGGCACAGTGGACAGGGCAGATGGTCTCAGGGCAGAGCACAGCAGTGTTGGCACCGAGACCATCTACAAGCCCTGGAGTTTCTCTGAATTACTCCAAGGGCTGGATCAGGAGGAGGAGAGGTGGTTTGTAAAGGCCAGGGAAAAAGCCTTTTTAAATTATTTTTGATGTATCTAGCTGTAACCAACTTACCCCCGCATAACAGAGCAGAACTAGAGTCGCACATTACTTCTGCTAGTCAAAAACCACGCAAAGTCCAGATGCTTTGGTTCAGAGTAAACACTAAACATGACATCAAAAGGGAAGCAGCAAGTGAAAAGAATTTGGCCTTCTATAATTAGCCTCGTGACACTTCTGAATGGCTGACAGTCTGAGATGTACAAAAGTGTTTTTTAACTGATTCAGGACTTTTGTTTTAATGCAGATACAGCCAGATTTTTATCAGACAGCCTCTACATCCTCAGCCTGGCTGATCCGATCTTCCACTACCCATGTGGCTAACACAGCATTAAGTCTCTTCCTGGTGCAAATCGTAGGTATGTTATGTGCAATGCCAACGAGGAATACACCTGGCCACTGATGGCCACAGACAGCATCAATGCTAAAAGCAGCAGCAGAGCTAAACATCCCTCAGCACTTCAAAGGCCACGCTGGCAGCAAGTGCTCCTTGGCTCACAGTTGTGTACCAACATGACCTACCCACTGCAAACAGATAATTTAGATTCTGTTTTAAATTAGCAACAGGGGGCAGAGAGGTATAAAATGTGACATAAAAAGAAATGTCTCCATGATTTTAGGGTTGTGGCTAATATTTTTATGTAGTTCAGCCTCCCCTGCAGTGTCATTAACCATAATGAAAATAGGTCCATGCCAGAGGGTATTAACTGGAGTATTAAATCTGTTATCCTACTTATACTTCAAAAACCCTATGCAAAGTTAAAAGAAATGAAGACAGATTAGGGCTGTTAATGGAATTCAATGGTTTTAGGTGTTTCAGTTAAAACACCAAATCCTAGCCATAAGGCCTAGAAGGTGGGCAGCAAGGATACTCCACTGGGGTGTCCAGTTCCCAGAAGCCTGACCATGGCCATAAGGTCTTTGGAGTCAGATTGTGCCTTGGTTCACTTGCACTATGCCTTACACAATGGGTTGTATTTCCTAATCTGATCTGTGGTTCACTCCTGCAGAAAAATCAAGAATCACTGTAACCACACCCTAGCAGTGCTCCTGGTCTAGACCTCCCTCATCACCCTAATTTTGGAAGTGGTCTAACTTTGCTGATTTCCATGACTCTTTCCTGATTTATTTCTAGGGTTGTCACCTATCGCTTTCCGAACGGCCTCTGACTGTCGCAGAGGACTTGCTGATGTTTTCTGGGGAGTGTGGTGGTGTGAAGGCAGCGGTCCTCCACCCTGGGTGCCGGGGTGCTCTGGCTTCAGAGGGGCAGCTCTCTCCACCACATTGCAAGTGAGATGACCACGGGTGTACCTGTTTCAAGTGCTGGGTGGCGTTGACCATTGCTGGCTGAGTGCAGAGAGCTCCCTTCTCCCTTGGGTGCAAGCCCTGGGGGTGACTCTACTGCCCCTCCGAAGCCCAACTTGCCCTGAATGTGGGTGTGGACTCCACTCACTGCCAGCAGTGCTCAGCCCTGCCCCGTGCTGAGAGCCAGCCCCAGCCTGAGCAGAGAAATGCCACTGATTCAGAGAGGAGGCTGAAATGCTCCTGCTTAGGGCACAATCTCTGCTGGCTCTAATAGCAACGGCGGTGTGACTTGACAGAGTGCTTTTAAAACTTTGCAGGCTTGGGGTGAGATTTACGGAGCACTGGGCGTAGGAAAGTATTTATTGTGGAGCAGAGGCGACAGTGAACCTGGGGAGTGCGGGACATGGGAAGTAAGGCAGCATGATTCATCAGCGGGGAAGAGCAAGACAACTTATCTGTTTTCTGCAATTCCACTTACAGCCAAGAAAAATGAGCCATCGTAACAGAAATTATGTGTGACAGGGAAGGACAAACCGCTCTAATCAAAACAACAGTGGTTCAGATAACTCTTAGAAGAACCCTGCCACAGGCACCCGACTCCATTTGGAGGGTGATATTGGGCTGGGAGGATGCTTCTGGCAGGACAATGAGGCACAGACACTGCACACCCTCACCTCCTCCGGGATGGATAAATAAGTACTCAAAAAGCAAGCAATGCACCTCCAGAATACTGATTCCCCAGTGCTAATATTTTCTGGTTCCCTGCTACAAAGCCAAGGCGATTTGATTTAAACCAAAGCATAATAAATAAATAAACGAGAACTTCCCAACTGTAGGGTGAGATGAGGCAGAAGAGGAGGGTGAGGAGGAAATATGGAAGCAATGAAAACCAAAGATAATAATGCAAGTCACTGAGAACAACTGGCTCCCAGAAATGCTTGAAATGACTCCTGAAGGCAAAACTTTCATCTGGGTCTCCAATGCACTGTTTATTTTGCTCAAGTGAAATGTGAACCTCGGGGTCAACAGCATCACCTTGAAGCTACTCTCAGGTTAGCTGACACCCAAGCAGCAATCAACTCCTTTCTGCCACTGTGCTCACAGATATCAAACCCCAGACCTAGAGAGGTTTTTATCTTCTTGTGGCGGAAGGAGTGGATAGGTTGTCAGTCTGAACTACATCTGCAGTTAGGCAATAGCCCCTACCTGGAGACCAGTTAGTAGACCCTGTTAAAAAATTGATTGGGGGAACAGGTTCAGAGAAGATCCAAAATCTAGGATATGACTATTTAACTAGAGACCTAGATCTCCACACAGATCATACAGCAAAGACCCAGGCACCACCTGAGTCTAAATCAGACCATTCGGAAGGGTCACAGTGATTTGGATGCTGAAATTTATCCTTATGTTTCAAGTCTGTTTAACTTCAGCTATTCCAGAAACCAGCTGGGTCTTAAGACTGTTTGCTTTCTCCTGGAGAAAGCGAAGAACCAAGCAGACCATGCTTTTTGGGGAGAGAGGATTTCCTACTGCAAAGGCTGTTTGATGTTTTGCCTTTGCCCATGACAAGGCACAAAACCTAGAGTCAAGCACTATGTTCTTTTGCCATTGTCGTGGTTTAACCCAGTAGGCAGCCAAACATGACACAGCCGTTCGCTCATTCCCCCCTGCAGTGGGATGGAGGAGAGAATAAAAAGTAAGATTCGTGGGTTGAGATAAATACAGTTTAATAGCACAGAAAAGGATGGGATAATAATAATAACAACAACAACAACAATAACAACAACAACAATATAGGAATACACAAAATAAGTGATGCACAATGCAATTGCTCCCTGCCAACCACCCAATGTCCAGCCAGTTCCCAAGCAGCGGCCCTTCGGCCAGCTTTCCCTTAGTTTATATACTGAGCTTGACGTCATATGGTATGGAATATCCCTTTGGCCAGTTTGGGTCAGCTGTCTTGGCTGTGCCCCCTCCCAGCTTCTTGTGCATCTCCAGCCTTCTCAGTCGGTAGAGCATGAGAAGCTGAAAAGCCCTTGATTTAGTGTAAGCACTACTTAGCAACAACTGAAACATCAGTGTGTTATCCACATTATTCTCATACTACATCAAAACCACTGCACTATACCAGTCACTTCCACCAGGAAGAAAATCAACTCAATCCCAGCCGAAGCCAGGACAGCCATGTTCACCTTAGGTGACTTGACCAAGTCCACGTGGTCTGGCTGTGGATGAGGAGACAACAGTGCATATCATGCAAACCGCAGGCTGTGTCTGAGCACTGGACCATCCTCTGAAGAGCAAATCAAACTTGAGGTCCTTCAGAGGACCTGTGCTATGCAGGTGACCATACCAGCATATGATGATTACTTAATTTTTTTTAATTTCTGGGTCTCTCACTCAGGCCTGTGCTGGTCTCCTGCAGCCCAAGGAGCTCACCTTCTCAGTCCAGGCGTGGGATCCAGCCTAACCCTCTCACACTGCCAGCCTTCAGACTTCACAGATGCTAAGTGGGATGGACTGAAATCCAAAGAAGAGCCTACTGTGAACAACTCCCTTGATTTTAAAATCTAGATCCTGTATCTGGGTCTGCCATGCAGTGTGACACAATGCTGAACATCCCCTCCCATCCCGTTTGCGCAACGTGGATGCTTTACCATCTCTGCCATCCCATGCCATCTGCCAGTTCCCTCTAGAAGCCAAAATCCCACGGTGAATTTGGACTCCTGCTAATCTTAAAAACATATCTTTGAGTTGTTTTCATTATCCTTCTACTTTTTTTAAGACATATTCAGGCTCAATTTTCAAGCTTTTCACCATGATAGGAGACAAATACACTACTACTTTTTTGAAAGTGAAGTGAATATGTTCACAGCTGATATTCCGATAAGAACTGAAGTTTTAAGAAATTAAGACTTGAGGCCCACGGTAAAACCACAAGGGCTGGCAAACCCGCAGGAGACCGAGGCTGCAGCATGACACTTCTCTTCCCTTTGGGAAATTTATTCTAGAACTGAAATCTTTTATTCATAAAACAAATGTTGCTTCTAGTAGAACTGTATTATTAAAAAGTCCTCCTCCCAAACACACAATTCTCATGACTATAATTCTAATAAAATTATGAAACTATTAATGAAGATAGAAGAAATAGAAACCTACTGGCAATCCAAGCAGCAAGACCCGTAGATCAGATGCTTTATCGATGCAAACTGATGGACCGCTGGTGACTTCAATGGTGTGATATCAGTTTACACTGGCAGAAGATTTGGCCACAGCTGATGAGATGTATAATATTAGGACTGGACTGGCAAGCAGATTTCCAGTGGTGTAAGCTACAGTCAACATCAGTCAAGATGCATATTGTATGCTTTCCAAAAAGTGGAGTCTTAATGCTTTTATCTTGGAGAATTAATTTCAAACTCGAAAAAATAATGGGCTCTTTGAGTTTACTGCAAAGGTGAGGCAAGCTTTGGGTCCTGCAGCTGCACATCTCAGAAACCTCTGTGCATGGGGAGCAGGTTCAATTTATTGGGCTTGCTGGTGTGAACACACAGTCCAGGGCACCCACCGCACCTCCCATGGAGCAGCGGTGGTTCCTGCTGAGTGCTCGTCATCTGCTGGTCCTCCTCAGGCCTGCAGACAGGGACCAGGAGTTAAGACAGCATGTTTCTGGTATGAAAAGATGTTAAGTAGACAAGATGCACGGAGTAACCCTTTTGTCAGGCAACAGCGAGGAAATCCAATGTCCTAAAGTTTTAGGGATCTGCTGTGGTCCTGTGCTGGTGATGAGGGAAAGAGCAAACAGGAGAGTCATTCTGGGAAGAAGAAATAAACTGGTGGATAGTGGAAAATAAGAGTTCAAAGAGAGTTCATTTATGTAGTTTCCAGTCTCCAAAATGCCCATGTTGCATTTTGGAGCATCATCTCTGGAGAGATGGCAGAGAAAGATTGAAGTGAGAGTAGCCAGGGTGAAGGAAGAGGAAGGCTTTCACTGCTCTCCTTGGGAGGTTCTGGAAGAAAGGGAGTCAAAATAGGGCAGTGCCAAGATGTGGTGGTGCTTAGATATCTCAAGGGTCCAGAGAGCAGAAAATTCAACCAGAAAACTCGTTGTTCAGCATTAAAACAGGCTCTGGCCATGTTCCTCTCCTGGGGTGAAAGCTACCCTGTCCAGCTGGGAACCCTGACGCCAGCCTGGGATGAAGTACAGCAGAGGGGAAGATGCTGCTTCACAGGGCAGGGGAAGCTGAGCTAAAGCACCATGGCCACTGGCCTCGCAAAGGCATGCTTCATTTTACCACTCACTGCCCTGCACCACGGTTCATTACCCAGTTTGATGCAGTCTTTCTTTGTCTCTTAACACAGCATGCCTTCTTTTAGACACAGAGCCAGTGATCAGGAGAGCAAAGTCGTGGCTTTTAGCACTCAGCTCTTCCTGGGCCTCCAGAAGAGGGTTTGCATCTCTGTACATCTGGAGAAGGACCCAGAGGCTTTCAAACCTTGGCTCAGAAGTCAGCTATGCCCACTTAACCCCCCTAAAGTCACCTGAATGACACTGGGGGACACTCCAGATTCAAAGCATGGTGAAACACAGGAGCTATCTCCCCTGACTTCGGTGAGCTTTCAGGCCCTCCAGAAGTCCAATGACAAGCCCAGTGCCCTGCAGCAAATCAGTGCAAAAGAGGAGAGCTTGTGCCTTCCATCTCAGGGTCTCCAAATCCTTGGATCCAAGACCAAGCAGAGCTTCTTCATTACCAAGCACCATGGGCTCTGTGAGCCCAGAAGGCTGGCCTGTCTGCTGCTACTGCTGTGAGACACTGGACAGCTCACTTAATCCTCTCCCTCTCTCTTTCTTTTTAATAGTTGGGTTTTGCTGCTTTCTGTTGTCTCAGTCTTTGATCAAAGCTACCCTTTGCCTGAAGTGTGAGGGAATAACCTGTGACAAGCTGGCACCACTCTCAGCAGGCAGGAAAGACCTCCCTGACACATGCTCCCCACGCAAGGAGACGTCTGGGCACCTTTTGGACAGAGAGTTCAGAAGGGAAATAAGGAACCATACCCACACAGGCAAAGGATGAAGGAAGAAAAGGAACACATGCAAAAATTCATTCCTGAGCTGATGCCAAAGGCCAGCTGTATCTAAAGGCAATGACAGCATTTAAAGGCAACCCTCTTGTCTCTGGTCTGCACCATGGATCTCTTTTCCTGCCTTCACCAGTCGTACCTGGCATTTACAAAATGCATCCTGAGGTCTCTGCCAAATGCGTTATGGAAGCAGAAAGTCTTGTGGGGCAATGCTAGTGGTGACAGCACACTCCAGCGTGGTAGAGCACACACTGGTGGTGTCCTCCCAGAGAGCTCCTGCTCCTCACGCAGTGCAAGCTTGGCTGGAGCCCAACAAAGAAAAACCAAATACCCTCACTTCAGGTGAAACAGGGCCACGAGGATTTTAAAGGCCCGAGCAAGCATTTCAGACCTTGGGCTGCAGGTCCTGCTGAAGGGAATAACAAGCCTTGCTTTCCCCATAGCTCCCCAGTGGGTCTGCCAGACCATCCCCTTCCCGAGCCAGACAGCCGTGGCTCTCCCTGTTGCTCTCTCTGTTCCCTGTGATGTACGACATGTGGGAACTCTCATATATCCAGTGGGCAGGCTCATTTATACAGTCTTTGAAAAATAGATGGTGTATGAAGTGCAATTTGGTGTTGTAGAAGAGTTCTGTCCCCCTTGGGGTGTCAGGGCATTTGATTAAAACCCTTTTATGGGAAATCAATATTTTACTCATTATAACTTTCATTCTCAGACCTAAAAACTACCGAGATGGACTTGTAAGATGCTGCTCTACATGCATGCACACACAGGTCTATTCGTTAGGGGAGTAATCCCTTAGCATTTATTTTTCTTTCATAAGCACACAGAGAGGTAAATAAGCAGTGAGAGGGTGCCTTTCTGACAGGTTAGCGACAAGCTGCAGTAGGGTTGCACCATTTACTGCTAGATTAAAGGCTCCCAGTTAGAATCACTGGCCCAGATCATCCCACAATCCCGGCCAAGGCAAGAAGAGGCAAACATCTTGGACAAAACTCTTTCAAGGCCAGAACAGCCTGAAGTTTTGAATTACACCCAAGGGCAGTGGCTGACACGGGAGACTTCAGGGACACTCACATTGAATGAAATGAATAAAGCACTGACTTGAGATTCCTAAGATGTAGAGTTGACCTCTGCTTCTGTCTCTGACCCCCTGGGGACCCTGGTGAGTCCCTTTGCAGCTCTGTGCTTTGGTTTTTCCGTCTGTACAATGGGTTGAAGATACGGTCCTTCTGCAAGGTAACACCTGCAGACAGACTCACCTTAGATGCTGGAGAAGGAGTGGGTTTGTCACTGGGATTTTGGCACTGACACTGTTATCAGCCAGTCCCAGGCTCTCCCCAAGAGCGGTTCAGGGGCCGTGGACAGGACTGGAGGCAGCACAACACAAACTGCCTGCACCGTACACTGGGCTGCTGTTAATTATCATCCCTGCAAACTCCCAGCAGCGAAAGAAATGAAACAAGCAGCAATAATAATAACAAAATAATATTTAATAATCCCTTCCCAAAGCAGCACTGATTTATTTCTCTAAGGGGTAGCTTTGCCTCCTACAACCTGATCCGCTAGTGCTGAAACCATAGCAACAGCCTGGATTATACCATTACACATAAGGATGCACAGCCACTGCCATCCACACCAGCACCAGCAACCTGCTTTGATTCTACAAAGCCAAAAGATGTTCAGGTTCCACCCTACAGTTCGCACCACATCTCACAGACATATGGACTGCAGGTGCTGCATGGTATGGGCTCCCTGGGCTGCCGGTCCCAGGGCCACAGGGCTCAGGGTGCTGTGTGTGCTGGCACAAGTTTGCCAGGACCGTCATCCTGACACCAAATCCAGCAGGAAAAAGCAAAGCTGGCAGTGGCAGTATCTTCCAGTACAAACTGGGGCCAGAAGAGACCCTCCCTTACCAGAGAACTGGAGCAGGAGTGAATCTAATTATGATAAAACCAGTTTCCTTTCTGCTCAACACTGAGAAGGAGGCAGATGGATGTGTCCAGCACTGGTTTTTTTTTTTTGTGGTTTTTTTTTTTTTTTTAAATTTTTTAATTTTTTAAATTTAAAGTACCACATTCCAGTTTATTGTTTATGGTGCTTTTGCTTTTGGAAGCCAGAATAAGGGACACAAGGGCAACGTGGCAAATGATGCACAAGGAGAGGACAGGTCCCCAGTCCAACCCAGACCTGTGCTCCTTACTCTGTACCACTCCTCCCTCCTGCATCTCCACTACGGACTAACTCTGTCCTGCAAAGACCAGAGTAAGCTGTATTACCTTCTGTTTAAAGCAGTTCAGCTACTCAACCCACCAGCAGAAACAGTAACGTGTGACATCAGGATGAACTTCTCAACAAGATGAAAGGAACAAAGTGGTCGGAGATGGCAGAATGAAGGGACAGAGGCACAGCATCTCCTGGGGGGTATTTTTCTGTTTGTTATTTTTTTCTTTCAAAATACAAAATTTCATTAACATTTGAAAGCACTGAATGTTTTCTGCTTGCTCCCTGGAGGTTACGAAGTGGGAAGGCAAAGTTTGCGAACATTTCAAAACCATCCTATTGTTTATTCTTGGAAAAATATCAGATGTTCAAAGCACGTCTGAGGGATTTGTGTACAAGCTACATGTAGATAATTATGTCACTTTGCAGTGGGATGAGTATATATGAGAAATGCCTCTATTTAGACAAAACATAAGTGGGTTGGGGTTTCTACAGGATGAGTGGGATCAGATGAAGGGATTTTGAAGGGGACCTAGCTGGTTACCTGGGGACAATCTCGCTCACAGTGAAAGCAGACTGTCAGAGCCCTGATTGGTATCTTCCATGGCTCCTTTGCTGAATCAGTCACACTCTTGCAAAATCAAAAAATGAATTAATTTGTCTGGGTAAAGACATCCAGACAAGAAATCAAAACAAAATCAAGCGTCACTGCTCCAAGGGAGAGCAAACGACTCCCCCAAAGACATTCCTCAGGTCAATCGTATCTCTGCATCCACGTCCAGGAAGAAATATTTTTCGAACATTGGGATGGCAAAGAAGCAGCTCTGCCCTTCACCAGCCACCTTCCCCAGACTTCAGTGTGTGGCTCAGTGGTGCAATGACCAGGTTTAAACCTCAATACAGCATCTACCGACTCTCTTCATGGCTGCATGGAGAGACGGAGCCTGGGGCTTGTGGGAGAGCAGCTCAGCAGCCCCCCAGATTTCTGTGGTTGGGAGTACAGCAGTGCAAGAAGCCAACAAGCCATCTCTTGTCACCAGCAGCTCTCCTCTGTGGGGCTGGGCAGCTACGGGACATGTCCTACACGGGCTCATTTTGGGTGATGGGCATTTTATGGCCCACATGGCTAAAGCTGGCTAATGTGTTGTCCTCTTTCAGCGATGCTCAGGAGCAGGCACATCCTTCTAATGTCCCCCCAAGCTGGGCAGACTAAATCCCTGGTACCTCCTGACTCTGCATACGACAATACGGATCTGAGCAGCTGTTCACACTCCCCCTGTCCCAGTAATTTTAGGATTTGCCACTAAGGGATTTTTTTTCATTTTGAGAAGCTTAAAAACCAGAGGGGAGCCCTGCTGCTTCCCAGCTCAGGCAGGACTTACAGGCAGGGGTAGGGGACGGAAACCTTATGAGATTTATACATTTTTTTCTTTAAAAAGTGTCATTTTCTATTTACTGACCTGGTTTCCAGCCTCACATCTGCACATGCACTTGCAGGCACCCAGCTTGAGGATTAGCAGCAAGCAGGCAGTGTGCTGTGCTTTTTATTTTATTTTAAAGGTATTAAGAGTAAAACCAGACCACTCTCCTGTGCACCCCAGCAAAATGCATCTATCGGGGTCCCCACAGCATTCGGGGCCAGATGCATCATGGTGACTCATGCACATGCACTGTGGACCTGAAAGCATCTTTCATGACAGGGCAGCTCTCGCAAGCGATAGCAGGAGACCAAGAGCAGTCACACATAGGAAATCCAACATATGCTCAAAGCAAACATGCATCTGACCCCGTCCCCTCTTACAGGCACCCTCTCGGCTCGCAGCCCCTGCCCACTGGTCTCAGGGCTGTATGGGATGCTCCCCTGCCTTGGCAGGTGTGGTGATGCAGGAGGCTGGGGACCCCGGGACAATTTTGAGCTGTTTCACACCAGGTGTGCAACATAGTGCCTGGTGAGTTACGGTAGAGCCAAGGCAAGCAGAGTCGCTGCAGGGCGTGGGGCAGTGTGGCGAGATCTTCTGCCGTGCGTGGGAAGGTGTGAGTGTTAACCTGCACCTGCACTAGAGGGTGGCCAGATGCTGGGGGCTGTGTCTCCCCAGGGGCTGGGTGGGTTTCCCTGGACCACCTCTCTTCTTCTTATCTCCCCTGAGTGGTTCCCAGGATCACAGCTTCAGAGGATGAACACGAGGAAAATCTCACGTCAAGGACAAAATCCAGGACCAACTGATGACTCTGGGACAATGTGCGTATTCTGAACCTGATCCTGGCAAACCTGAAGGCTGCTCGTGCTACTGCATCTTAGATGTAAATTCCTTCAAGTTTCATAAAAATCAGTGGCTAGGAAGAGAAGACCTCTAAGAAGGTCTTAGAAACCCTTTTGGGTAAGACTCTAACACGAGCACAACACTTTTTAGACATCAGAGAAGTTACAAGGAGGGGTGGGAGGTTCTGAACAATCCAGTTGCAGAAAACCTTTCAGCCTGAGTTTGTGCTTCATTATACATGAGAAAATCCATGTCTCAGCCAGATATTTCCTCCTGCACAGATCCTGAATCTCTTCCTACCATTAGGGCATTCGTGTTTTATACTCATTTATATCCACCAATATCTAGGAAGAGTTCAGCTCATGCTGAAACCTTGGCACAATTCAGTCAAAAAGTCCATGAACTGAGACCAAAAGCTGCTCTGTATGAGATTCAGTAGCACCAGCTGCTCATGAAATTCCAGGTTCTGCCCTGCACTCACAGAGGTCAATTAACTATTTCATTAACATCAGCAGAGCAGGATTAGTCCCTAATGAAACAAGAGGAAGACTTTGTCTGGTGTTATTCACCCTCTGCAAAACATTGCCAGGTGACAATGCTCAGTTAAAAAATAACTACAGAAGTATTACCAGTCAAAGTATTTACAAATCCTTCCATTTTTAGGATAAGTGAAAACAGCATGTACATATTTTAGCCATCTTCTCCAAAATGCCTTGTAAACTCAGGGTTAGCACAGCAGCACGATTTGGGGTGAAAGAAGACATCCTGTGACATACAGATAGTTTGACTAGAGGCAGTAACAGTTCTCAGAAGTCCAGGGTATTGCACATCTTCGCAAACATCATGGCTGTATATAGAGTAAGTCTGACATCACTTGCCCAAGAAGACAACCCAACACCTAGAAGATACTTAAAAACAAGGACTTGTAAGTCTTTCAAGTTTGAGTACTTTTTTTCCCAAAATTGTATCTCCTTGAGGATGCTCCTGAGTGAAACCATCTTCTCTTTCACTGAAACGTCCTGAGCTAAATGCCAGGAAAAATAAACTGGGAGTAAGCCTTGCTCCAGGAACAGACCTCCAACACCAGTAGCTCAACCAGCTATTCCCATGTTATTCTTTACAGACTTTTTGATCTTCGCTGAGGCTGAAAAAGCATTGGTCAAAACCTGCTAAATGACAAAAGAAAACAGATCTAGAAATGGAGGCACAGTACTGATGCCAAAGCACAGCCAGAAGGAACATGAGCTCGATGTCTCACATACAGCAGCTATTACTCAGCTGGCTGCAGAACACAGCTGGGACTCTGGCAGGGACCAGGAATGAGCACACGGACCTGCTGGTTCTCTGAGCTCACAAAGTACTTGGAGAAACAAACCTTGGAGAAACAGTCTGAACATCAACAAGATTTAATATGAGGAGGAAAACTAGTATGTACAGGGGAAATCCAGCCCCTGGCCCCATGCTCCCATCCTACTCTGGCAGGATGCCTCCAAGACCCAGCACATGCTCACGTCTACACTCTAGTTTTGGGCACAGGATTGACTTGTCCAACAAGTCTATGACACCCACACTGACTGACTATGCCTAGGGACATTTAGACAGGGCAGGACACTATGGTTTCATGACTTGAAGTCAATGAAACTGCAGTATTTCTTTAAGAGAAATTAATCACTCCCTTTAAGTTGGCTACATAAGAAAATGCTTTCTTGACTAGAGATGCTTTCCTACACAAGGGCCGTATTAGAGGGTTTGCTGGCTGAAGCCAAAACCTGCTGTGCTCTGAACGTCCTGTAATTTAATGCACGTGCACTAAAAGTTTGATTTAAAACCATCAAAGTTGGATTTACAAAAAAATCTCTTATAAATATTTCTTAATCTGGGGTTTACTGCTATACTGTTATTTTTCATTTGTATAAAAGAAGGTTTTAAAGATACGAAATTCTACAAAAGATGGAATTCCACAAATGCACAAAACCCTGTGATTAAAAGAAGATGCCAAAATAGTTGTTCCTGATTGTGGAGACTTCTGAAATTCCTGAGAGGTGCTTAGCAGCTGCGACAAACAGAGCTAATAAACACCTTCTACTCCCACAATCAGCGCCATGTACTTTGGAGCAGATACATTCCCAGCAACGTTAAATTACATTCGTTAGAAAGATCATTAAATTTCTTTTGATTAAGTGTCAGGAATAAACTGTAGATGAATGATGGAGTTTTTTAATGAATTTGAAGTCCATGAAATAATTTTCTTCCCTGGGTCAATTATAATTTCAAAGCAAAACTCCTATGGGACCAATTTATTGGGACTGCAAAGAGGCTTTTGTTCTGCAGCTCCCAGCTGCTCCATACGCTGCCTGACCCTGCCCATGTTTGCTTAGCTGCGATTTTGCTTACTCAGATAAGATGCTGAATGCCCCAGCAAAAAGCTCTGGGGAGCAGCTTTCTCATTCTAGCTTATAATACATATTTTAGTGCTATTACTTACAAAAGAAAAAAGATAAATGTCCTGCACAATGAACGCTTCCCACTGATTTCTGAAACTATCCAGGGATTTTTGCAGGCATGTTATGTAGACAGAGATGTTCAATGTAGTGTGGGTAAAAAGAGCTCTTCCTCAGAGAGTGAAGGTATGGCATTGTTACTGGAGTACCTACAGAAACAGGTCTTACCAACATCAGTCACAAAATGTGCCTTTCACAGTGTGATATGGTATTGCACTGCATGAAGAAAGCACTGGACCCAAAGCACACAGAACATGCCATGTTTTAGTCCCAGACATACCTGTCTAAGCCAAATATTCACAGTAAGGATGATCAGATAAGGTGGCCACAGTGACAGGATCCATGTGTACATCCATCTCATTGGGTTTCGATGGGAACTTGATGCTGCTGTTGGATGTCTGTTGTGAGACAGCCTTCAGTCCCCCAAAATCCCAGCAGAAAGTAATCAGCCAGCTTCAAAACCACTTAGAGAAACACGACATCTCCTGCTAGCACCAACAACCAAAAGAGCATCCAAACTGCTGGCCCACGTCAAACCAAAGATCCATCCAACCTGTCTCTATGGGAGGCTTAGAGAAGAGTATGTGGGACAGCGTGTGTGCAGGGTGACAGCAGGTATACCCATTAATTTAATAGAATAACTGAAGAAAAATGGCAGAGAAAGTAGAACAGGTGACTGCAGTCCTACAGAGGTGGCAGCCACAGTGACAGAGAAGAGGTGATAGCCATGCAAAACACAAGTGAACTAAACCCTATCCCCTTATTCCTGCGTGTGAGCTATGCTGGCGCGCAGTGAGCATACACAGCCCACAGCAGCAAGGTCCCTTATCAGCACAACCTGGGCGAGCTCTGCTGCAGTTAACTGAAGTCTCATCAATTCATCCTTCCAAATCTGGGTGCAGCATCTAACCAGCACAAACCTGGCACTGTAACAACGCTCTCGTCCCATGAGAAGGTCCTGGGAAAGCAGAGTTATTGCAGACTCTCCCTCTCGAGAGGGACTCCAGCCTGCCTCCCTCCTGTCTTGAATAGCAGAAGAGTTTCTTAACACTTTATTTACCACCAGCTTTTCATTTTGTCCTCTCTTTACCCACACCACTGTCTGACATAAGCTGACTCCCCTTTCGGCTGTTTTTATTGAACAAAACTTAGACTATCATCCACAGAGAGGCAGGGAAAGCCTGAGAACCAATGGCACTAAGCATTTTGAGAGACCTAGGCATCAGACTGCACAGTCTGTAGACCATGTACCTGGCCTTTGATTTAACCACCTAGAGGTCCAGGTACCAGTCTGGCATATAACACATCAGATCCAAAATAACATAGCATAATTTCTGCGAAATCCATTCCTTGCTCAGAAGGATGCACTAAAAAATAGGACATCCATTCTTCAAAAACTTCCCAGCATGTCAGCTTCTGCAACTTCTACAATAAAATACAGCACCAGACTCAATGATAAAGTAAAACATGGGCTCAAGTGCTGCTTGGTCTAAACCTGTCCTTGGTGAAGTGAATTCCCAGATTTCTCGTTCTCCATTCAAGGCAGCTTTATCTTCTCCCCTCGCCAGCAGGGCTTGCCCTCCAACTGAAGGCTGAAACCTCCAAAGTGGAGAACCAAAGTGGCCAACATCTCCTCAGCCACTGTTTGCAACCTGGAGTATTCAGCTAAATTGCCGTTGATTTCCACAGCCATTAGTGCAGCAGGTAGGGCGCTGACATCAGATCAGGCTGCATCGTAATTCTGGTCTCAGAATATTCTGTGATTAAACATCTTCCGAGCTTCAGATCATAGAATCATGGAATCATTAAGGTTGGAAAAGACCCTTAAGATCATCAAGTCCAACCGTCAACCCGACACTACCATGTCCCCTAAACCATGCCCTAAAGTGCCACATCTACATGTCTTCTAAATGCCTCCAGGGACGGTGACTCCACCACCTCTCTGGGCAGCCTGGTCCAATGCTTGACAAGCCTTTTCGTGAAGAAATTTTTCCTAATATCCAATCTAAACCTCCCCTGATGCAGCTTGAGGTCACTTCCTCTTGTCCTGTCACTAGTAACTTGGGAGAAGAGACCAACCCCCACCTCCCTACACCCTCCTTTCAGGTAGCTGTAGAGAGCGATAAGGTCTCCCCTCAGCCTCCTCTTCTCCAGGCTAAACACCCCCAGCTCCCTCAGCTGCTCCCCATAAGACTTGTTCTCCAGACCCTTTACCAGCTTCGTTGCCCTTCTCTGGACACACTCCAGCACCTCAATGTCCTTCTTGTCCTGAGAGGCCCAAAACTGAACACAGTATCCGAGGTGTGGCCTCACCAGTGCCAAGTACAGGGGCCGATCACTGCCCTGCTCCTGCTGGCCACACTATTCCTGAGACAAGCCAGGATGCTGTTGGCCTTCTTGGCCACCTGGGCACACGCTGGCTCATGTTCAGCCGGGTGTCCACCAGCACCCCCAGGTCCTTCTCTGCTGGGCAGCTTTCCAGCCACTCTTCCCCAAGCCTGTAGCGTTTCCTGGGGTTGGTGTGACCCAAGTGCAGGACCCGGCACTTGGTCTTGTTAAACCTCATACAAATGACCTCGGCCCATCGATTCAGCCTGTCCAGATCTCCAGCAGATCCTACTACCCCTCTTGGTTCCTTCAGAGGAAACACTATATAGGATGGGATCTTAACTCTAAGTCTTTACTATAAGTTGACCCTTGCTATCCACAGGATGATCCTTGTGGTCTTTTTGAATCTTGATGGATGTCCTGTTTCATCCACCCCAGTCAGTGGAACCTTCCAAATTCCCCTGTACCCCACACTTGCTTACTTTGTGTATAATTTCCCAGACTAACAGACTTTTTCCAAGGCGTTGCACCCAGAAAATACACTGTTCAACTGTCTTATTACCCAAAGCGCAGGCATTTTTGAAAACATTTCCACAAAGCCTTCACTAAAATCAAGACAGCCTTCATTTATTGCACTTGCCATATCTCCCAAAGAGTGAAAATCTCATCAAACTCCAAAAGTGAGTATGTTAATCACCTCCATTTTATAAATACAAATCAACACACATTCACAATTTTATTGCAATGATGCCTTTCACTTAACACAGGTCACTGAAGAAGCACTATATGGCAATGATGAAATTCAGGCCCTTCTGACCTGGGCTGGATGCAAACGCCATTAATGTGTGGTGCTGCGGACTGTGGATGGAGCCAAGCGGGGATCTCCGCAGTCATATTTTGCAGTCTAACAGCAGGAGCTCAGAAAGGAGCTGGTTGAGCAAAGGAAAATATTTAAATGTGTCCTCTGAATACGACTATGAACTCTTCAATGAATTCTCCTTCTCTGTGAGCAAGCACGTCTGCAGAAAGAAAATCATAAGTCATATGCCCTGCTGCTCTTACGCGCCCCAGGGGCAGAGCATCTCCACTGGAAGTGGTGATTTTGGTAACTAATCACAATGCACGTGACTTATCTAAATATTCAGATTTTTTTTTGTGGATTACGGATTTCAAATCGGTGTTTACCAGTAAGAAATGATAACCAGCTGCCAGGCGCTAGCTGGGCAGAACAGAGGTCTAATGTGATCCATGTGAAATACTGTGCTCCACAACACGAAGAAGGGGCAGTTTGCAGCGTGCTCAGAACCCTGGTGCTGATCCAGGAAATCAGTTAATTATTTGCTTAAATCCATGCACACAAGCAGCCTAATTACATGCAACAGGACACCCCTCCAGCTTAAGTGTTTTGCTGGACCGGCTCCCTGATATAAAGTATAAAGCCAGGGGCTCTGTGCAGAATACAGAGGGATTTTGATTAAATTCTTCTGATGGGGAAGGAGGGAGGGAGAAACGCAGCCTTTATTTAATGCCCTCCTCAGTTTACAATTTATATTCCAAAAAGCTGCAAGCTATGATCTTAAGTAAGGAAGGAGGAGATTTGCATTGCCCATGGTATCTCTCCCCCCCTGCCCACCATGCCACGATGACATGAAATCTAAAGAGGAATCAACCTTGTCTCATCTTTGCAGTTGAAAAGAAAAAAAAATGAAGGACTGAGCTTCCTCAAAGGAGGGACGAGATTGTGTGACCGAGGCTTTCCCACTGATTTTGGATGCCCCAAGGGACCAGCACATGCCTGCAGAGAGCTAGTCCTTGAGCTGCTGCCTCCCTGGAGCAACCCCTGCAGCCCACTGAGCACATCCTGCTGAGCAGAACCACCTCCAGATCCACTGCGAACCTCACATGAAGCCATGCAAAGCACAGGGGACAGATGCTGCATGTGTAAAGATGGGAGGTTTGGAGGTGCTGAATTTGCCCAGCAGGCAGGATGATAAAGGGAATTATCTCAATCTACCAGCAACCCCCCAGCTCTCTCCCCCTAACCCTCCCCATGTGAATCAGCACCCTAAAACCTTGCATAGACAGATCTGACCTCCTTCCCAGCTACATACTTGTAATGACCAAAATGACTATTTATCTTTTCTTCAGCCTGCAGAGCAGCAAAGGTTTCAGCTATGGCAGTGACCAGCCATTAGCACAGCTGCAAATGCAGTGCAAACCCAGCAGACACAGCCCTGAAATCCTCAGCTTTGCTGAGAACCTTAACAAACTCCATTTCAAAAGAAAAGCCAATCTCCCAAAGATCAGTCTATGGAGATTAGTACTTGAAAACATCCCAGACTGACAGAGGACAAGGCATCCCAGAGGTCAGCAAAGGTGGCAGGTGTGCTATGGCATGGCGCTGATGGCTCCTTCTGCATTGGTGGGGCAGGGACATGCTGCGTCCAGCCCTTGCTGCCGGCATGGGCTCTTGGCTACACTGGAAACTACCAGCATTTCAGGTTCCACAAGACGGCAACTTCCTCCTGTGTGCTTCCACCTGTACTTTCATAGGTTTTTTTTACGAGCAGCCAGTTTACAGGAGGTTTACACTGCTGCCTGCTTTGAACACATCATTGCTGTGAGCAGCTAGCACTACATCGGAAACCAAGCTCTGCACATAAATATCACCATGTTTCACCAAATTTTGCTGCTCTGAATTCTGTCTCCCAGTTCTTCATTCATCCCAAGCCACTTTCTGCACCATTTCACCTCCGCTAGCCTGTCCCTTCCCAAGTGCTGGACCAGTGTGAGTCCCTGCAATGCTGCAGCATGGGGGCTCCTGCCTCGCTGCCCCGCAGAGCAGGCTCTCAGGGACAGTCACAGGAGAATGTGGGGATCTGCATTCAGGTACTCATTCGGCTGCTGGCCTCACGTGCAACCCTAGGCAGCTATTTAACCTTTCCTGGGCCTCGATTCCCATCTATAGATGGAGCTAATGCAGCTATGTCTTGCATGTCCACTGCTAATTTATTAACCATTTACAACTGCATGTCACTGCCACCTCTTCGCAGGGAGATCAGATCCTACCCTGAAAAGACTTTTACAAAGGTCAACAAGTGAGCAGCAAACCCACATCAGCGGCTGCTCAATTCTTCTTATTTTTTTAATTTTACTTTGGACACAGTTCTGTGCAGACTTGTACTTCGTAACACATTCACATCACTGTCCCTTTTAACGTGTTCTAAAATCTGGAGTTGGATAAAAAATAGAAAATGCCTGCTACCTTCAGAAAATAAGAATGCTGTATTTGCATGGAGTAGTAATATTTTTCACCTCCAATTCTATTTTTGAGTCTTTCTGCCTATGCACACACGTGCACAGGGCCGCTCAGAGAGGAAGCTGTGTAGTCTTAGCAATCCTCTGCCTACAAACAGATCAGAAATACTTCCCAGAAGCAAAGACAGTAAAGAATGAGAGCTGCTGATTAGACCACGAAACTAAAAAAAAACACTTTCACAAGTGACCAAGGCCATTAGCTGTGACTCAGAGGCAAGACTAAGCTTTAGGATTATCCCACTTAAAGCTTCAGAAGAAAATTCAATTAAATTACAGTCTATCTTGATTGCCACCTTTGTCAGGACAAAATGGGCATGCCAAGGAAGGCCTGTCCGGGCCAACTAATTGAAGCAAGCTGGTATGAGTTGCAGGGAGGAGAATAGTGGGAAGTAAAAAGGCTGCATGTCAAGGGATAGGAGATGTACAACCTAAGGCAGATACTGGAGCAGCTGGAACATACCAATTGCAGGAGACAATTTAAAGAAAGGAATTATGAGAAAGACAAGGATAGCCTAGAACAAAACCCAGAAAGTCATTCCTTTCAAAACCAAGTGTGAGACAGGCTTAGCAGTAAACAGTCCCCAGCAAGGTGAGTAGTACAACCTGACCTGGCAATTTGCCAGGTTGATTTAAGCAGCACTGGGAAGCAGAAAGCTGGAGTTAGTGGCTATAGCTGCCCCTGAAACGGCACTTTCTTAAGGAGCTGGCCACAGATACCAAAGCTGGGTGATGTCTCAGTGAGCTGCTTGCATGTGCCTGATGGAAATGGAGGGGTACACACAAACCCACCCGAGTGACCCACCTGCAAACATCTCACTGAGATTCATTGCCTTGGAGGTCTCCCATCAGCCAGCCTTGCTTTCTCCTGGGAGCTCTGCACCATCCACTTCTAATCCAGCATCCATTTCTCTTCTGTCCAAGCCATGCAGCCAGGAAAGCTCATTTTGGGAGTATTTCTCTGCCTCCTCCACAAAGCCTGGCAGTGCAGGCTCAGCATAGAGCATGGACCTCTCAGACCCCCTGTCCTTCGCTCCCCTCCATCTGCTGGTTTCTCTCTGTGGTTGATGAGAAAGCATCATATGCCAGCGAGCCAGGCTGTTCGCTTTTGGCTGCGGAGTGCCCTTGCTACACAGCCCGTAACTGCCTGGACAAAGGAGCGCCAATGTGTGATGGACATGGTCAGGTCCACCATGTCATCAGGTACCTCACTCCCACCTAGAAACCTGTGTGTCTGTGGGGAGACTGGCTCTAAACAACTCAATGTCAGGCAGATGAAAATACTGAAGCCTAAATTGCAGATATGAAAAGCACGTTGGCATCTGACAGTGAGCTCCTTGTTTGTTATGCAAATACATGAGACACTCTACAGTAGGTAAAAAAAAAACCAAACACCAAACCAAACCAAAACCAAACAAAAGCCCAAGAGGCTACCCGAGCATTCAAGACAAAATTCTTGCTGGTCCTTAACTGCTGCCTGCTAAATGGACAAGCAGTCTTTTATTAACCAACAACTGCAGCAGAAAATTCAAGTGACAATGGAGCTCAAGAGCTCAAATAAATCTTAGACTCTCTCCAGCCAACGCAGTAGAAACACAAAGGTTTCTCCAGCAATCTGTGATGCCTGTTTAATAGCAGGGTGAAGGACGTTAAGAAAAGAAATTGGCTGGGCGAGCTTTAACTACACTGAACAGATCACCTTAGGTTAGCAATAGCTGTAGTCAATACCCAAGCCTTCAGATTTAGACTTTCAATCAAGTGCCTAATTAACGGTGCCTAGGAGAGCAAGGCTCTGAAATTTAATGAGACACTCAACACAGAGCTAAGCGCTTCAGATATCTAAGCTTTCAAAAATCATGAGAGGGTAATAAAAAAAAAGTGAAGATTATGCAAATATAACCCCTCTTTGGGTCAACTGTAAGGTTTGCTGAAGAGAAATGAGGATGCACCATCACTGGAATGGCTCTAACATGGTGATGGGAGTATTTATTAAGGGGCCTGATTCTCAGTGGCTGCAGGGTTCCACAGCTTCTCTGATTTCAAGAGGATACCCCAGATTCCCAACTGCCAGAATGACTGCACTACCAGAGTGCTCCCTCCTGCAGTCCACTTTACCTGGGTATCTTCACTGGCAGGAAAAGGCTCCTCTTGCGTGAACCAGATTGGAGGAGCTGGGAAGTGGCCAACAACTGTTGTGGCAACTTCAAAAAAGTTTCAGAAAAGTTTGGGTCACTTCCTGGGCTTTCCTTTTCTCCCCCGCATATACCGATGGGAGGATCAGAAAGCAAAATGCCCAAGCAGGGTTGGAGGTGCCCTAAGTGACAGCGGCATTGGGAAAGTTACTCTGCACAGGGAGTCTGGTGGTTCCAGCCTGGCAGATACTCAGTGCAGGTTTGGGCAAACACCTCCTCATTGGCATCGCCTGTCTGAACCCACCCTTGCAAGCACAGCATGTCCCTGGAACAACCAAGGGAAAAAAATAATGCCATGAAAGCACCAGGGAGCAAGGCTAGGAGAAATGAACTTCAGACCAATATAAACACCTGTGTGCACTTGCATTTGGCCTGATCCTGAGCTGGCCTTTCCAGGAGGGATTAAAGAAACATGGTTGAAATGTTCAGTGGGGCACCAGATCAGAAAGGAGATGCTGTATCTGTCCTGGCTTTGTTATGTGAAAAAAGGTCTTATATCAACTGGTGAGTAACACGCTGATTCAGTTTAAGAAGATCTCAGCTCAAAATGATATTGCCAAAATCGAGCCGGGTGTTGACCCACAGTCTTCTCCAGGGGCTTATTTTCAAAGGCATTAAATAAATGCATTCACATTATTTTAAACTGAAATTCATTCTGCATCTTCAACAAAAGGAACACAGGCTGGAGTTCCACAGTTGGCTTTAGCAGAGCAGAGCCAGTGCTTAGCTGTTAATCCAGGCTCAGACTGCTCACTGTGAAAAATTGCTCTGTGCATTGTCTCGCACTCCTCATCTGAATGGGTCAATGGGTCTGATCATGCAATAAACAACACCACTGATGGGGCAGTGCAGGCATGTGGACCAGACACTAAGCTCAGCAAGTCAGAGAGCAATGTGGGCCTCAGTGGCGCTTGCTGAGGCTCTACAGACAGTCGAGAGATTCTCTTTGCTCGCTGGTGGACTGGAGAGTAGCAGGGCTTTGAATGACCACCTGGCAAAGCCACAGCCAGATCTCTTCTAACAGCCTTCACTCCTGCTACACGAGATGGTGGCCAGCAAGAGGACAGGTTTGGAGCTTGCAGCCCCCAGGGTAGAAAGATGCCCATCATAGCAAAGACAATGGCACAGGAGGCTGCAACCTGGAGGTGGAAGGGACCGTCTAGCAAGGCTGGTGTGAAGATGTGGACTCTGCTCAGACCTGCACTGCATCCTCCTGCAAGCCCTTGGGATCCTAAACCCCAGGCATTCAGGGGTTTCCTGCTTGACAAGCATCGTGGGGGGTCTTGGAGGTTGGGGGGCTGTGCAGCAGAGGGTGAGATCCAGGCCATGGGAGGGGGAAGTCTCCATGCTCAGGGCTTGAGGCTTGGCAGGACTTTTGCACTTCTGATTTGAAAACTTAAACCACCCAATTTAACATCCAAATTGTATTGATTAAAAAAAAGGGAGAAAGTGCAGAGTACAGCCACAAAGATGATTCAAGGGTTGAAGAAAATGCTTGACAAAGAGAAAATTAAAGACTTTGTTCTGTTTAGCTTATCAAAAAGGAGATGGGAAGGTGATGTGATTACTCTATGTAACAACTTTCATCTGCAGACAACACCAGATACGAAAGGGCTCTTTAATCAAAAGGGTAAAGACAGAACAGGAATAAATGGCTGCAAGCCAAAGCCCAACCAATTCAAATGAGATAAAGGGCACAAATTTTAACAGGGCAATGATTAACCACTGGCACAAGTGACAAGGGGGACAGGGGAGTCTTTCACTGTTGACATCTTAACTGCATCTCTTTTTGAAAGAGATACTTTAATCATGCACAGGTTCCCAGGCTCAATCCTGGCCACAGCTGGGTTAGATTGTGAGTGAACACCAGGAGGCAGAAGCAATGGTGGAGTGATGGTGATGGGCTGATGCCAACACCCTAGAGATCCCTCCAGGTTTATTCTTAAGGAAATCGATCTCCAGGGACAGCTTCCCATCGCTGCAGGTTAACACTGCACTCATGGGAGATGCCAGCCTGCTGCAGAACCTAGCTGGGGACCCCAGATTTGGGAACCCCAGCCCAGACACAGTCCATTTCCTCTGCCACTCTGCCTCTACTGCATGCTTTGCAGGAGAGCAGAAGAAGCTGTAAGCACTTGACTGTCTGTGTAAAACCACAGCACCAGGTGAAATGTTTTATTTGCTTCCTTAAATCACAGCCCTGCTTTTTTTACACTGCTCTAAACGTGAATGTCTACCCCTCAGCTCCATTATTTCCAGCACTTCACACCCAGAGGATATATTCTGGCAATTTCTCCTGGTTCTGGTTTTTAAGTACAGTGAACAATTACACTCAACTGCATTCATAAGCCAACATTAATGAGGCTCGTCGACACACTTTACTGATAGCAGCTGCTGTGCATCACATTATTGATCTGCATGCTACAGAGATATTGCAAACCCTCTCACTAAAATCCAAGTTTTCTCCTTTGATGCGACTGCTACAGAGTGAGATGTGTGCGAGCCCTTCCCCGCTGCTTCTCCTTTCACTGCCACCAAACAAGCTGCCTGGTCCTCCCCAGCTGGAGGTCTGAGCAGGCACAGGCTTCCCACTGAGGTCAGTGCATGGTCACCACCAGCTCTCTGCACTTATTGTCCAGCATCCCATCCCTGGCTAAGCCACTGCACACTGATACCACCCTCTGTCCCAGTGATGTACTGGGAAAACCATGGACCAATACAAGTGAGTGACTCTGCATACTCTGGGAGCCCCAGCCGAAATCAGTGGAGTATCTTCTTCTGGGGGTTATCTCCTCTACAGACGATTTCCAAGGGCAACACAGACCCAGTGTGGCTATTTCTCCAGGGGCTGAAGAAGTAAGAAAAACATATTTTCTCTGACCCCCAATGACACACATCACCCACTGAGGGACTGCACGTGGCTCTGTGGGGGAACCGGGGAGCCTGACCCTCAGCTGGCATGGGCACAGGCTGCCCTGCTCAGCCCAGGACTCATTCATGCCAGCAGAGGATGTTCCCATAGCTCCAGGACTGCATTAATCAAAGTCACTGCTACTCACTGCTCTGGTAATATTTACCCACAGGCTGCTGAGTGCTTCTTGACAGAGAAAATATTTGTGTGTTATACCCCAACTGTCCCACTAACCGTGAACAGCATCATCGGGAGATGGATCAATAAGTAGCTGCACGTCTGAGGCTGCTCCTCAACAGCCAGAGCCCCAGTAAAGGCCAACAGGTCTTTTCCACAGGGGTGACAGGTGAGGCACATGCGTGGGCACACTTCAGGGTACACTCCTGGGGGGATCCTGAGGCTGCTCCTTGCTGCCACAGGGCTGACCTTGAATGAAAGGATGCTGGGATTCCCCCAAATACAGCCCTGAGCGGCGAGGACACAACAAGAAGCTAATAACTCCCTTCTGGAAAAGCCCAGCTCAAAGTGAGAGGCTTAAAAAAATCTTTCTGTAGGCACAACCCATGAAATCTCCCGGGCAAGGCTCCTTTTGGCTATTCAAGCCAGGAGACAGCAGGTTTTGGAGAAGTCACCACTGAAGCCAGTTGTTCCCACCCCTGCGAAATGCCGGAGGTCACTGATGACAGTAACTGGATCCATCCCCCTTCCCCACGGCCGGGAGCGCTCCTGCTCACTCCTGCTGATCCCTGTCCTGGGGGGTGAGCTCTTGCCTATGCCGTGTGGGCATGAAAGCCCATACTTAGACCCAGAGAGGACTCCAGCCTGGCCACCCAAGACACAAAGCAATTACTGCTAATTAGGAGGTGAATGAATAGGAACTATTTGAGGAGAAAGGCTGTGGGGGCACAGACTGGCATTAAGGAATGGGGGACAGGGTGAACCATCTTGTTAGGGAAACAAGGCAAATGTTTCCAGCATCTTAAGGAGGGCATTCAATAAGCTGTGATCTGTGAACGTGCTGTGCCCCTGTTTGTGTTTCATCTGAGGTAAGGCTGGGTATGGCAATGGCATTCAAGGATCCAAGTTTATTCCCCATGTGCCAATTTGTCACTTATCTTTGGCAGCCCACACTGTTCTGGAGGGGCTTGAAAACAAATTTTGCCCTTGAAAAATAAGCGTGCGCTGTGAAAAGAGATCCTTTCAAATGAGATGCACTAGTGTTTGCTGGAATGAAAGTGGCAGTCTCCAGGGAGTGACACACCACCCCAGGTCAGGACAAACAGCCGCTGCACAGAGCGTGGCCTTGCAAAGGAGTCCTCTCAAATCTATTAGAAAATTACCCCTTGCTTGACAGTGCCAGAGAGCAGCCAGTCAGGAAGTGAAAAGGGTTTTCCATGAAATATGTGAAATGAAATCACAAAGCCTGTAGAAAAATATATCCACTATGCCCTTTTTCTTAGATTAAAACCCCAAGTTACAATTTACTGTTTCTCAGAAAAGTTAAAATTTTCATTCTTATTAAACACAACAGCTTTGAAATAAAATACTTTCTATGACAATCTGCAGTGAAAAAGTAATTTTTAACCTAAAAAACTTGAATTAAAACTCACCCTTTTAATTTTTGTTCTGTAGAACAGAAACCCTAATGTTACTGCTACAGAGAGCTATGAAATCCATAAAAGGTGGATTTCCCATCAAATCCTATGATCATTGCATTATTGATGTATTGTTCTCTGCAGGACTTCCCTGCAAAGAGAGTGAAAAACACTGATTATCTGTAGCGTTGGTCAGCAAACTGCAAAGTGATAGACTGTTTTCTGTGCTGCTCCCATGATAAATAAATAATACTGCTGCTTCACCCTTTATAGCATTGATTAGATCTGGTTAAAACAAAAAAAAAAAAAAATCACAGCAGGAACTTAGAGTTGCTCATCAACTAAATCTCAGCCTGGGGCAGGAGGTATTACTATTAATTATATTGTTTCAAAGACAGTTGCAGTGGGATGGTAAAGATTTAACATTCTCCAGCTGCGGCTCAAAACAATACACACTGAAGTCAATGGCAAAGCCCTCTCTGACTTTAGGGGTGCAGGATCAGAGGTTAAATGTTCATGCACACCCCTGCGTTGAGTGCAGCGGTACGCAGGCAATAGTCTGCCCCAGCATCCAGGCAGATGCAGAGATGTCCTGAAGGACCATGAAAATGGAGCCCAAAGAAGCAAACTACTCTGCAAGCACGTGAAGTCAATCAGTGAGCAAAAGGATCACAGGAGAACAGTGTCCTGGTGTACACTCTATGAGCAACCCCTCCTTCTATCACCTATTCTACCTCTTTGAAGAGTGCCTGGTGGCATTGGTCATGTCACAGTACCGTGTGGAGGGATGTAGCTTTGACCTTCCCTATCTTGCTCCAACACCACCATTCATTTTGCAGTTACAAGCCCTTAAAACTGCAGCAGACTCAGAGGCCAGGGGACACCCCTCCACAGACCCCAGAAGAGCTGCAGGGATTTAAGGAGGGTGGATCTGACTTGCTCATGCTGTAAGACCTCCAGCAACTGACACCAGCTGAAGATGTTCGTGCTATAAGACCTAGAGCAGCTGACATCAGCTGAAGATGAGGGCCTTCTACCTCAGCATCACCTTAATTTTTACCAGGACAGGAGATGGTTTGGTGACAAGGTGGAGATGGCAGACACCCCACCTCCTGTTGCATTTAGCAGACCATAGGTATCGTTTAAGGAGAGAACTGCACCACAGTGAGATGCAGCGCAGGCAGGAGATGCAGGCAGGACCCTACCATACCCACATGGCACATGGAGACGCTCTTAGTACAGAGACATAAGGAGACAACGTGCTGTAGAGGGGAAAGCAGTCACAAGACCCAAGTTTCTATTCACGTTTGCCGCCTTCTTGGCCCTCCCTGCTTGCTTCCCCACACCTCCTCATTTCACTGCCATGCACTTACATCCATCCCCTCAGCATCTCCATCTTCCTCTTCACCGAGGGAAAACGGTGACACTGGACAGCCCCAATTTCCTTGTGCACAAAAAAATCCTCTGCCAAATATTGTGATTTAACAAATGAGTAAGAGCAGAGCCCCTTCTTAGTCTAAATGTTGATCTTTAATCTCCAGAGGCTTCTGCTGCCTGGAGTATAAGCTTCACTTCTAATTAATGGTGTTAAGGAATCTTTCTGCACTAGCAAGCTTTCAGTGGTGTTTTTCCAAGGGCTTTGTCAGAAAGACACCAGCATCACATTACCCTCCTGGGGGAAGCTATCTTGGAGAGCAGAGACCCCGGCTCTGCGTTGAGACACATGCCTGTTTGTTCCAGGGCTTTGGTACCCTGGATCAAGGCAGTTTGCTCTGAAGACCTCATCTTCCTCCAGTGCCTTCAGTGGGTGTCATGGCTTCGTTCCATGTGCTGTACCTGTTTTCTCCATGGGTACAGGAAACACGAACTGCTTTAGGCAAAGACAGTTTAGATTTCCCTTTTCTTGGGAAATTCATGTGAGAAGGGAAGAATCACTGCTTTCATCTACAGACCAGAGAGGCATCCTGGATAAGCAGGTCAGCCTTTGACATCTATTTTTTAGGAGAGATGAATCCCAAATTACTCTTTGCAGCCAGAAACAACTTCTGACCCAGGGAGCTCACCCCACATTTCAGAAAGCAATGCAAAGTAAGGTCAGGCCACCTTAGCTAGGAGATACTCTGCTTTTTCTTTTTGAGGTCTGAAACCCCAAATGCTCCCTCTTCCTGTCTCTGTCCATCCCACCACCAGCCCACTCGAGCCAGCGCATCTCTCATTCTGCCATGAGCAATCCCTTGGAACAAACCACTTGTTAGTTTGAAATTTTATAGGATATAGATCTGTTTCCTTCCCAGCTCTGAACTTTGCTGACTCAAAGGAAAGTGATCTTTAATCATCCCCTAGATAGCTGTATTTTTCTTACCTAAGTGCACACAAATTGCAACCTACAACCAATTAAACAGACGGTTTCTCATTTTTTCACAGCAAACATAATTTGTAATTCCAAAATGCCAATAAAGAGTCCTTCAATTTTATATTCCATAGCATTTGCAACTCAGCTCAGTAATTTTGGAGTCAATAATTTAAAAAAAGGCAATTAGGGTATTAATTGAGAATCACCAAGTTAATTCATATAACATATTGCATATTTATCCACTTGCATGCTTTGTCCTAACTGCTCATAGCACACTGAATGCTGTTCCATCACTGCAGCTGGAGTTTTTAGAGCAATGCATCTGTCCCTCCCCAGCCCTTCAACCCAGCCACACTCCTGGCTTTAAATACTCCGGCAAGTGATGGATCTGGTACAGGGTGAGGAAATGATGAATCATGGAGGGATGAGCAGGATTTACCTTGAACTAATCTGTGTTTGCTGATTGGAAGAAGGTGGGGAAAAACCAGCCTGTTCACTATGGAGAATTTTAGTGAGAAAAGAAGAAAAGAATTTTCTGAAAATGTTATCGTCCACAATAACCATAACAGTTTCGTTTTATAAATTATACATTTTGTTTCCTGACTACTGTTCTGGGTTATTTTTAGAACTGAAAATAGAACTGGCCCAACAGAAAGCAGATTCTTGGTACTGAAAAAACAGTAGTCTAGCTACCAGCCCAAATCTCACTTTAGACGTCCATGCATCCCTTCCACTGTCTCCCCTGGAAGAGGGTCTGGATGCGGGACCCCCGAGCCTGGCAGGGTACCCAAACTCTGGGGACGCTCAGGACCCCAGAATGACTATGGCCACATTTGCCCATGGTCTTGTCTTGCACCAGGAAACAGAGAAGATGAGTACGGAAGAAGAATACGGAAGAAGGTAGAGGAAAAAAGAAGTGAGCACCTTCGTCAGATGGGGCTGTTTGTTACTGAGTGTCCCCCAGTTCTGCAGATGCAACCCAACGGGGACAGCTGTGAATGGCCACCTCAGCCGCATCCCCTCCTTGTGCCTCAGTGGCTGTCTTGCAACCTGACATTTTTAGAAATGGGATGTTATTCTTTTTTTTTCCCCACACTAATATCCAAATTCATAGGAGGCATTCCTGATGACAGTTTCTTTGCAAATTCAAACATGAAGCCAGAAAAGCAGCGTGCATACACATGCCCAGACATAAAGGCAATGTACTCTGTTTTCCAAAGCTCTCCGTTGGAGGGATATTTCTGATAGCAGGAGGGATATTTCTGATAGCAGAGTGCTAATGCAGTACAGCTTTAGATGGATTGGCAGCACACCACCTGCAGTATTAAGACTTCCATCAGCTGTCTCGTCACACAAAGAGCAGCATCTCTATAAAAACCTAATACCTTGCAATTTTGTAAGTTTGATATTAATACCAAGGCTTAAGAAGAAAATACAAGTCAGCTGAACACAGGTGGATGTTCTTCCAGTTTGGTGATGCTGCTGCCTGAGAATGAACTTCACTGAACCAATAAGGCAGCTCTGGCACTGTGGTTGCGGACACAGATGCTACAAAAGATGAAGGCAAAGAAGCCCAACACATGCCCTAGGGACTGAAGCGCTATTGTAGACACTATAGAAATACTCATCTAAGTGAAATTAGGTTAGGCAGACCATATGGACTGAGGAACACAGAAAGGTAGGCATAGGTGATAAAGTCTCACTGACCAGATCAGAAGTCTGTTTGCAGCGCAGTAGGAAGCATCCTACTTTTGTAGCATGAGGCAATGTCAGCTCATGATCATGGCCCTCATGCACTCCTTCAGCCCCACTGCCATCCTTGGGGCTGATGTAGCATCAGTCCCAGCAGAGACTTTCAGAGTGGAGGGACTTTGGAATTAGCCACCAGGGCACTCCCTGTTCCCCTACAGCTCTGTGTGGGGGGGCTCACGGCAAGGGCCAGGGGTACGAGCCACATCTCTATTCCCTGTCTTGCCTTCACGAAAGGTTTCCAGTGCAGACACCATGATACCGGCCACTACATCTTGCACTTGAGGCGCTGTGCCTGGTCTGCTGTGCTTCAAAACAATGCTGTCTCAAGGAGACGCTTTACCAGTTTACTTGTAGAGCTGACACTGGCCGGGTCCCTGCCTGCAATAGGTGTGACATCTCTCTCTGGATGCCACCATTAGGAGTTTAAAAGGCAGGACTGAAAGGACAGACAAAAGGCAAACAGGACAGTGGCTGGCAGAGCCCCTGCTGTGGCTTTGTTTTCTCTTGCAGTTGAATTAGATGCTGATAAGAGATGGTGAAGGATGTTCGCGCCACATGCGGCTCTGCGATGGAGCTTCTGATCTATGGATTATAGTTTACCAAGGAGACAGCTCTGCGGAAAATGCTTATAAGGAAAAAAACGCCATCACTGTAAAGAAAAGCTCAAGGAACCATTTTTCTGGGGTCACTTCTCTTAGAAAAACAGCCCTTTAAAGTCACAGAAAGACTTTTAACCAAGTGCCAGGGACTTGGCAGCTGGCTTCAAGCAGGACAACTCCCATGTACTCATCCTGCAAAGCTCATGTCCTAACCCCGCTCACAGCATCTTCACCAGCACTTGCTTTGAGGCAAACAGGGCTGAGCTTGCTTTCAATTACTTCTCCAAAGAAATAAAACCAATGCCGCGTGGTTTTACTTCTGAGATCCACTACAACTAGGCAGGTGGCCCCAATATTTGGGCTTGTGCCACGAATTAATTTAGGACCTTTTGAACAGCCAGGCACACCTCTGATCTTCAGCTTTTGAACTAATGTTCATCTGAATAAAACCCCACATGCCAGATACCGACAGAAGACCAGCCTCCCTCTCTGATTAAAACATTTACCATTGACTTATCCATAGCCACAAGCATCTCATGTGCATCTGTGACCGCAGTGCCAACTGAGCAGTACTCCTGAAAAGTCAAGTAGGTCATCACAAAGTAGCCAGCAACATTATCTGAGCCTGATCTGGAAAATCCCAGTGAAACAGCCTGGGTTAAATGTTAAAACAGATTCTTTGTACACAAAATTAGGCACTTTTCATAATGCATTGGTTGGGAAGTCCTTTTAAAGCCAAAGAAAACTGCTGCATTAGTGTTTGCAAGTCCTGCATACTGCCCCAATGGCACCAGTAAGGTGCACTGGCTGGTTGGTGAGCCACAAAACCACCTTCCTATGCCGAGGGTGCCCATGAGCTATACCTGCAGGATGAGGATGCCTGCAGGAATTCCCTCATCGCAGAGTTCTAAAGCCAGAAATCAAAGAACCCAAATTTTACATTGCTCATCAAACTTTCCAGCAGTATCAATTAATGCTGCTACATTATGTATAACCCTTAATTCCTCTCTGTATCACTGCATATGGTATACGGGAGGTATTACCCAGGCTTTCCCCTTCAGCTCACAGCACTGAGGCCCTACAACAACAAGCTTTCTCCCCAAATGTCCCCACGGGTGGGTGTCATCAGACTTTCCACAGCCAGTAAAGGCAACTGCAGCTTCCTCCAGCCCCCCAGGCCAGCCAGGGGCAGCAAGCACCAGAGGCTTTCACTCCTGCCTCAGTGCATCGCTTTTGCCAGTCCACCAAGCCCTGAACCTCCAGGACCAAAAATGCCACCATTTACACTCTGCTCATGGGCATAAGAAAGAACAAGCTCGCTGAAAGGCTTGGCTGTTCCTTATAAACTCTCTACGCCCCTATAAGATTTTCCTTAAGCTACAAAATAATACCACATGCTTTTACAATGCTATCAGTTTCATGTGCCACAAAGCAGCATCTGTGTGCATTCCCCATTTCTGCACAGCTTTGACTTACAGTATCCCTTAATCGTCTGTTTTTGTTTACAACATACAAAGGAAAAGCTCCAGTGCAGCTTTCCACCCCCTGTAAATACAGATATTGTTTATTTATAGCTCTTTATTTGCAGAAAGCCTATGGAGATGAGAAGAGATGTCATTCACAGGGGAAGGCAGATGTATTGAATCAATCACCATGCAGAGGGGCCTGGGGTATTTCACAAAAGAACCACAAATCACAACAGAAGATAAATTATCCAAACCTTTATGCATCCTTGCCTGTCAGTTACCGTCTTGATACAAACTTGGCAAAAAAAAAAAAAAAAAAAACGGCAAAAGCCCCTTTTTCTAGGTCTAACAGGAAAGTACAGATCTCTTTTTTCCAGTTCTAAGCTTGACCAAGTTGCAATGACAAAGGGAGCTGTCTCTGTTCATATTTCCCTAGCTATTTAGAATCACAGAATATCTCAAGTTGGAAGGGACCCACAAGGATTAAGTCCAACTCCCTGCTCCTGGCAGGACTACCTAAAACTAAACCATGTTTAAGCACATCTAGGTTTCAATCTCATGTCTCCTCTAATGGATACAGCTGTATCACTGATTGACCAACCAAATGGTCTTAATCATATTTAAAAGTTGCCTTTCATAGGTTGCGGGGAAAAAAAATCTCCCAGCCCAAACTGCTGTAAAACACCATATGGGTAGGGTGGCGGGCCCTTCCTACATTAAAAAAAGGATATTTCTGCATCTGTAGATATAAAGCAACAGAGGTAGCAGGAAGCTAGTCTACTTTTCCCACATAATGATAAAATTGTCAAAGATGGACAAGGAGAGATTCTTAATTTAAAAAAAGGATCAGTACTTCACAGACCCTTACAGATTTCCCTGAAAGTATAAGGAAAAAGACCTACCTTCAGAGTTTATAGGATGATTCTATCTATGATATCAAACTCAAATGAAGAAGGGAAAATGGAAAAATAGGAAGAACTAAAAAGAAAAAGAGAAAAGAATAAAAGAGAATTAGTAGAACAAAATCAGTGGAATAAACTAGTGCAACAAAGGGCTGTGGCATTTAACTTCAGAACACACTGGAGGGAGGAAGGTCTGCCTTAGACTGGAGCTGAATTCCCACTTTTCAGGGCCCATCCTACAAACCTCTGCTGAATGCAGCAGCCAGCTCCACCTGGGGCACAGACAGACCATTTCAATTATATAGTTCCCATATTTTATTTCTTAGCCAAATATAACCATGCCAATACTCCACTGCAGAATTACAAGTGTTTATAGCCAACCTACCAATTAAACCAACGTTAAACTAGTTTCTCAGAGACAGACCTTCACGGGGATCTGTGGGACCTTCCCTTGGCACTCTTGCCAAGCTGGGCAGACCTGTCCAGCCCACACACACTGTGCCCTGGGGCTCAGCCGTCTCCTCCACTGCCTATCTGAGATCTTCTAAGCTTTACATGGCCCATGCAATGCCCTTTATACTTCCTCATTTCCCATATGGTGATAAGATCCCAGGGCATACTCATGGACTTACCAATTTGATGGCCTGGGAGATGGGAGGTGATATATCCAAATGCATCCTTTGCTAGAGACAGTCTCAAACTCATTCTTTGTGCACTCTGGTCCTTCATCAGATGTAACGAGCTCAGTTACACAATGTCCAATGAAAATGGACACCATGGATATGAGCACAGATCTACCCAGAGTATTTTTTAGCATGGACAGCTCAGGGAACTGTATGCAGATAATCCCAATTTTGAGCCACAGCATGCCGATGTCCTATGCCTGTTCTACAGGAAAGTAGGTAATAGCTCTAGATCTTGCCTTGCTGCATGTTTTTTAAAACATATGGTTCCCACTTCTGACCCTCTCCCACTTTTGGGCTCAGCTTGCAAATCACAGTGTTACAGATGACAAAATAACCCATGTACCTGCAGTAATTTATTTTCCAAACCCATTACGGGGATGGCAGGAACTGGTCTGTAAGTAAATGGACCATTTATTTATGGATCATAAATAAGAGCATTCCATTCTTCATAACCATAGAGCAAAGCTGAAGGTTCCCTCTTTGTCTGAGCCTGTGGACACCCAGCTCCTGTGACCTGGGCAGTGGTGGTCAGGGGGCAGCTAAAAGACAGAAGAAAAGTCATTTATTCCCTCTCCCCTTCCAAGATATCCTCACCATTTAAATGTAGACCAGGAAGAAACTTCAGAACAGAAAGAGAGTTGGGTTGTGAGTGGCCAAGGTCTCTCCATGGCAGGTACAGCTGCACTTTTTCACCTCGAAGATAACGGCAGGAATGAGAGCTGCTGAGAGCACAGACTTCTCCCCTTGGTCAGAGCTGAAACCCAGCGGGGTCTGACCCAATGATCCCTGCTCCTGAGAGCAACTGCCTGCCTGCAGGCAACTCAGCGGAGAAGCCATGTCAGGTTATGGCCATCAAACCTCCTAGATTTGGAAGAGGCTCACTGGAAAAGGACCATTCCCTTATCACGGCAACTTGGATGGGAATTACTGAGAGTTAATTTTGAGACACTTGGAGGCTGGGGTGGAAACCAAGCACAAGCAAGGTGGGGACCCAACAAAGAGCTATCTCAGCCCTGTTGGGTCAGGAATTACAACGCAGCAAGGTCACTAATAGGGGGAGAAATTCAGCCAAGCAATTTTGTGGGGGAGGGAAGAGTAGGAAACGATGCTGGCAAGCACAGGGTGATATCAAACTGGAGAAATCAATAAAGGCAAAGGACAGAGGGGGGCAACGGGACACAGGAAAAGATAAATTAAAGGCTTACCCAGGGGTTATGATGGCTAGTGAGCAATAAATTAAATAAAAGAGGGCAACAGGGACGAGCAAGGTAGTGTGAAAAATTAATTAAAAGGAAGGGAGGCATAACCAAGGCATAAAACATGGGTGCTGGTGGAAAGATTAGAGGACCCAGGGAAAGAAGAGGCTTTGAGAAGTGTAAGAGGAGCCAAGGCAGAGGCTGTAAAGGCTGTGACTGCGTGTGAGGGTCAGATAAACAACGGAGATGAGTTTTCAAGAGTATGAGAAGCAGGAAACCACTGAAGAAGAAAGGAAGCATCTTGCAGAAGGAGGTGGCATTGCTAATGCTGAGACGCTGGTATACCAGGCTTCGCTCCTTGGCTTTTGCTGACAAATGTAGTGGGGTATTGACTCCCCTTACCTGCCTGCAAACAGTCTCCTTCCACCTAGCCCTCTGCCCCCAAAGGAGAAGGCACAGGTGCTGCCTGCAGGATGAGGTGTTGCAAGATGGGTTATTTTAGCTGGGTGTCTTAAACACATGTCTGCTGAGACACAGGGCAAGGGATGAACAGGTCTGACTTGAGCTGGCTGCCTCCAGGACCCCCCTGGCTCTCCAGAATGAAACGACAGCCCTCCTTGCAACCATTTCTGAAGGTATCCCCCAGCTCCTGAGCAAAATTCACCAACTCTCCCACTGCAGTTCAGTTTAGCCCATGCCCTGGTGTGGATGAGCCCTGTTGACTTCTTCAGGCTTACCGGACAGGCAGACTTTGAGTGGTGGGCAGAGGACCCTGACCTCGAGATTTATGTGGCAAGCACAGACTTACATCCAAGTCCCTTTGCCACTGGGGATTTGAATGCTGGGTCTCAGACTGCATGGGAGAGTGCATAACCCTGCTTGCCTCAAGGGTTATCCTGGGGTGAGCCATCTTCACCCTTTTATGCTGAAGTTGTTCCACTTTGAACAAATAAGGACACGTGCTGGGAGAACTGGAGAGGGGGAAAGGGGTAGATGGAGAGAGCACAACTCCACAGCCTGGCAACCATGCACCTCACTTGAGCACTGGGGAATCTGGACTTTCTCAATCATTGTGAGACAGGGGCGAAGCAGCCCTCCGGTGGAACTTTGCTTAGCAGCCTGGCTGCGCTGAGCCCTGTCTCAAGGCATCAAATCTCTGTGTGCTCAGGGCCACTGCCGCTGGGCACTGCACTGCTGAGAGCTGCACGGGGTCAGCACAAAACCCTGCGGTCCATTGCCTCCTTCCTGGCCTCAGGTGCATCACCAGGAAGACAGAAATTAGTCATGGGCTGGGGTTATGGCGGTTTTCAAAGGATTTACAGTTGTGTGCCAGAGAAGATAAGCAGCAGCTCATCAGCTCTGTACAGAGCAGGATGGAGTGTCCCAATGCCACCATTTTTGCACTGACAGATTTTCTGTTTATAACTCAGGTCCCACTCTCAGCTCTGCAGTGGTCAGGGCTCAGGCGGCCTGGATCGGACCAGCTGCTCAGCAGGGGACAGGCAGTCCCGTCTCTGGCCTCAGAAGTGTCTGTCTTTTTAGCCCAGGATGCTGGTGCACTCACAGGGCTGCCCAGGACCTCAGGAGCCTCCTCCAGTTACCACATCAGAGTAAGCAACAAGCTTTGTGAGCTGCTGCTGCTGCCCATCACTGCAAAGCTCCCTAAGCCAGTATTTCTTTAGCGGGCTGTTAATTGCCACTGTAGTGCATGCGGTGCTTTGCTTCTGAAGGATTTCTCATGAGGAGTAGAGATCAATTTTTAGAAGAGCCGAAGAGTGTTTGGGGGCATGCGTGGGAGAAATGATTACACAAATATTTTCAGGCCCTTCACAGGGGAAAAGAAAGAATTGGACAAGTCTGGATCACACCTGCTTTTAAAGCAGCATTCTTTGAAATGAACAGGCTGCCTTGGTGCTCAGAGACAGCTAAGAAGATTATAAGCAAAAGATACTTATAGCAGAGGAGGGAAGTAAAAATAATAAAGGCATTCAAAACTATGACAAGCAAGTGAAAAAAAAAGAATAAAGCAGACTTTTTTGAAATACCAGGAGGGACACAAGCAAGATCAATACACTGACAGTGGCAGCCAAAGTCAGAAAACAAGCAGATTCAGAGCATCGCTGTGGGGCTGAACCACCCAACCCAGAAGACAGCACAAGAACTTTCACGGGTCTCAGCGGCCACCGATCAGGCTCTCCTGCGAATGCTTGTAAGGGAAGTAGGACAAGAAATAATGGATAATTAACAATATCAGTAAAGCTAAATGGGCTCCTTAACCTCTCTCTGCCCTAACCAACTTTGCTTTGGCTTCTGTTTGAACCTGACTATAGTCAGCTAAGTGACAGTTCATTGTACCCTACACAAAATAGGAAGCAGGTATGGTCTCAGGGAAGTTGTAATGTAAATAGACAAGGAAAAGGGTGAATTTCCACTCCTTTTTAACATAGCAGAGCAGAGACACATAGGCTATTAGTGCTCAGTCCAACAAAATATCAGTCTGAGTTCAGCACAGTGTGGAGCTGGGCACTGCAGGGATCTGATCACACGGAGCCTGTGCTGGATGCAGAACCAAGCACACCACTCCTGAGACCCCACCGAGACACTACCTGTCCCTTATTTTGTGTGCATTTCTTAAAATTCACAAACTCAGCCTGCACACACAGACCCTGGGATCATTTCCCACCTCTTGCAGCACTCCCTCTAGATTTGCTACTGAGATTCTGTGGGAATTTTGGTGCACAACAAGAACAAAAGCTGCCTTATTCTTTATATGAAGGCACAAGCGGATGACTGAGAGCCCCTGGGTTATTGTGGGGTGATGGTTCACCGCACCAGGGCATCACTTACAGCCCATCAGCTGGCAGCCAGCTTCACAGTGGTTTAAATTAACAGCATAGAGTGCACAGCTGGTGCAGGCTGGATGTCAGCACACATGTTGCAGCTCACCTGGTAAGCGGTAACTTGTTCAGCTGTTGTAAGACAGGCTCTTCCACCTGTGTGTGTGGACTCCGTTATCGATGTTTCTCCTAGACCTGTACTACACGAAGCTGCATGCCCCTGAAGTCACATGGGAGGCAGATCTGCTGAGCAGGACAATGTTCTCTTCCCAAGTGACTTCTCTGAACATAAGCACATTTGAAGCTTTTGCCCTTTAAAACACTAATTCCTATAATTACTAGCCCTCCTAGCTACAAAGAGTCATTGTTCAAAGGTATGGTGTTAATGATACCCTTAATTCACCCAGCTTCAGAGAGGCCGGAGACTGCCTGCTGATTGCACGCAGCACCTTCGAAGCAGAAATCTGTCATTCAGGAGGATTCACACAAAATATTTGGTATTTCCTGGTTTTAGTTGTGTTGGAAGAAATTCAAGTATAAGGCATACAGCCACTCTGTGGCTATGCACACTGAGCTGGCGGTGCAGAGCCCGCTGCCACCAACAACCCTTTTTCAGGCGAAGCTCTTCCTGTCACAGTGGCTCCAAGCTATTATGCTGCTGCTTGGGAAACTGCAGAGACAACCCAGGTTTGGTTCGGTGCTTAATGCAACCCCGGCATGTGTTCAATCTGCAATCGGAGCCTGCAGGCGAGATGGGACACAACAAGGCAAATGAGGTGAGGTGAATGCGGAGCAGGTGATAACCCACAGGAAGTCAACAGGGCGCAGGTGCCATGTCCTGATTCCCAGACAGCACAGCGCAACCAAGATTTCAGGCAAAGATGCAGAGGAACAATACAGGGTTTGACTATAAGGCCTTCCCCTAGCATGCAGGAAAAAACAGGCAAGCAGAAGACCAAGACTGCCATGGTCCCTGTTTGTCCCTCTCCTATGAAGGGGTAGAAAAGCCCGTCACCAAGAGCTTGTCCCTGCAGAGCTTGTCTACCAGAGGAAAGCCAGGGACACAGATCAGTCCTCCAAGGCTACCCAGGACATCCCAAGGTCACCCTTACTGACCTTCTGACCTTGTTTTTTTTTTTAGTTGAAACCTCCACACTCAGGAAGGAAACAAAAGACAGGATTTTAGAAGAAAAAAACACCCTACCCCACACAGCTCATCATAAATGCAGGGTGTGTGGCATCCAGCATCCTCTGGATGTTACAGCACATTGGGGAAAGAAATCCAGCCTAAACTCCCCAGGCAGCACAGGGTCCCTTACATTAGTGCTATGTCTTTGTGTCACAGCACAGCCTGCAAAAGGTCAGTGCCTCATAGAAGAAACATATGATAATTAAATGCTACAGAAGGGGGGTGGTAAAATAAGCAACTTTTTGGCTCATTTCCTATAATTCCCAATTCAAGCCAAGCTGGAAGCAAAACTCAGGCCTGGATTTCTATTGATGAAGGAATGCAGCCATCTGTCTTCTTCATTTCTTGCTAACCCTCATTTGTATCCTTAAAAAAAAAAATGCACGCTCACGTGTCATATTTGATGCATCTGACAAGGTCAGAGCCATCACATCCCATCAAGCACGTGCTGATACAGCCTTGCAAAGGGAAGCTGAGAAAAGATGTGCAAAGAGAGTTCTATTTTTGTATTTTCATTTTAAGGCATCTCCTTGACTTCTGCTTTCTGACTTACCAACTCCAGTACTCAGCCAGAAAGCTGCATCTGGTTAGGAGGGTATACTGAGCGAGCAACACTGAGGTACTCGGTTGTCTCCTGTCCCCATGTCCGAGTACCTCGTGGAGTAATGTTTTCACAGTCGTGACACCAGTTCAAGCTGGAGCAGAAAGACTAGACCCTTTTTGGAGGCTGAGAATTGAGAAATTCAGGCCCAGCTCCTCAACGCTGACTGGATGACTTTGATGGCTGAAGCCCAGCTGACTGACCAGGGAACCTGGGAAAATTACACTGGGGAACTTAAACCCTGAGGCAGACACTTAAACCTGTTTTCATCATCAAACCTGGTCAATCATCAAACACTTAAGATGCAAAAGTTTGCATCTTAAATCCTGCCCCCCAGCCTTTCTCTCCATAATGTGCAATACTCCTTGAGCGGGCAGCAACTGGTTCTTGACAGGAGAGGCAGAAAACATCTTGTGTATGATGGGGAAACAAGCCAAGATAGTGAGGACCTGGTGGTTCGGAAACAGGTGTTAAGAGCCCTCAGTCCTTCTGGCCATCAGCTTGTTTCTCTAAGAAGGAGTTACGGTGTCAGTAAATACAAGCCACCCCACTCCAAGTCTGCGAGCACTCCCTTGAGTTCTCCACAAATTCACTCCAGCTGGGTTCCCATTCAACGAATGGGGGGTATGCCTGTGACAGACCACTAACACCTGGGGCAGCTCTGATGTTCCCTCTGGGGCAATTCAGAAGCTTTTAAGGTTTCATTCTGCGAACATTTTCATCTGAAGTTTGAGCATAGGCATTATCCTTAACCATAGCAGAAGAAATGACTTGTGTGATCACCTGTCAGCTGGTGCTTAGACAAGGAATTATTTGGGAAAAGATTTTACATTTTCCATTCATGCGCTACCTTAATCTGAATTAACTTTCAAGTCTTGAGAAGCCCTGAGAAACAGATAATTTCAAAAAGCAAATCCAGAAATGAAAAAAACAAAAAACCCCAAATCAGATAATTTAAATTGATGTGGTATTTTGATAAGATCAAGATTTGCAGAAAACTTAATTCTCAGATACTGTATTCATCATGAATCGCTTGCTCAGCTCTTAAAAGAATCAAACATTTTGTTTGATCGCAGGAAACCAGCTCAGCTCTAGAAATTAATCCTTGACTCAGGAAGGTATTATTAACTCATGGCTTTCTTTCAGCATAAGAGTTTTGACTGAATTTATAGGTTTAAAATTAGACGTATGCTTAGGCTTTTTTGGTTTATCAAGGTTTTAAATCTCAAACTAGATACCATACAATCCACTGGATCATGTACAGTAAGTGAAGTTATTTTTGATTTTCTATGCAGCCTTACTGTCCTTAAATAACACCAAATGACCTGCTTTTTAATATACCAAGAAATGACTGAGCTACATAACTTCCTTCTTGCAGACTGCACAATCAGCTGGGTGTCCAGAGAAGGAAGGTCTCCCAGGTAGAGCTGCTGGCAATGGCCTGTCATGCAGTCCATCACTTGGCATCTGGAACCACTGCAGCTTTACTGCTGTCTTGGCAGAGCAGTTGAGAGCTTCATGCAATTAATTAGCTTATTTAAATGCACAGGCAACCACAGGGACAGAACAATGAGGCTGTTTATAAAGGGTTAATTAGCATCTCATCTTCCACTAACTCATCCCCCTGCAGAGCTATGTGAGCCTGGCATAGGCAAAAATGAGGAAACAGCTTCTCAGAGAACCTCTGCCAGGCTCCAGCGTGAAGAATGGCAGCTCAGCGTGTCAGGATTTGGCTCTTGCTGGAAAACCTGATCCTTTATCAGAACTGCTTAGGTTCCCAAAGCCAGCTAAGCTCAGCTCTGCATAGGCAGAATGCACGCAGGGGCAAAGGGAGCGGATGGTTCCGTCACAGAGAACTTTGGAGCTGGCCAAGACCAGGATCTGAGCCTGCAGACCGCACTTCTGGTGCTTGCAACTGCTAAATGACTCCTAATAACCTTCAATCAAAACAACAAACTTTATTGCCAAGAATATGACTTTTCTAGCCCAAGACTCATCTGCTTCCCTGCAGAGAGCAGTCATGGACCGGGGCCTCTGCGTGAGGAGAGTGCTCCTCTTACCTTGCGTTTGCTAGATGGGCTCTGCAGCCCACTCGCACCATGTCAGCATGAACCTACTCAAGACAAAACCTGTTCCAGACAAACCAGCTGCCTGGGAACATCCTCCAGCCAACTGCTCACAAATATCACACACACCATTAGATGATTTCCAGCACAGGCACGTGGGCAATCCTTTCAGAGAATCTGCTTAGAAAGGATTTTGAACTGGGTCTTTGCATTTCTTTACTGTAGATAAGGACTGGGGAGTGTTAGCTTTGGAGGGAATTGCTGTTCGTGTGTCCCCCACAGCCCAGACCACCATTCTGCTCATCCATAGTGCACAGCCACCATGTCAGCTCTGCCTCTTGACACAAGAATTATGGCCTTATTTCACAGAGTACCTCACCACACTGAATCTATACCAAAAGAAAGACTCTTCAGAGGCATCAGGATTCCCAGGAGTTTGGCAGAAAGGGTCAAGACAGATTTGCCCTCTTTGGGTGGTCTCAGGGGTCCCATTGCTGGATCGTGTTGGGAGTGTGCACACTTGAATCTGCTTATCTTCATGGATATCCTCTTCATTTTCTGGCGACAGCTTGGAATCACTAGGTCTACAAGGAGACAGCATGGGTGCGACAGACCCTGGGTCCACTTTCCAGGCAGCTTTTTACCAGTTCTCCCTTCCTTCACTTCTTAGTTTGCCTAGAACGGGTCTCTTTCTTTCTTTATTTTACACAGGTCTATTTTGTCTCAACAGTATGCATCGTAACCAATGGCCAAAGCGGGCTGTAGGTGACAGCATGCATGCCCAGTGCTCCATCTGCAGAGGGGATGGTATGAATGGGGCATCATATCCCAATTTCTGCACCTCCACATCGCTGTGAGGTGTCATTGTCACTGGCAATCAGTCTCATTGCTAGACCCATGCTCTGCAGGAGACAGTGGTGACAGGTCTGAAGCCTCTCCTTCCTTTTATTGCTAAACAAAACCACATACTTTGTTTTATCTAGTGGGAATTGTCTGAGGGTAGTGTCTATTATTTGGGTTTCTTCTCCTTTCCTTGGAGGTTTTCAGAAACACACAAGCCACTGGGGACAACTGAAGTTTACTGCACGCTCCCAAGAGAAGACTGTCCATGGGGCGGGTAGCAGCGCTCAGAAAGCCAAGCGCACCACACCCTACTCTGAGCTACCTGAGTCTTCATCTTCACCAGCTCCTCCATAGTAATCCCTGCTCTGGGAAGGGATGTTGCTGATGAGATAATTGCATTCAATAATCCTCCCAGCACGTGCTTGCAAAAGTATGAAGAGAAATAAAGAACTTGTGCACGCACATGTCAGAAGCCACACTGCAGGAATCCTGCTATGTAATTGCCTACAGAGGAATAAAAATTAAAAAGAAAAAAAAGAGAAAAGCCACAAAGGGCAAAGCCAGTCTGTGCCAGGCACAAAGTACTTACCCACTCTTGTTGAAACGTTAAACCTGCAAAGTGACCGCTGCAAACAGCGGAGCCAGCAGTTTACAGGAGGCTAGCCCTGCTCTCAGTTTTGCACGCTACTGCTGCTCCTAAAGAACTGAAGTTGTTTTCTGATGGTTCATGACACCTGTAGAGCCTCTGGAAGCAATTACAACTTTATAGTGAGATACAGCAGTTATCCTACTGCCAATTCATCTCCCTGACAAAGGTATCTTAGTCACAGAGGGTGACTCAGTCCCACAGTTAGTCTTTTTTAGACTTAATCATGAACCCCGTGAATGCACTGTTCATGTCCCATGACCTCCTCCACACTGGACACTGCAGCCCTTAACCAGAGCCTGCACCTACCAGCATCTGCGCTGGGCACCAATACCTGTGACCTCCTCCTGACCCGCATTGTCTTTTCTAAATTAAGAAACCTGTTACATCGCTTCCTTCCTTGGCCCATGGGGTGCTAAGAAGGTCACTACCAGATCATAGCTTAAAGGGCTACCTACCGAGTGCTGTCCTAATCCTGGAAGGACAGGAACTGCCAGAGCTCATAAATGACCTGAGCAAGTGATTACGGTCTGGATTTATTTGTGATTAGACACTGCGATGGCCCTCTCTGACACTGGGGTTTTTTTCTAAGAAGACAGACAGAAAATGTCATACATCCGTTTTCTGTTGAGTTACCTAAGGATGCTCTGTGTCCTCTCACTACAGGACACTTCTAACCCTGTATGGGTGGACTCAATAACAGGTATTTCTGTGACCTTCCCTGCATTGCCAGAAAAATGGGCATTTTCATCAGCCTTCCTAGTTCTCTGGAGTTACTCTCAATGCTCTTCTCCAATTGCCTGAATGACAGATATTTTCACAGCTTTTCTGCATCCCCCAAGAAATAGGTAGTTTCACAGCTCCCTCTGGAATCAACCTTTCTTCTGTGTTCTCCCAATAATTGGAGGGAGAAGTGAAAAATGAAAAAGCAAATAATCAACCAGCAGCGTTCAAGAGTTCAGAAGTCCTGTGAAAATAAAGAACTCGTGGACTGAAGGAGGTGCTGCAGTTCAAGCCCTGCAGTCTTGTGCATGCAGGGTAAAAGACACTTTCTTCCACTTACAGTAAATAACCTGTATGAAAAGAAGGCTCCAGAGTTTAAAGCACTGTTTAATATGCCAACATCCAAAAAAAAACTTTGCAAAACTTCTGGCAGTGTTTTTTTTTAAAATATCTTGACTACTAAAAAAATAAGGTATTTATTCAATACTGCTGAATCCCATAATTTCATTTGCCAAGTTAAATCCTGGTCTATGGAATTAGGGCACAATAGTCCTCTTATTCATGCAGAAAAGAGTTTTTAGCCAGCTCCTTTGTTTAACATATCTGTGTATCAGAATTTTTTTAGTCCTACTTTGTGTCAAGATATTCTCAGTACCACTAAGGGAAGGTACAGCAAGCTAGAAACAGAAAACGGTTTTAGACAAATCACAAGCAAACCAAAATTCCCTTTCTCCTTCAACTGCCTGATTTTGGCTTGAAAAAGTTCACATGAATCTTTACCCCTCTGTTACTTGGAGTTTCCTGGATTAGATTTCTAAATAGGGTAAGACGTGTAAAAATCTTGGATCCTTTTTTACTGTATATGATATCTCCTGCAGTCCACCAAGCAACAGCAGAGCTCCTACCCATACGATAAGAAGTTTTGCCTGATCACATTTATTTTTTCTCCCTCCTATACAAGTTCCCAAGGAAAAACCCAACCACTGTACCAATTAAAACAAATGTGTTACACCAGAACGGTAAACCCTGCCAAACTGCAAACTGAGGACCTGCTTTTATCCATCTGTCTGGGAACTAGAGAGGAAAGTCCACTGCTGAAAACATTACTCCACTCCAACTTCATGCCATGAATTGTGCATAGTACAAGTATGCCCTGAAATCTTCATTCACCTTCTACTGAAGCAAACTCCAGGTTTTATTCACCTAGAGTTCTGTTACTCTGTTCTTACTGAAACAAAACTCCCACAAAACCAGGAAGAGATCTCCCAGCTTAGGTCTTCATTGACCTCATTGCTCAGGAAGCACAGCAAGTTTCTAATAGCCACAGTGATTCCTGGACCAGCATTTCCCAATACTTAGGTCATGCTGTCACTGGCTCTGATTCCTAAACCGTCTCCCATCCCTCCACAAAACCTCTTCTTCAAAGAGGTGCTTTCAGCTCAGCCTACCTGGCTAAACTGGGTCTGGGGGACGTTAAAGCTCATATCCTGGCAGTGCCCTGTCTGTTGGCACTTCGGAGTTGGTTATCTTCCTAAATTGTGGCCTGAGGTCACTACTGTACCTTTTGGGGATGGGGGAACTCCTCTGTCCTGATCAAAGCACTAAGAAACATAGCCCCAATTTGCTGATGTTCAAGGAAATACCAAGAGTGTGCTTTCTCCCAGCCCATTTGCAAGAGGATGCTCTGCTTACCCCATGCAGAGGCAGTATCAGGGTTTTGATCAAACTCTGGGCACCCTCCTTCATCGCAACACCAGCTCTGCAAGGCATGTGCGTGCCCAGAGCATGATGCTCCCTCTGTGCAGCACTTCTCCCCAGCTTCTCTTTGCAACCTCTTGTTCTGGGGCATGCACCAGGCAAGTCAAGAGCAGAGTCCACCTCTACATTACCCAGAAGTCATGCTTGTATTCACGTTCACTCACAACAAACTGCAAACATAACTTTTAGAAGAAATATAAGCAATGAATCAGAAATGAAAACATGCCAAAACCCACCGATCTGCTCATCGGGGTATAATTAAAGCAAACTCATTTCTATTGCCAATAGAGCACAAGGGAATGGCAGATTCTCAGCACATCTGTCAATCTCCAACTCCTTGAACACTTACACCAGGCCAGAATGAGGCCACTTTCAGCAGGCTCAGAGAGAAAATCTTCAGCCTGAATCCAGAACGAAGCCTGCTCATACAAATCAGCATCTGAAGCAAGGTGTCCTTGCTGCCCCAAATCTCACTGCTGAGTCCCACCTCACACAGCAGCAGCCAAGAACTGCAGAGATCTCTCCTATTTAAAGGCACCTCAAGACACAGTTACTTACCGGGACTGGTGCGGGCACTTGGGGTTTGTCAGTCCTTCCCGTCACCGGCCTGGGAGCAGGGGCAGCACCCCTCTATGGTCTCAGCTTCACCCTGCAAGAATCAGGACACAGGGTTTTTTTGCTAGTTGTGGTAAGCAGATAATCCAGCACTTTCTAACCCGCAGCAGAGAAGGGTATGCTGTATTGGAAAGAAAAGCTGCTGGCTGGTTGTCTGTAAGGATCAGACCCAGGACTTTCCAAGCTAAGACTCTGAGCTGCTTAGCAAGGAGCTCAAACTGGAGCAGAGTCAGTTGTGTTCACAGGGCTGAATACTTGGGATAGCTACTAGGGAGGTAGTTTCGATTGGCTCGAGTACAAGAAATCCCACAAGAACTGCTACATCGTGCTAATGCTTACAGAGAACAAGGTAACCAGCAGACAGAGGCGGACAGGGATCTTTGGTCACAATGGTTGGGATTTGTTAAGGGAAAACAGAGTTTCTTCAAACCAAAATATCTCAGAGTAAAGCAGAAACTTTTTCATCATTTTAAAATTCTTTTGTGTTTTGAAACTGAAGATTTTGCTTTGGGTCAGGCTGACTTGACTTGAAACATTTTGTTGATGGAACTGAAGTGTTCTGCTTTAAGTCAGTTCCTCTGGGTCCCCCTGAGCTGCCACGATACCTCCTGGGACTTTAAATTCAGGTGCTTTCACTGCTCTGCCATGGGCTGAGATACCTGGTTAGACTGCACACAGTGCACTGATGTATCTCCTTGACAGACCTGCCAGGCAGAAACGCAATCAGGTCATTGTGCTTTGGAAGTGGGAGCTACAGGACTTTCTACAACATTTTTTATGTTGGGCAACACACAAGTGACTGCTGACCAGGCTCCTGGTGCAGAAGTGTCGGCACAGTCAGGCTGGCACATGATAGTCCTCGCAGGGAAGGCTGCTTAGCATGGTTGCACATCCCACAAGAGCTGGGATAATACTTTAGAGGTGGTATGTAGGTCCCACAAGTCCTCACTCCTCTGCAACCAAATGTACACTTCCCCCGGTCCCAGCACTCTGGGCAAGGAGCTGTGATTGAATGGATGGAATGTAGTGAGACCTCCTCTGTGCTCGCCAGCCCTGGTCTCTGGGACAAGGACTGCCTCTCCGAGCACATGGCCTACATAGTCCAGAGCTGATGGGAACAGGATCCAGGTCTCCATATTCCCACTCCAGTGCCTAAGCCATTAATAAGATCCAGTGATTTAAACCCATTCCTTCAAATCAGCCTTCTTGGGCTAGCAATGATCTACAACAGAGGCAATAAATCATCATGAGGTTCCCGCTCTGCTTTCTGCACCCTCCTCAAATCAGTGATGATTCCCACCTCCTGCCTTCCAATAAATGTTTCTTGAGTAACCATGACTTTTATTGAAAAACCAATGCTTTCTCCACCCTGCTCTGTGAAATACTCAGCTATGTGGGCTGCCCGATCCCATGGGGATGGCAGGAGAAACAAGTCAGGGCTCCTGCTAGTCATCATAAACATTAGGGTGAACAGGTAGATCATCCACCCAGCCTGCTGGGAGAGACCCCCTGTAATTAGAGGCTCAATTCAGTATCAGTTATGCCACAGCATTGCAAAAGGTCAAACTAGAATGAAGTTTTTAATTAAAACTGTGAAAGCACTAAAGAGACAGAGAAATGAAGCACTGGGCTTCAACTAACAATGAGGACACACATATCTAATGAGCTGATCAGAGATGACATACTGGCTTTCACAGCAGAAGTCTCTGCATGCTCTGGCAGTGTACCGAAGGGATAATCCCTCCTGCACAGGGATTCAAAGCTCTGCATGAAAAGGCCACCACAGTGACAAAGGCTAAAACGGGGACGCTTCCACGTGGCCATGTTTCCCATCATCCGAGAACCCAGTAAAGCATTGAAGATAATGAACTTCCCAATGCTGTTTCCTCAGTTCTTCTCCATTTCAATGAACCCATCATTCAAGTTTATTGAGCCTCTACAGAGATCTGCCAGCATCTCTCAGAAGTTCAGCTGAATACGTGAAGTGCTGGAATCAATGACGAGTGCAGCAATGCCATGAGAATGGGCCTTCATGCAAGAAAGATGCCGAAGAAGGGCAAGACTAAGAGAGAATTGAGGCCAAACCATGTCTGTGCAGAGCCCTGAACATCAAAACTCTCAGAGATAGCAGGGATGTGGAAAAGCAAATGGCTCATGGCCTCCTCTAATCGTACCTGCTAGAGGCCTGAAGGTCCCTACTTTGCCTCTGCTTAGACAGAATGGGGCAGATGAAGAATTATAGAAGCAAACTCCAGTGAGGAAGGAGGAACAGAGATTTTACCCAAGATCTGGATGAAGTTCTAAATACCTTCCCCTATCCTCCTCCCAAACTTATCCAGATGTCTTGACTGAGGCAAAAGTGCTTATCCTGCTCCTAAAGCCTACTGTTGGTAAGAACAACTCAGAAGTGCGAGGGGAGGGGAAGTATGAGGGTCAGAGGGACATGGTGCATCGAAGAGCATCAGAAGCTCTCTGTTCTAGTCTTGGCTCCACTGTGCACTGGTGCCTCTTTGAGACCAAGGTCCAAATTAGTGCATCTCTTTGTATCCCTTAGGATGTTAAGTTAGATCCAGATGAGGTCTACAAAGTTGACTGATAACCTGAAGTGGAAGTTGTACAGGACGTGGCACAGAAAAACCTCACCACTAGCAAGATCAAGGGAGCTAAGAAAAGGAAGTCCACCTCTGCTGCTCCACAATCCCTCTTTTCCCAAATATACAGCTACAAGAAAGACCAAATTGTCCTGCTCTTATGCCGAGCATCTCTTTACTGCATGAGTCCTAATGAACTCAGGCAGCAGGAGAAGCAGAGTCCAGCCCTTGCAAGGCTGGAGTCAATCAGTCAAGTGTACCGTCCTGTGATTTTTCTAGAATCACTTCAGCCCATGATGCAAAAGTGAAGAAGGAAGGAGGCAAGTACCCTGCCAAAATACAACATCACCTTTCAAACAAAGTAACTGCGCTAAAATGTGCTGTTTTATTTTCACTCTGGGCTCCCAAAGCATTTCCCTTCTCTCCCTGAATGATAACGGGCATAAAAATTAAATATAAATTCTCCAACAAAAAGCGAAATGCACTGAAGGGTAATAAATCACAGGGGCTGGATGGCATTCAGAGGAAGTTGGGGGAAGGAATAAAGGATGAAATAGTGTAGATACTGACTAAGATATATCATAGACCCTTAAAAGCCCAAGACTCATCCTCAGGGCAGGGGACTCAACACAGTGGGCTGAATTTTGATGAAGCAGCAAAGGGAACTTGCCCAGCAAAGCGGTGGGGTTCGTATGTAGTGCTTGCCATCCCACAGGTCTCAGAGCACAGCGAACATTACCCCAGCACCATGTCTGCACCCCCACCTCATACAGGGATGAAGACTCCAATGAAAACATCTTCTAATTTCCCAAAGCCACAATTCTGTACCAGTTGCTAATCGCCAAGGTCAGAAGACCTGCAAACAGAAAGTGTGTTCTGGGGGTTTCTAACATATTTTGTACAAAAGAGGAGACGTGCCTTTCTTGCTCACCCAAAGGGCCTGCAGTGATGTACCTGTGGAACTGGTGCTGCCCCTCTTTCTCCCCAGGGCCATGTGCCAAACACAAGCCATTGCACTGGCACCAGCAGTGGGATCAACTGGGGACTCCAGAAAAGTAAAGAGGGACCAGCCTGGTGCTGCAGTGGGGATATACACATTTTCGAACAGCAGCTATCATGGACTGGATGCTTTCTCATCTGATGACCCAAGATTCTTACATCGGCATTTCCAGTAACCTGAAACACTCCCCAGGGCATCACACAGAAGCACAATATTCTGGAAACACTATATATCAGCACCAGTTTTCTCCTAATAAACAAGATCACCTTTAATTTTGCAGGCATCTCCTACTTCATTAAACTTAAAGATCTTGCTCTCCAGGGGTTTCCTCCTCGACTGGGGCAGGAAACGAAAAGACAGAAAATGCAATTTAATTGGGGATTAAGTTCATCTTTACACTGCCTATCATAATTATGTGTCATTTAAAAACAAGCATGGAGCAGGTGTGAAATGGCACCAGCTCCGATGCACATAAAAAAAGGCTGACACCAGCAGCATGTCTCAGCAAGAATCAGATGGCGCAACTTGAAAACTCCTTTTCTCTTTGGCTTCTTTCTTCCTTTGGTCTCTCAAACTTCTCAGAAAAATTTCCTTTAGAAATGGGAGAGAAGAAATGGCACCTTTGCAAAGCCATGTGGTTTGAAAGGAAGAGAAGGTAATTTCAGCATCATGTGCTGGGGCACAGCAAGAGTCCCTACAAAATGTGGGGCAGGGCTGGTGTTGGCATAGAGGACAGGCGAATGGACAGCATAGCCATGTGCCTTCTTGTGACACAGAGTTGATTGATAGTGCTAAATCTGCTGCTCCTACTTCTTCCTTTCTGGGTATCTCTTGGCCTCCCCTTCCCATCCTGGATAAGATGTCCAGCTGGGTTTGATGCTTGCAGGTTAGAGTGCACCACTATAGAAGTGCCCTCAAAGTGAAGTTTGCCCTAGGAGTTGAGTTGGGTGGGAGAGGGTTTCTGCTTTCCCTCAGGTCACCCAGCCCCTTTCTCCATGCTCCAGCACCAGGAGGAACAAAGCAATGAAACACTTTTGTCAAGTTAATATGGAGGGTTTCAGTCAACTTTCTGCAGAGAGCAGAACCAAGGAAGAACATGGAGAGCTCTGCAGATGGGTTATGCTGCTTGTTGTAAGGGAAAGGAGACCTGGAGTTCATCTTTTGAGCTGGTAGGGAGTCTCCATGGAACTTAGGGCAGCTCAGTTGGCTCAAGCCTTCCCAGAACAGCTTCCACCACTGAGGCTTTTCCATCTGAGGAAGCCCAAACTCATCATGTGTGACCCTCCATGTTGAGATCTTCTCTGGCGTGGGCTTTCCATGCAAAGTGGGAGCTTGGACCTGCTTGTGCCCCAGCCTCTCTTCTGCACAACGGTGTTTTCAGCACTCATCTGCCCTCCAGGGTCCTTCCAAACCCTGTGTGTGACAGTGCCACCCAAGTGCTAGGAAAGACTGGCAGGAAATGTGGAGAAACCAAACCATATGACTTCAAAACAAATGCAGAGCGACTCAGCTCAGAGCGTGAGCATTACCAGGCTCCTGCTTTGTCTGCTTGGTTGGTCTGACAGGACTGCACATTCCTCCTGAAAAAGAGATGCCTGAAACACGAGTCAGGGCAGAGATCTCTACCCTTTGTGCCTTTCTGGATGTTATCAGTAACACCCTGGATTTAAATAGTGCCTATTTTTCTAATAAATGTCTTTTCTATACTTCCAACCATGGGACATAAAATAGGGAGGAACTCCATTTAATTGATGCACTTTAATTAGTTGCCTGTCGTTGTCAAAGCCGTGTTCTTATATTCTGATGCAAATTCACAGCCTTTCATTTTAAGCAATATGTCAGTTTGGCTTTAGTCTTTCAGTGATCCTTTAATGTCATATTTTCTCCCCAGTGAATCAATATTCGGATCCTCTAATTGGAACTTATCTGCTCATCCAACCTTGGGCTAGGTTTGTTTAGCAGCTGAGCGTACCAGACAGTTTTACTGACTGAACCAGCAGAGCTGAACTTTGCACAGTAGCTTTTAGGCAAAGATGCTGCCTGGGGTGTGCGCTGGGAGCCGGCTCTGCTCCCTCCCCTCTCCCATGCTCCCCCACACCGTCCTGCTCCACCAGCCACGCAGCTCCTGAGGCTCAGGTGGCTGGTAGCAAGACATGCCTTGCCCCAGGCAAACAGACCAGAGTATTTTCTGCAATGGAGATATGAAACCCTAAACCACATCCCAGCGCAGGATGGGATCAGGGACAGGTCAGTTTTCCTGTTCCACTTCAAGGGGCAAAGATACAGCTCCCCATCGTTTCTAATTTTAAATCACATCTCCATCGTCTGCCTGTAAATTCTCTCCTGCTGTCAAAAGGTCACCAGGCCAGTTGGAAAGCTGTTTCTCACAACCTTGCTAATCTGGAGGCACCTTGCTGCCTCCTCCCACCAGGAAAATGCTGACAATAAAACTAATTAGTGGCCAGCAGGACTGCAGGTTGCAGATGGGACTCGCCCTTAAGGTACCAGCCAGAAATTCAAGGAATTCAGGAGCGGTTCCTGGCTCTTGCCCAGACTCGCTTCATGACCTTGGGCTCCAGCTTCATGCCTCAATCTCACCTCTACTAACTGAGGCTAATAACACTTCCCGCAGTTGGTCATGCAGATAAATTTATTTACATTTAGGAAATCTATTATGATGGGCACAAGGGCCCTTTTAGAATAAAACTAGATACTTTTTCCTTTGCACCACCACTGGCTGTAGAGGAATGAAGCCAAGAATGACCGTAACCCACTATGTCTAGGGCTGGGCTTTTTACTAGATTTGTGCATTTGCTGAATAACCTCCTGAAGTCCAGGCTGAGCAAATTACACCAACTGTTTGTGCTGAGAGGGGCACTGACCTGTCACGTAGGTAGCAGCACAGCCCGTCTCAGTCAAGGAGGACAGATCACACCTTGATGAGCTCGGCATCTGCAGCCATCGATAAAGAAAGTGCAGCAAGATGATGATCTAATGCTCAGCTCTGGGATCTTCTCCCATCATCTGCTGCCAGTTGACAGCAATAATTATTTCTAAGGAATAGAAGCTGCCCAGCACCCTCCTTCAAAAAAAACAAAACTTTCCCAGGTGGATGGGCTTGGCCCACAGGATTTCCACTCGGAGCAAGGGGGTTCACCAGGGACTGCTCAAATATCATCCCTTCTGCCCCAGGATTTTACCAGGCTCTGAACCAAATTGCTTGATGAAAAGCCCTCGAGCCAGCATGCTGCACTTACACACCTGGACTGCTAATAGCATCAGGCACATGCATTTCCCAAGCCCTGGTGTGTTTTGCACCACGGCCTGGGGAGGCAGTTACTCCAGGGCAGAGGGATGCAAACTGCTCCAACAGATGTCCACCCCACGCGTGAAGCCACAGGCCCAGGGATGCCCCACAGCAGGAGGCAGGTCAGGAGCGTGTTAACTCCTCGCTCAGCCTGTTTTGTCACCTGGACTGACGAAATCCACCACTGGTGAATGGATATCCAGGGACCACCATTCTTTTTAAATTAAATTAGGGATTGCAGACTGCTCCCCCCCCCAGTCTGCGATGTGAACACAGGCATCCCCTGGAGCCCGAGCTGCTTTGCTCTCCATCGCTTGCCCAGCATTGACACTGCCTGCGGCAGCGGCCAGAGCAAGCAGAGATCCATCCCTGTCTCTGGACATCCCCACAGCATCCCAGCTCAGCTGCCCTCCAGACAAGCCCTGGGAAGTTGGGACAACCCCAGCTTGGAAACAGAATGAAAAACATCTCAACATCCCCAGCCAGAAATGGTTCCTCTGTTCTATAAAACAAAGAGGGGCTCAGCCACCAGGGCAAGAGCTCTCTGCTGAAGCACAGTGCACCAGGACCTCCCAGAGACAGAAGGGAAAGGAAAGGGACACCCTAAGCTGCCTGTCAAAACTTCAGCAGTGGAAATAATTGGTTTATACACATTTATCCCCGCACCCAATTATCAGCTCAGTTTAGTGTTTGATTTTACACGACTCTGGTCCAGCAGAGCTGCTGCTGTTCTGCTTGGTTCTCGCTCATTTATGTATATATCATCCAGTCCCTAAATAATTTTTAATAGCTTCTTTACTTGCATGCCCTCCCATCTAATTCCAGCACCATCAGCACAAGGCAGGTTGCAGATACAAAGAAGCTGACATTTCTCTTTTGAGTAATTTGCACTGGATTTCTTGCCTGTTTGATGTAGTCATTTTGTTCTCTGTGCTGATGTGACATTAATTATTGTTAAATATTCTTATCTATTACATACAGTTCTGTTTAGATAAAGGTCAGTGCATGAACCCCTGACAGTGCTTGTTGCTGCCATGCTCTAAAGCCAATTTGTCATTCTCTCCCTTCAATACACTCATCTTAGTTTCAGACCATTTTTTCCATTAATTCAGGCACAGTAGAGAGCCATTAAAAAATGCAAAATATCTCAGCTGTTCAGATTGGCACTCGGATAGGAAATTATTAGCTTGGGTAGCACCAGTTGCACAGGGAGATCAGGTAATACTGTCCATACAAATCCAGCAGCAGCCTCTTGTTAAGGAACTGTATGGCTGCGCCCCAAAATACATACATATTTCTGCTTTAATTGAAAATCAGCTAAGCCTTGCGTAGTATGCAACGCCTTCTCCCAGCCTGGGTTGCAGTGGGATAACAGCATAAGCCCACACCACCCTCTCTTGGCAGAGGACAAGAAGGGCAAGCTCAAGCCATCAGCATCAAACCTGCCAGAACGGAAGCACGTGGCAGCACTATCCAACTTCCCTGGGACCTGGGGAGCAGCTGGACTCACATGAGCCTGCTCACACCAAGTAAAACCTATGCCTGCATCTGCTCAGTCTTGCTTTTTATCTCTCTCACCAAATAAATCCCCCCCCGCCACCCCTGTGTGTCACTTTGGGGTGTCACGATGGCACATGTGACATGGGGATGGGGATGCAGGGGCACCCCGGCCAGGACTCACCCCCAGCAGCCCTGCACCCCGCCTGCCTTGGGACACCTTGATGAGCCGAAACAGCATCTCCGTAGCATATTACAAGTACTGGCGTTGCAGGCTTGCTAGCCGTTGGAAAGCAGCCTGTGACCTTGAGTGGCTCTCCCAGGGGAGAAGACAGTCATACAATCTTACAGGGATGCACGTCAGTGCGGCGCAAACAACAGACTTCAGGACATTTAGTTTGCAACAGCGGAGGGCAGGGAGCTGTCAAAATTCGCGGGTCATCTTACACCAGCCGCCACCAGGACGAGGAGTGGCGCTGGCGGTCCCCAGTGCCTTATAAAACCTATTTTACTGCTCGGTTGAAGCTCGTGCACTTTTATGCCTCCATCCAGCAAAGTGCTTCAGCACGTACTTAACTCTAAGCACACAAATAGCCTTAATTACATCAGGGGAGCTGTTCAGATGCTTAAATTGAAGCCCACGCCCAAGCGAGTGTCAGAGTGAGGACTTTGGCACAGGAAGAGGGAGGAAAGAGGATGGCAAGGAGCTGAACCTGCAGCCCTACGAAGTCAGGACCAGACAAGGACCAGAGTAGAGATGCTCCCATGGGGCGGGGGACTCCAAAAGCAGGACTAGGTAAATGCAAGGGCTCACCTGCTGAAAAGGTGGATTCTCTTTCATGAGTGAAAAAGGATGCAAAGGTGGATTCAGCATGACCGAAACTATCACACAATAAGAGACATGCTCGTTTCAGCATTTGCCAAATGAAAGAACATTTGATCACTTATTCAAAGTGACATTTAATTTTGCGTTGTGCTAAATCATTTTATACTTCTATATAAAAGAGAATAAGCTCCCAAACTCATCGTTCTCACAGTAAAATATTACATCCAGCAAAATGCAGTATTTGTAAAGTGTGGGGTTTTTTCTTCCACTTCTTTATATATGAATGAGATAATAGAAGGGAAAAACGTGCTGGCCCCCCTCAGTTCTAGACTCAAGAGAGCAAAGTGTGGTTCATGACTGAACCTGCCCCAGCCCAAGGGTATCAGACTTCTCACGCAATCAGTGCCTGCACATGCAGTCCTGGACGAGCACACACACTGTGGTTCCTGCTCTGTGCAGACCTACAGATGCCCAGAAATGCATTACCACCAGCTATGCTAATGGAGACAGGGTGCAGGGCAGAAGCCCCTGCACCAAACAGTTTCAGTCTATACCTGACCCTCAGCATCTGCAGGGTCCTGCCTTGTAACCATCCATGAAGCTGGTCTGCACACAAGGGCTCCTCTACACTTATGTAGCTGCATCTCACAGAGAAGATATTCTTCCCCATCCTTCCTCAGAGACTCTTATTCAGCACAACCATTAATAAACTCCTGGGCGAACAGATATTCATGGCTCAGGTCCTCAGCTTAGCTACACCAGTGTGAGTGGGAAGAAACTGCACTGCCACCTTCCCCTTCTCTAAATTGGGACACAGAGAAGGGCGAGAGCTAGCTTCACACATTTAGAAGGGTATGAGAAAACCCAGGTCCTCTTCGGCTTTGGGAACAGGGTGTCCTGCAGCTAAAAATACAGAGACAAGCCAAAAAGTCAAGGCTAGCAAGAGGCATTGGTAGGATGACCGAAGACAAAAACAGAGCTTGTTTATTTATGTAGCCATTGACTATCCAGCAGGAGAGACTGAAACCTCCACACATATGCTGCCTGTGTGATGGACAGGCTCCTGCCAGCTGTAGGAGTCCAATTTCTCACGCACAGGGATTCCCTCTCCCCTTCCCTCATTGCAGGCTCACACCTTTCTTTCAATTATTTTTAGCTGCTGCACCAAGCAGGGTAACGTACAAGAACGGAGGGAAATGGCAAGGGATGAAAAATCACTGCTCTGGTAAAGGCTCTTCCCCCTTGCCACCACAATAGGGAGCTCAGGATCCAAGCCTCATCAGGGTCCATGCTCAAACCTGCCCAGAATTTGTGGGATCCAAGATGAAAATCTCTCCCAGAGGCTCTGTTAGCAGCTTGAGTTGGGTGGGAGATATCCTACGATTGGTGCAGGAGTGGCTGCTCTGTGCTGCCCAAAGTGCTCCCACCACACATTCCTCAGAGGTCCTGCCCTGCACCAGACCTGGACATCTGCTGCAGATGGATTTTGGTTCCTCATCAGCCCAAGGGGCCAGAGCTCCAGGGAAAAGGTCTGTTGCCAAAATCAGCAGGATACAACTTCAAGGTGGCACGTCTGGCAGATGGCAGTCCTAAGGGACAGGGATAGTCCTTGAGCCCCCTCTGAAGTACCCACGCCCCAGGTAGCTCAACCAGCCTGCAGATGGCCCATGGTTGAAAAGACTCAAGCATCAGCCACACAGGAATGAAATGTCCCCCAAGACCTGGGCAAAGAGAACAGGAAGGCCATTTGGATATTAGCCTTGCCCCATACAGATGTCTTCCCTGTCATAAGAATTTTGTCTTTACCAAAAAATCCTTCAATACAAAAGGGCAGGAAAATGCTAATAAGCTTGAAGAAATATTTTGCTGCATTTGGCACAGCATCTCTCACTAACCAATTTCTCTGCAGCAGCTGCTGCATGTATAAGTGTATACCAATACACCAGTGCATCCCAGTGCAAATCAGGGGTAACAGGGCTGACCATCCTGAAGTTAAACTGGGACGGAAGTTGCAGTCTGTAAAGTTTTTCTTCTTCCCAAAGATCTTTAAGCCTAAAGAAAAAGTGTTGCAAAAGGCCATGATAAGATTAGGGTGTTCTCACCCTGATTTTGCTCCTGTCTTGCTCTCAGAGGAGTCTATCACAAGGAAAGCCTGATAACAGAAGAACAGATGAGACCCAGGGGAGAGCTGCTTGGCAGAGTCCTTTTCTCCAGTAACACCTGCAAAGTTTCATTTACCAAGGTTAAACAGTTCTGTGCCAGAGCCCAGCAGGCGTTGGGAAGCAGCAGCTGAGGGGCAGCAGGGAAGACAAGTGATCCTGCTCACTGTCAGCATCATTTAGAAAAGCAAACTCTGAGCTAAGTGGACCCAAGAAGCTCTCAGAAGTCTGGCCACAAGCAGCAAAAGGTCCTGCTGAATTAGCTGTACAGAGCAATGCATCAGCAGCTGGGGCATCGACAGGGTATGATCTGTTACCCATGACAGACACTTACAATTTAACAGTGCCCAGGCATAACTGATACAAAGGACGAGTGACCTTCTGCTGGCAACTGAACCCTCAGACCCATTTCTATAGTTAGGCACATGTCCTTCCCACAAGCTTTGGGGCCAACAGGAGAGAAACCAATAAAGCACCTCTATGGCCTGAGATGTCAGGTCAACCCTTTCTCTTAGGGCAGCCCCTGTCGGGAACCTAGGCACAGCCAGCACTTTGTATCTCCACAGAGGAGTGTCCTCTGTAGAATGCTGTAGGTGTTACAGCACACGGGGAGGCAGGTCCTGCTGGGGTGATGTTCAGCTGGGCACAAGGTGTGCAAGAGCAGGGGTTCAAGAGAGCTCTAGACCAAGAGGTCACAGTTCATATCAGTGCCAGTGTGCCAGCTCCCAGGGCTGGGCTCCCTCCCTGCCTGAAGCAAGAGGCATGACACAATCCCACCACCTGTGGGCTTGGGCATCAGCCTTTCTGGCAGGGAGGGCATCCCCTCTGCCTGCAAAGTTATAGCTGGATCCTCTATTTCTAGCAAACCCACCTTGTACCCACTTATGTATCACCTCCCACCCAAATCCTGATGGGCTGGTTAATTCAGAGACTGCCTGATCTCCCTTCTCCTCCTGTCCCATCTGAGCTGTGTGGCCAGGTCATGGTTTAACCCCAGTCAGCAACTAAGCCCCACACAGCCACTCGCTCACTCCCCCCACCCCAGTGGGAAGGGGGAGAGAATCGGAAGGGCCAAAGTAAGAAAACTCGTGGGTTGAGACAAAAACAGTTTAATAATTAAATAATAATAACAATTAAAATAATAATATTGTAATGAAAAGGGAAACAACGAGAGAGAGAGAAGCAAAACCCAGGGGAAAAACAAGTGATGCAACCGCTCACCACCCGCTGACCAACGCTGCCAGTCCCCCAGCCGCAATCGCTGCTTCCCCTGGCCAACTCCCCCCAGTTAATATACTGGCCATGATGTCATATGATACGGAATATCCCTTTGGCCAGTTTGGACCAGCTGTCCTGGCTGTGCCCCCTCCCCTCCCGGCTTCTTGTGCACCTGGCAGAGCATGGGAAGCTGGAAAAGTCCTTGACTAGTGTAAGCACTACTTAGCAACAACTAAAACATTAGTGTGTTATCACCATTATTCTCATCCTAAATCTAAAACACAGCACTATATCAGCTACAGTGAAGGAAGTTAACTCTATCCCAGCCAAAACCATGACAGGCTGCCATCAGCATGCAGCCACAGCCCACCTGCTCTGACTGGGAAGTCAAACACCCCCTACCAGTTCAACTCAGGGGAGGGCTGGCAGGATACAATGATCCGAATCAGAATTTAATTTGGATTTCAGAGCTAACGCTTGCCAAAGTGCCACGAGTGTTTCTGTGACAAATATTCGACGCCTCATCCAAAAGATACGGCTTACAGCAATGCCATGGAAGGCTTCCTAAGGAACTGCAGAAATGTAGGGCTGAGATGCACCAAGCTCAGGGCTGTGCAGCCTTCAGCCCAAGGGACTTTGCAATACCACCCGAGCAAGCCCCGCAAAATAACTGCGGGTAGATCAGAAACCCCAATGAACACATGTATCCAAGTATTTAAGTAAAGAAACAAGATGGGAGGTTTGCTTTCTTGGTTGTACATTAAAATGGTTGCAGCTGTCAGAGTTTGGCCGGTTTACACTCTCAGCCCATGTAAACAAGCAAAATGCTGACACCAGGATGCAGCCATTAAAAACACTGTGGAAGCACCAAGAGGAGCCTCTGAAACTGGCCATATGCCAGGCTAAGCTTTCCATACGGGGCTATTCAATTCAATTTGCCTTACTTCATTAACCTCAAAGGATTTACACCCGAGATCAGCACTGAAAAAAATCAATTATCTATCTATTTAACCTCAGTGCCCTGATATTATTCCCTCTGTCCCATATTTGGCTCTCCCTCTGATATCTGAATGCTTTCAGGCCTGCCAGAAATTTGGGCGCAGTCTCTATGCTGCAGGACAAACTTCCTGCTGCGTTCATCAAGGTAAATAAAGGATCAAGCCACAGTTGCTTTTGCAAGAGCAACTGCAGCAATAAACTACTGCAAAAATATTAACAGAAAACTCCAGACCTACAAGTGCAGCCATTCCCTCTGCAACTCGTGCTCAATTGCATAGATTAAAGTTCATGTCTTGCTTTAAGAAACCATCTCTTTCTGATAGGAAGGCTGCTGGAGCTCTTGTAAAAGCAGGCACTGCATTAGAGCTGAAAGAAAGAATCAATAGACCAGTGCATCAGTTAGCAGAGGCCTGACAAGCTGCCTGGCACCTGGACAGCATGGCTGGTGTTAGTTTTCTGCCCACTGCAGTGGTTATGCGCTTTTATCTTACTGCTGATGGCAGAGGCACCTTGTAAGAAAAGTGGATCCGAGAAGTTTTACAAAACAGGCTTTCATCAGACAGGTATCATCCGTTCCAGGCTTTGGTGCAGCGCACTGAAAACCATAGGAAGAAAGATCTCTAATGGGGGATAAATAATTTTTTATGCTACTTTGGTCTCTGAGAGCAGACCAGATCATCAGGTAGAGCTGACATAAAAACAAAGCAAAGGTGCCTCTGCTGCTCTACCACTGCCAAGATCAGACACAAATCCACTAAATGCCAGTTCAGTGGCTGCCTGGATGCTTGGTCATGATGCACAGACCATGGTCCCTCAAAGCTTTGGCCAGTTGGGAGGGTCCTTTCTCACCCCCATCTTACACAGACACCTCTTGAGAACCTGCTTACAAAAGAACCAGAGTTTCAAACGCAGCCATGCGAGACTCAGCTTGGCCATGTGGACCTCCTGGGGATGCCCGCACGAGCCGGTGCTTGCACAGCTCCAGCCAGAGGGGCGGTTATTAATTCTGTACTGAATTGGGTGGTTTGTTGTACACAAGCAATTTCTTTTTTTAATGAAATGGGTGTATCATTATGATTAGGCATAGTCGTTATGTTCAGCCTTTAATTAGATTTCTGTAATTAGAAATTTACTGAGTTATTTCACACAGTGAAAAAATATTGCTTGGATGGGGTTATATAAGACAGCAATAGCTCTGTAACTCCCGGAGTTGACTGATAATCTGAAACAAATGACATACTCGATTTTGAGACCTTCACAAGCTGTGCATAATTCTTAACTTCTGGCAGAATTTGCATGGCTAGGAGATAAAAATCAGAGGCAAGAGTAAGTGGAAAATAACATGACCAGTTCCTACTGGTATTTTCTTCTCCTGCTAAAGATATTCACCTGCCCAGCCAGGGTAACCAGGAGCTCAATGCTGCAGCCCCTGGTGCTGCAGGGGAGGCACCAGCCCCAGCCACCTGGCTGGGCTCACTGCCATGGATGGGGCTGCAGGAGGGAACGTCCAAGGCACCACTGGGGCTTGGGGACATGAATGGAACATTCATATACCAAATGCAGAGAAAGTCATTTGGAGAAAGCCTAATGGATCAGAAGGCTTTTGCAGAAGACCAGACAGGCAGATGGGGGTGCAGACCCATGCAACTCAGATCCGGCTCCATTGCTGCACCAGCTGGGAAGCATCAATGGGAAGTATCAAGCAAGTTGGTTGTCTGTTTTTTGGCTTGTTTATCCTAGCAAACAAAAGTTGAGGGGTGATACAGCTGCTTTCCACAGGGGCAAGCGTCAGGCCAGACAGAAAAATCATTTGAGCTAAAGGAGGGACTGCCACACAGAGCAATGGCCAAAAGCTGGCTGTGAACAGACCTGAGCAATAAAGCCCTCAGCTACCAGCACAGAGGGGGTGCACTGGCTCCCCATCTCTTTTGCCAAGACAAAGCTGCTTGAAAAAAAAAACCACCCAGTTGTTTATGTTTGGGGTTATTCATGAGCAGTTATGAGATAGAAAAAACAAACTCCCCAAGTTGGGTGCTCCTTTGCAGTCCTTCAAGCCAGAGTCCAGTATCCACCAGTGCAAGGGGCTGATCCAGTCATGCTTGCTTTGGTTAGCTGCTTTAGACTTCAGAGATAACTTCTAGCTCCTCCTGACTGTCATGATTAACATCCAGCTGGAAGAAAAAGCTTCTGGAGTTTAAGTGTCAGCACACTTGTCCTGACCACGGGATGCAACAAGCATGAGGCTGCCATATAAGAAATGCTTTAACTTATTTCTTTAGGTTTGACCTAAGGAGAGCAACATTCAGGTGTCCTGGAATGGATCAAGCTTAAAACAAGCAGCCACTAGCATTGCTACTGATATACAAGTAAGTTAGCCCTGCCAGCCAGAGGTTTCAAATAGATGGAAAAAAATATTGGGTTTGGGAGTTTTGTTTGTTTTTACTGTCTTATGACATTAGTAATCAGAAGAGAAAAAAATTCTCTAAGGTCATTTGCACGTAAGTACTTTTGTCCTTCCATCAAATCCTATCACTAAGATGGAAAGAGAGGACATTTTTTCCCAACAAATGTGGTATTTGCTTAGCATTCTGTTACAGAGCATACAGCTATATTTATTTATGTATGTAAATATATCTTGGAGCCTGTATGTGTTTGTGTGTACATGAGAGAAAGTTCCCTCATGGCCTCTGTCAGAAACATCTTATTACACTTCATCTCACCACTGCCCTTTCAGAAACAATCCCTTCTTTAGAGCAATCTCCTCCTCTTTCTCTCATGGATCCCCAGGTACCACAGGTTTTGTAGGAGATGTTTATTAATTCCAAGATGCTTTCCCCTGCCCCCCGAAGAAACTGTTAACAAAACCAGTATAATGTAAAAAGTTTATCTGATCATTCTTCTTTGGACATACCTGAATACAGAGCTCTTCCCTAAATTCAGTCTTTCAAGGGATATTTTTAGATTTGAAAGAGACTTCACCTAGCCTTGTACTGACAGCAATGCTGCATAACTCAAATGTATTTTGCTTCCACGCCTTCTCATACACAGATGTGGATGGAGTTCCCCTGCAGGAGAACAGCTAGATGATGCTACAAGTCACCCTCTGAATGACCATCAAGATCCTCAACCTCCTGTCACCAAAGAAGTGGTGTTTCACTGCAAACATCCACTGTGCTTGGCCAAAAACACGGAGGGAAGTCCAAGGTGGTATCACCTGCTCCTTTGCTCGTCCCCTGTCAATCTGCTGATGAGCAAATGTGGGGACCCTTTGGGAGATGTATCCTTCACAGCCTCACCCACCTGCTAAAAATGCCCTAGTGACTCTCAGACAGGCTTAACTGGGTCACCACTGGTGCAGTGCACCAGCTAAGTGAGCAAAGGATGGAATAGCAGGGAAAGCCTCAGCTAGAAGACACAGGAAAGCAAAAATTCAACATTTTTTTCCTCTGTTTTCATGTGTATCACGTAACAGCACTGTAGTGAGCATCACCAACTCCATACATCTCCATACATGTTTGGAAAGGACCTGACTCCATGTTTACTGATGACAAAGTGTTCACTGTGACTCTGGCTGCCTTCAGCCTCACGACTCCCTGACCCCTGAAACAAGTAACATCTCCAAGCAAGGTGCCCACTACCTCCTACCAAAACAGCCACAGGTCTTCTGCCCACCTGACTGTCAACTGCCCCTTCCAGGCAGTTAAAGGACCACCTCAATTCTGGGTCTGCACGTTGTCCATAGAGAGGGGCAGTAACTAGGACATACCAGTGGCACACCACTGGTGCCAGACCTGCCCACACAAACCTGGCACCTCTGCCAGGCACTTGGGTACCACCTCTCCCATTCACGCTGTCGAGTGCCACATCGCAAGTCCATTTTTCAGAGCCAGCACATGGTCCTCCCAGACATTTCCACATGCTTTGTAACACAGATGATCTTAGCACTCCAGCCAGGTGGGGACACTAAACCCAAAGTAATTTTAATTCACTCCAAGGCAGAAAAGCATCCTGTGGCACAGCCAGGAGCAGAATCTGGACTCACCCCACAGCATCGCAGCTTAGAAAAGCTCCCCAACCCCTTTCTTCTATGATAGCTGTTGGCACATCACTGCACCAGGCACCTGTAATGAGCTGAGTGCTCTCTGCACCCTAGAGGAAAACACCAAAAGCACAAAGCATTCAGGAAAGCAACAGGAAAATGCTCTCCTGTGAGACATGAGCCGGAGGTTTTCCCATTAGACTATTTTTACAGCTAGGGAAATGAAGCAGAGACAAGAAATGGCCCTCAGCCATGGAGTTAACTACTGGCCAGAGAACAGCCAGCTTTACTATCAGATTTACACATGGCTGCCTTACTACCCTGAGCAGTATTTGCTCCTTAAGTAACTTCTCCCACTTAAGCAGGGACAGTGCAGCACAGCCAACACAGCAAGGCTTTGCTTAGTGATGAGGTGGCCAGCCAGAGGGGATGGCCAACACCTCATGGTTGGGCCACAGATGGAAAAATGGCCCAGAGCTTCTGAGGAGGTAACATTTACACTCTGGCTCAGCTCCAGCTGTGCCAAGTTACAGCAGGATTTGAAAAAAGCCTGAAGAGACAGAATAAGGTGGCTCTAACCAGTGGAGATGACAAATCTCCTAAAATCATAGCCTTCTCCTTAAAGGTTCTTCCATTAAACTGCTTCCCAAGCAGCAGCGCTGGCAGCTGGGAAAAGGGGGAACCAGTTATACAAACAACTCATGATACAACAATAAGAGCATTTGATTAAGGAGCACTTTAAAGAAGTTCTTAACAGACATTTGAAGGACCCCTAATATATGTTTGCAGTCATGTCTGGAGCTAATTTAAACAAAATGTGTATTTGCACAACCAGGTGAGAGTCAAATTATGAAGCAAAGTCTTGTTTTCTTCCTCTTCCACAGCTTTTCCTTAGGTACGTGGTCCCTGCTACTCAAACTTCTCCCAGTCCTGGTTGTGAGAATAAAACTTTTCCTCCCCACCTGCAAGCTTTCAGGCTAGAAGCACTCATTTGCACACTGCAGTCACAGCCTCAAGTGACTCTTAGAAACCCTCTAACTTCTCACACCAATCACAAATAAGCAGCACAGGTTGAATTTCAAACATTTTGTGAAGCTGAACAACTCGGAGCTCTTCATCTAAACCACTTGATGAACAAACTTGGGAGAAAACTCACACCTGGAGCAGTGGCTGGTGCAGCAGAGGAAGCTGCATCTACCAGGAGCTACAGCTTCTGCGTATACGGGGTAGCTGCTCACAGTATGTTATGTCTCCCTCCTGAAAACTAGCGCTCATTGAGCTTTAGGACAGTACCAAAGATCTCGGGCAGGCATCAATGAGATGAGCTGTTCTACGTCTGTCTTCTCCCAAATGATAACACCTAACACATTGTTCAGTATGTTTCACAAAGCAAGTCTCCCACAGGCAATGAGAAGCTCCAGTTTCTGCACCCCCGTTGGGTGCCCTAGCAGACCGTGGGATAGCCAGCTCCTCGCAGGTCCCAGCTCCTGGGAGAGGACCCCATCTCCTCAGGTGGGCAGACAGGGCTATCGACCTTCAGAGCTGCGAGGATGAGTGGCAGCAGCTTGAGTTGTACATGTGAGTGGGAGCGTATATCCTCCGATGAGGACAGCACCTGCATCACTGCGCTGAACCCCAGATGACAGGGCACCCAACAAGGAAATAACATATAGTAAACAAAGTACAGGTGTGAAGTAAACTGCGACTTACAACAGAAGTTCATTTTCACTTTACTTAGAAGCAGAAATATTTCAGTTGTAGTCCAAAACTACTCATCAAAACAGTCTCTACAAAACATGAGGTGACTGGCTTTGAAAGGAGAAAAACAGAAATTAGTTTGGAAAAAACAAATCACTGCTGAGTAATGGGTCCCAGCAGAAATCTGATCTCTATGCCTGAGAGACTGTGAACTTACATATCTGTTACACCTAGGAAAGAATATTGAATAATCAAACACTCAAACTTTCAGAACTCTACATCTTTCTGGTGTTCAGCTTATCTTCTGCTTTTCCTCTGGTATAAAAGTGTGGTTTTTCATCTGACCAGGACTGAAATAAAGGTTCACTTTGACAAATTGCTTGGATTCACCATGATGATCTAATAACAGAAACAAACAAAAAGACTTCACCACAAGCTGAAATTTGAAACAAAAAAGTTGAATTTTCAAAACACCGAGTGGAACATTTTTTCTGTTCAACATTTTTCCTGGCACATCTGTATTTTTCCAAACATTTCAAATTTGGTTAAAAAAGTTATTTTATGAAAAAGATCTCATTCAGGATCTATTCTTGACTGATTGCATGAACTGATCTTACAATGATGCTTAAGTATTGATTTACCTAAAGGTGATAAGTGGGTGGTGATTAGAAGAGGACAGCTTTTTATATGCTCTGGGAGAAATGCATGCTCCCAACAGCACATCCCACGTGGCACATAATGACAATGCCACAGCGGTACCAGAATAGGTCTCTCCCTGTCTGTATCCCTACCAAAAATCATTGCCTGGTAAGGTAATCTTTTAGTTACTGTTTCAGTGCACTCAGGAATTTCTCATTTTCTTTGGTTTTTGATTATTTTTTTTTTTTCTTTTTGTTGCAAACTGGGAACACAGTCACCGGCGATTCCTGTGGTTGCTGAGGGAACACTCACTACTCTAAGTTAACATAAAACAGCTTTGTCTCTCTCAAATTTATCTGTGTCTTTTTCTAATCACAGGATCTAGCTTGCACGAAAGCCTCATCCCTGCACTCAGCCAAAGGCAGCCTGCACCAGCCTCCCTCCATCCTGCAGCACAAACAGGGTGTGTTGGCCATAGCTCCGGGATGACGGAGCTGCTGAACATCATCCAAACAGGATGAGCAAACTGAGCACTGCTTTCTGAAGTTATGTACAGCATGGTGGATGAAGAGCCTCAGAACTCTGGACGTGCACTGCCTGTCTGTAGGGACGTTTGGGGGCAGTTGCTACACCCTAAAGGGCGGAAAGGGGAGAAGAACTCAGAGGGAGGGTTTTGGAGAGATCCTTGGAAAAGGACCATTGGGACAGAGATAGAGAAGCCTGACGAGAAGGAACCCCATGGGTCAAGCACGAGGCAGCCCTCTGCTAGTATGCGGTGGAACACCAGTCCATCCGAGCTAGGAAGACTGACCTATACCACTATTCCCTGATCTCCCCCAGTCCAGACACATCTCCTTCAGCTTCTGCGACAACTCAGAGACTGGACTAGGGACCTACAAAGGTCCCATCCTACACATGACCCAGCAACATTCGCTTGCAGCCCAGAAAGCCAACCATATCCTGGGCCACATCAAAGGAGGCGTGACCAGCAGGTTGAAGGAGGTGATTCTCTGCTCTCACGAGACCCTACCTGGAGTGCTGCGTTCAGCTCTGGGGCCCCCAATGTAAGAAGGACATGGACCGGTTGGAGCGAGTCCAGAGGAGGGCTATGAAGGTGGTCAGAGGGCTGGAGCACCTCTCCTATCAAGACAGGCTGAGAGAGTTGGGGTTGTTCAGCCTGGAAAACAAAAAGCTCCGGGAAAACCTTATTGCAGCCTTTCAATACATGAAGGGGGCCTACAAGAAAGCTGGAGAGGGACTTTTTACAAGGATGTGTAGTGATAGAAAAGGGGTAATGGCTTTAAACTCAAAGAGGATAGGTTTAGATTAGATATAAGGAAGAAATTCTTCACAATGAGTGAGGCACTGGAACAGGCTGCCCTGAGAAGCTGTGGATGCCCCATCCCTGGCAGTGTTCAAGGCCAGGTTGGATGGGGCTTTGAGCAACCTGGTCTAGTGGAAGGTGCCCCTGCCTGTGGCAGAGGCTGGAACTAGGTGATCTTTAAGCTCCCTTCCAACCCAAACCATTTATGATTCTATGATTATTTGAGGTTAGGAGAACTGTACTGGGATGGCAGGACTTTCCTCTTGGCCCGAATCAGATGCCCAAATGATGGCAGTCCTTAGGCTGCAGAACAACAGGCAAACAAGCAGGGAATTTTAACTGTTTGGAGATAAATGTGAATGGCTCTTCTGAAGGGCAATAAAATGTCTCCTACCACCTGAATATCCTTCTGCTGAAAGCAAATGGGGAATGACAGTCATCTGAAGGAAACATCGGCCCCTCTTTCAGCATACCATGTGTGTTATCTGTAATACAAGCCCTGCTGTAGGAATCACTGCAGCCCTGCCCCCCCACCCGTCTTCCGCATGGTTTTCCACATGCACTCCCCATGAAGCAACTCAAAACTTTCACAAAATCCAAAACATGAGTCACTTAGAGCCTGTTAACTATGTGACAGATTGTGCAGATGGTTAACGTTCAGGGACCCTGTATGCATCCTCCATTGCACAGTGGCAGCAAAAGCGACTCAGTAGCTCCAAATCCAGCTCTGTACTTGGATAGCCCCACATGTGAACTGCTCTCCCCTGTGGTGCTGTGCGAGGGGACCAGACAGTTCAGCTGGGGTCAGCAAAGCCAGGAGGCAACTAAAGCTGTCCCCTGCTTGCTCAGCAGCTCTCAGCTGGGCTCTCCTGGCTCACTTTACTGACATACACACAGCTTCTCCTTGCCGAGACAGATCGAGGCAGCTGGGTACACAGAGGGGACAGCCCAAGGCACACTCCCAAATGTTTTGGAGAGGCTCCTGCTTAGGCAGCACCCCAACATGAGCTTCTCTCCTGTTTGAAGTATCTACCACCACTTTAAAAGATCTAACTCACGTCCTGAGCTCCTTGCTTTGCCAAAATAGCTCCTAACACCAACCCAGCTAACAGAACAGCCCCAGCACTTTCCTCCTAGCTCTGACAACACCCCAGTTGCCCCCAAACCCCTACTTTAAGCACCCCTGCTTTGCAGACTCTTCCCCAGCACACAGCAAGAACAAGGTATCACCATTCACTGCAGTACTTCACACAGGGCTATGCAACCCCATGCACAGACAAGAGCTTGGATCCTGGAAATATTATCTTAAAGCAGGAAGGGAGAGGCACCCCGCTGTCATCTCTGCAATGACAGTCTTGCTGTGTCCTTGCACAAAGGTGGAGGTGCTACAGATTCATGGGAACATGTCACCACCTGCTGGGTTCTGCTTCTGCATCCAGCAGACATGGAAGATTTGCCCCATGGGGGTCCTGACACGATTCCCTCCTGCTCCCCATCTCCTCCTGAGGAAACTGACTGTCCATCACTGTTGTCTTCAGGAAATGAAAAGGATGCTAAGCATGTGTCTACATGGCTAAACAGAACAGTCACCGCAAGACGGGGAAGTGTAACATTGTGGTAATTAGCTCATAGGAGAAAGTACAGGCTGCACCCATGGCTGGCTATGGTAATGGTTACTTCCAGCTGCAATCCACTCTGGGATTACTCCTGCCAGCTATGGTAACAAATCTGTACCTTTCAGGGACTACAGTCACATCCATTTTCCTGGGCAGCCCTATCCCAAGAGAAAAAGCGTGCTGATAACTACTGAGGATTGCGCTCATCTTCAAACAGAAGCAGTAAGTGCCTTCACCTCCCCCAGACACCAGTGGATTTTGTGGCATCCTCCAAAAAGGGCTCAGCACACACTGACCTACTGCTCAAGTCCCCAGCCCACCGGCTTCATGAGCAGCTCTGCGCCAAGATGCATGGGGAGGAGATATCAGGGCCCAGCACACCACACGCCACCGTCGCTTCACAACAGCCACGCTGGTGAGAGGTCATAGCAAGAACTTTAAGGTGAAGAATCAGCCAGTGCACTCATACATGGCACAGCCTAATCCAGCAAGCAGGAACAGGGCATGACAGAGTAACACTACTGCTCTGCATAGTATGGGGTGTGCAGAGACAGCCCAAGGGTCCCCTCCTGAATACAGTTATTCTTTGCCTTAAGACTTCAAGGTCTTCCTGGCTAGGACTTGGTGGGTGCTTTTTGCAGATGTAGCTCACCCACCTCTTAAATCCTGCAGTGCAACATATGTGCTTTGATGTGGAAACCCAGTATTTAGAGGATGAGGAAGACAGTGCAATTGGCTGAGCTTCCCCATCCCAAACTGCTGGTGTCAGTGGCAGTTTCCTGCTCCAAATTATCCCATTCTTCTTGGAAGCGGTCTTAAAGACTTCTCTACTGCAAACAAAGCAGACAGACTAACCACGGGGACAAAAAAGCAATATTGGGACAGTGATTTATGTCAAAAGACAAATCCTTGTCTTTCCAGCTTGGAGCAATGGTGCTTTTGTTTGCTCTGGAGATGTGGGAACCAGAAGGTCCAGCCCTTTGGGCCACAGCACGGGGAAGTTACCAGCAGAAGAACCCAGCTCCTCAAGCATCCCTATCTCCCTGCTCACCCACAGCAGCTTCCCCCTTACAAAACCTCAGTGGGGCTGCAGGTACCTGGTGGTATAGACTAAGGATTTCCACTTGCCCAGACTGATGCCAGGGCAGAGGCAGGGGACGGGGAGGGACACGCTGGCCTCACACTAACACACTGTCTCAAGGGCTCATTAGCAGAGGTTCAGTGCCCTGAAAACTGTACTAGCTTCTGTCTGGCTTGGAGTGTGGCTATACCTAGAACACCACAGCTGATCCCACCTAGACACTGCTAGTGATGCCTACAAAATGATTAATGCCTCTCTGCTGCCCTGCCTGCTGGCCAGGGAGGCGGCAGGTATACTCGGGGTAAGGGAGCAGGCAGGCACTGGCAGAACAGGCAGCATGCTGCTCCTGAGCATCCTCATGCAAAATACCCATTGCCCAGACCTGACCCCCAGCACACACTGGTCCTGGCAATTTTCCTAGAGTCCTCAGCCACCTGCTTTAAATAAGCATTTTCCTGATTTCAAAGAGCATCATCCCTGGTTTGATTTAGCCCAATTTGTCCTAAACTGATTTCCCATTCCCATTGGCTTAAGAAGAAAACAGATTGGAAGAGTATTTCTGATTCATGCAGCTAAGCAGATCCATGCTGTTCAGAAAATGTAATGGTCTTGTTGAGGCAGGAATATCAGCTTGGGATTCCTACTCCTGTGTATGAGGGAGGAGTCTTTTCTCCAACACCCCTGTGCTTTCAGAAGACAGGCAGGACCATGTGCTTGTTTCAACCATGAGCTCCAGTTGCTAACATGCCTGCTCCCAGCCATGACAGGACATCACTATTCAGCAGAGAAGATTCTTGCTATGTTTGCCTTTCTGCCCATTTTCCAGAATCCAATTTAAAAAACAAACTTTATTGGTACTAAAGCTAGATTGTATGAAACATACTGCATAATACATTAGAGGAGAGAGCGAGCCACCTGTCTTTATACAATAAATATCCACATATAGGGGTCAACACCTATCTTTATTGCTGGCATTACACATGGCTTATCCTTCTGCCTTCCCTCCTGCTGTTAGGCTTGGCTTTTCAAAAACACCAAGGAAAGGTAGGTGATCAAATACCCTTGGAATTCATTAAGATGCAAGTCTGTAAGATACTTAGGCTCCACTGAAAGTCCTGCCATTAAACATGGTATATTAAATCCAATCTTACCTTCATACTATGCCTCTCATTTCAAGGGAGCCCAAAACACTTGCAAGCATGATATATGCTGCCCTATATTCACCTGCAGAGGCAGATCTGGACTGAGAAAGTGGTTGTTACTCAACATCCCCCACAACAGTTCAGCGCTGACCTTCCCCAGAGTTACAGAAGAGGTGCCACCATCACCCACCTGGGTGTTCTACTGTCTCTGCCGCCCCTCCTCTTGAAAAAAAAGCATCATTTTTTAATGAGAAAAAGTTTCCATGAGACATTATGCTCAGCCAAGTTTCTCAACCCATCTGTTCACTGGGCACAAAGTCTCTTCTATATACAACCACCACTGCACTTCAAGGCTGGCTTCCTTCCTGGGGTTTATGTGCAGGAGGAATAACAATTATGGACAATACAGCTATTTCCCACTCTAACAAAAACCAAACAAAATAAAATCTGAAACCTACAGTGTTCCTAGTGCACGTGGGTATAAGTTTCATTTAGTTTAAAGATGAAGCACTTCCCTCTTTTCTGGTTTAAATGTCATGGTACTGGCCCCATTCAGATCATATGATATAAAAAGTGGTAGTTCTTTGGCATCAGTATCCATCCTTGCAGGTGGACCTGCAAGATTTTTCTCTCTCTCATACCACAAAACAATTTTTGAGCTTTATAAACTATGGTGCCAGTTCAAAATTGGACAAAAATCAAAATGCCTTAGACATTCTTCTGTGCCGGGCTGCTTCATAGATTAGCAAGTGTCAGATAGCAAAGACAATGGATTGATAGGCATTGCTGTGCATGGACAAGGACCTGAAGGCTAGTCATGGAGTACAGGGCTCAAAAAAGCAGAAGTCACAGGCTTGACATGTTCTCTCTGGCTACTGCACCATGTCTCCTCTGAAACCTGGAGAGGTCCAAAGCAACCCTACCAGCTTCCTGACACCTGGAAATGATTTTCCTTATTTCTTCCCATTCATAGGAAAGATGCTTTCCACCTTACCTCTTTACAATAGGGAAGATGTTGCTAAATTTGCCCTGGACCCTAAACATCATCCCACGTTAAACTTTCTTGTCACCCAAACTGTGGCTGTAACGTCTCCTTAAAATCTGCAGGAGAGCAGAATACTTCCCAGGGATTTTTGTGCCAGCCTAGTACAAACCTTTCTGTGATCTTCTGCCTGTCTCATCAGTGATGCAGAAATGCTGCGGAGATGCCAGACATATCTGTATCATTGTCACTCTAGTCCATTAGCTCAGTCTCCAATGTGTATTTTTCCACCATGCCAGAAATAAAGTTCTGCAGCTGAGCAATTCCCTTACACCAGGAGCCTGCAAGTCCTGCATGACACCAGAAAAAAAAAAAGGTTCTATGAGGCTTAGATTGATCATTGCCAGATAACGGAGCAGTGGCTTGCTGAACCACAGATGAATTTGTACCCACATTTTAAGTCAGAGATCCCTGTGACTGGCAAAGCCGCCTCCCTGGCTGTAAACAAAAATGCCTACCGTAAAGCAAGAAGAGAGCATGCAAGAAACAGAAGATTTCTGGGGGACAGAAAAGCCACGAAGAGGTAATGGAGAAGAATGTGCAGAGAGGTGGAGCAGATGCAAGTGCTCACTTGATGGAGCCATCTCAGCTCCCTTCCCTGCAGAGGCAGGGCACGTGCAGCATCCCACAGGGCTGCTTGCTTCTTTTATAAACAACCCTCTAAAGTGACCACTTTACAAGGTCATAGTGAGTTGTGATGACAGGTTTTGCCTGAGTGATCCAGACTGGTCCAAGAGGATTGATCTGCATGTGGAAGGGAAGCAATCAAGACTTTCCTTTCCCCTTATCAGAGCACAGGCGGCAACTGCGATACCAGCTCCCAAATCCACAAGCTCTACCTCCTCCTCTCCAACTCAGTGCTCATGACAAGGAGAGACCTGAGCATCTGCGTGAGGTCCTGAGGCTGCTGCCCTTAATCCACCCCAACCTGTAAGCTCAGCTGCCTTGCATTCAGCCAGGGTCAGGATTCAGCCCCTAAGCCTGCAATCTTTCAATTCTCCTTGTCTTTAGGCAGTTTTAAAAAGCAGCTCAGCACTTCAGATCACTTAAGTGTAACCATATGGTGCCTTATCAAGGAGTCAAAGAAAGACAAGCTTGTCAGTAAAGCTAGGAACATCACATCTATTCCCCCAAGAGGCTGGGTGTGAGGCATTTACCTGGGGATCTCTCCTTGAACATACTGCCCTCCAATTTTACCAAATGGTGAAGGAATCAGATTCAAATCTTGCCTCCAGCAGCACAATATCTTGCCTTGATCCAACACAGACATGAACTCCCCCCCACTCCTCCAAAATGCACACAGAGCAGAAAACAAAACTTGGGATACAACAGTAAGGACGTATTCCTACCCGCTTCCTCTCCGGTCTATATAGCAGGGTACATACAAGCACCCATGGCAGGAAAGGGCTCCGAAGGACATGGCTTGCAGAACTTGAGGGAGGCATTGGAAAGTGTGCACATGGCTCAGCTGAGATTCAGCTACAGTATTCAAGGCACACTGTGGTGCCTCAAAGCAAGGGACTACACCCAAGCACCTGAATTTCCAGGAGCAGTCTGGGGACCCCCACTCACGAGCATTGGTCCTCGCAAACGTGAGCCGCTCTGCAGAGTCAGAGCGGTTCCTGTGCACAATTACTTTTGATTTTTGCAGCAATTTTCTGTGCTGAAAAATCTGGAAGAGCTCCAGACAGTATTTGGGGCAGTACTGTGCTTATCCCATTCCCAAACTGGGGAGGGTCCAGTCTGAGTTAACATCTGATGAGAGTGCCAAGATACAAGCCTTTGAGCAAACTGCTTCCCCAAATTTCATATGAAAGACAACCATCAACATTTTGCCTTTCATGAAAACGCATGCTTCACGCAGTTACTGCACAGCCCCAGGCAGCTATATGTATAAGGCCATCACTCATTTTGATCCAAAGTCCATGCCAAACATCTGGCTGCTTTTCCACAACCAAATGCTGGGCTGTGCCCTACACCAGAGAACAGCACAGCCATCCCACAGGTTTCTCAGAGCCCAGCAAATTAATTGGGGTATTGAATTAGTGAGGTTAGATCCAATTAGCTCCATTTGACCCAGATGCTTTAAGCAACATTTTTCTAATATATGGGAGCTCGTTATCATACAAGGTCATCTGACACCAGCTAAAAAATGGTCTGACTCAGAGCAGCTTTTCCAGGTGTGCCTTCCTGACCCTTTGGGGCCATTTTCATCCTTTATGTGGATGACAACATGCACAGCTGCAAACAGCTGAGGAGGAAAGACCAGCCTTGTGTTTACAGCCCAGGAGATCCTCTGGCCAGGAACAACCTCCAAGTCTCCACTGCTCATTGATGAAAACCACGTACAGACATTCATCACTTTTTTGTATCCCACCTACTCCAGGGATAACTTGTTTAGGACACAGTCTGAGTTTAATAATGCCCTTGGACTGCTGAGACCCTGACCCAAGCAGGGGCAGCCACAGAGCTACCATTGCCCAGATACCACAGCATGTTAAAGCCAGCAACGTACCTGGTTTTCACCAAAATTCCTTTTGTGGACACATTTCACCTGCAGAAAGAAATGGTCCCACTCTGTCCATTTTCACTGAGAGCATAAGGAAGGAGAAACAGGGAAAACTACTGCAGAAAGTGTACAAAAACTCCAATAAAGCTGAAATAGTTTATTATCAAGCAGTAACTGTTTGGAAAGGGCGAGAGCACCTACAGCAAGGAGCAGTAGACTTCACCCCACTCATTCAGATCCCAACAGCTGTAATATGAGTCACCAGGAACAGCTAAAACGTTCAGCCATGTAAGGTACAGATGTCAGCTGTATCATGTTAACCTCTTCCCTTTAAAAGGTGGAAGCTCTTAAAAAATTAAGCATATCCCACAAGTACAAGATGATGAGCAGGTGAGGAAAGAAACTGCAGGTACAGTAAAGCTATTTCCTGGGAAAGAGCAGCAGACAGAGCACAGCCAGTGATGATGCCGGTTCTGTCAAACAGGAAGTCACAACTGCAGCTGAACACCACAGATCAGAAAAAGACCAAGTCACACCACGCAGGCATACAGCAACCCCCAACGACTGGGCGTTCAACAAAAATGGAAGAATCCTGAACAAAACTGTGCAATTGTGGTTTTTTCCAATGAGAAAACTGAAAGCAAAAAAGGTTTGATTTTTTTTTTTGAACCAGTATTTCAAAACAGCAAAATAACACATCAAAATGGGGGTTATTTTACTGACGTTACCAGCAACACACTCCAGGATGGTACTGCAAAACCCAACACTGAAGTGGAAAACACCAAATTCTCCAAATTTCTTTTTATTCTATGACTATTACTTTCTGATTCAACGTGCCAGATACTGAAGCATTAGAATCTCTTCTAGACAAATTCCCATTTCCAGAAGCCAGCTGCAGACAGTGGTGGGGTGCTGCTCAGACCTTTCACCATCAGCAGCTCAGGGCACTGCACTGCTCTGCGGCTACAGCCTGAGGAGTGAAGGGGAGGGAGACTCCCTTCAAAGGGATCCAGAAAAGATGAGAAAAAAGGTCTACCGCTACATTAGAGGGCATTCAGCCTCCAAATTCCTTGCTGCAGCTCCAGCCAGTTTGGTTTCTTAGTCACTGGGATACGCTGCATTTCTCTGACCCACCAAAAACCAGCCCCAAGCCCTGTCGCTAGATCATAACAAGGTGGTGTCATGAGATGGGGCCCCATGGGGTGTCACTTCACCTCTCCATGTTCATCAGCACCTGGGAAGAGCTATACCCTTTAACTACAGGGCTCAGGTGCTTGAGGTCCCCTCTTAGGACTTCCCTCATCACTGCATGACTGGAAGGACCTGATGCCCTCCCCGGGACAACACTGGGGTAACCCCTCCTGCAGAGGGGAGCAACCCCCCATCTCCATACATCAACAGCACCCTCCACATGGGACCTAACTGGGATGTTGCCTCCCCGTGCTCCCAGTGCAGTCATGGTAGAATGCTGGAAGATATAACTTGCAGGGCTGAGATGGCTTTTCCCCCCTTACAGAGGTAAGATAGATAGAAATAAATGCACTCATTGAATAAGTGTTTGCTACTCTGAAGAAGTGTTACGTAACCCAACCATGAACACTTCCTGCCTACCTTTCATTGAAATCATGGATTTTTTTATTCATCTTTCCCTGACATTCCCTTATTATCACCACCAAGCCTAACAGATGCAGTTAATTTCTTTCCCTTCTTCTGAACAGGTTTTTGTTGGTTTTTTTTGTTTGTTTTTGTTTTTTGTTTTTTTTTTTTTTTTGTTTGTTTGTTTTTTTTTTTTAAAAGCCCTGAAATGGAACAGCAACTGAAGTCACAACTTTAAGAAATACAATTTGATACATGGGAACAAAACCCCAGCCCAAATAGCTGTTCCACCAGCACTCCCAAACACACAGCCTCAGAGATCAAGGAAATGGAGGGCATTTGTGCACAAAGCTACAAAATAAAAATTAAATGTTGTGTTAGGCCAAGAAGAAAGCAAATTAACAAGGGGATATTTCTTTCTGCCTGTACCAGTTTCAGCTGGCTGCATTACTTCCCACAAGCCACTAATGCAGTCTAATTGGGAGGGGAGGCATGCAGCACAGCAGTTGCTATGCAAACTTTATCATTATTTTTCATGAGGCTCTAATTTTCCCTGCTGCATTTGATTCACTGCAACTTGGTGTATTTTACTGTCCTCTTCTTTATTTTCTTTCCTCCTTTCTTCCTCATATCTCTTTGCTCATTTTATCACAACATCCAGGTTTAGCTACCAAAAAAAGTCTTCACAAGCCCATCACAACTGGGCAGCAGCAAGTCAATTGCTCTGCCCCAAGTAAAGTGGCAAGACAGCATGTTGCTGCGTCCCAGCACGGCTACTCCACAGCACACAGAGATCGCAGAGTGAAGCTGCCCCTCTCCTCTGCTCCATCACCCTCCACACCAGAGCAGTTGACTTCGCACACATGGGAAGAAGCGTCCTACACGTGCCTTTGTTTTACAGCGTGAGCAGATATCTAAAGATGGTCAAGCAAAAGATTAAGCCATAGATACATGCACTATTTATCTGACCAAACCATACATGCACCAATGCATACGCCAGGCAGATGCTACGGCAGGAGCATGCTGCAGGCAGCACAGCCATCAGTGCATACACGTGTGGAAGTGGCACTCCAGCACAGTCTGTGTAACACACAACATTTAATTCCCTGCATGACTTACTCTTATTCCATTGTGCACATCTCCTCTGGCATTGAACTGTTCAGGACAATCTGCCAAGCCTGGAACAGACTTCGTCACAGGCAGGACTCCCTCCTTCTGTGCCTGAAAATACCAGGCATCTCCACCTTGGCAGTCCTGTAAGGGGGCACGTGGAAGTTGGAGACCAGCAGTTCCTCTGCAGAGCCCTCTAAGCGCAACTAAAATGGCTTTGGCCACTGAGGCTCCAGCGAGGGCACAGGGCATGCAGTGGAGCCACCCTGACTCCCTGCTCCAGGAAAGGGCAGCACAGCACCCCTGTCCCATCCCGGCCACCAACTGAAGATAGCCAGCAGAAGGCAACTCCTGCTAGACCCAGCAAAGAAACACTGTGATAAGCAAGGGGAAGCCAGGCTGAATCAGCAGTCCTAGCTCTGGAGCAGCTGAAGATCCACCTTTCACATGGGTAAAGCTAACTGCATTGTCAGGGCAAATGTCCTGCTTTTACCAGCTACAGACAAGGTTACATTGGTTTTTGCTCATTAGGATTAGCCCAAAGCAGCTGACAGGATGGGAAACACCAAGTTTCACTCACATGGTAGAATACCCTCACGAAGTATCTTCCAAGGTTTCACCATGGCCTGTGGAACAGACGGCCAGAGATTTTTCCGACACTAGCAAGGATCAAGGGACCCAAAGCTTTTACACATCCCCTACACACCTCCCAGCCAGACCCTATTTCAACACAGCCTGGCACAAAGCTGATATTGATCATTTTGTAATCAAGCACTAAGAGGTCCGACACTCCAACCACATGGTCAGAGGAAGACTATTCCTTGGAGCAAACCATCGCTGGCTGGGCGCCAGTCTTCATGCATGCCTGCGGACAGTGCTAAAGATTTCTACACTTCATCTTCTGTCATTTTCTACCCTGGAGGAAGCAAGCCTCTAAATTGAATTATCACAAAGAAATCAATTCCAGATCAAACCTCTGTGAAATTATAATTGCTTTCATGATCTGCAAGCTGGAATAGACAGGGCCCAGGGAAAGTGTCATATACTTTTCCTCTTCAATTCGTAAGGCTTCTATAGGAACCAGCCTTTGTTCACAGGGAGCATTAGTGTTTTCTAATTATGTATTAATTTAATCTACTATTAATTTTCAATTATTGTTATTACACAGGCACTTCCTTTTTCCCCAATGTGACTGCCATGTAAGATGCTGAATTCTAAACAGCTCTGTGGTGAGTTGACAGGCAGCAGCTTAGCCTTTAAAAAGGGAAAAAAAAAAAAACCACCAAAAACCAAACAATCTTCAACAACCAATTTTGATGAAGACATTCCAACCAAACAAAAATATATTAAAAAAGAGACACACACAAACCTTTCTGACTCACCTGAAAATGCTATTAGCAGCCTGCTTAGCCTAAAGGCTTATATCAGTTACGTACACCATGTCTGTGGAGATTTTCATAATTGACATTTTGACAACTGCAAAACACCCTACAACAAACCAACTCACAACATCAGAGAGTTTAAAAATAATTAACAATCACAAAACAAAGACACCCACAGAAATGAAGTTTCACTAACCCCTCTGCTCCCTGAAGAAGCGGGTGAATATTATATTAAAAAAATAATCAAGTATTCTTCCTTGATTAATTATAGTTGCAAAAATAGCTCAGGATTTTCAGCATTACACATTAGAAAGAACAGAAGCGACACAGCTGTGACCAGAGATGGCCCGGGTGGACAGCAGGAGCTTCTGCTAATGTGGAGGGATTTAATTCTTGAATTTCATATCCCAGAGATTCTACTCATCAGAAAGCTGCTGGCACTACGGGTAGACCCTCTTTACTATGGAAAACATCCAAGATGCCAAAGGGAAAAGGAAGCACCTGGAGAACACAGCACATTTCAAACCCCATTGGTTTGATTCATCCTGCCTTTTTCACGTATGCTGGGGGAAGAGGCTTACAAGAGGGAATGGAACTTGTAGACTTTGGGACAATCTGCACTGGCTTGGCAGACTACCCTCTAATTTTCCATATACAGCTAGAATCACATCCAAAAACTAGTAAACTAGTGAGAGACTTTCCAAAGGCTTCAATAGCTTTGGATCAGAGAGACTCACACACTTCCAGTGCATTCAAAACAAGGAATTAAGTAATACTGTGATGTAAAGGCTTGGGAATTGCCATTGCTTTTGCTGGTACATCACACAGGATGATTCCATCTCAGTGGAGACCAAACAGCATTATAGCAACAAACAAAGCTCTTGCAACAAACAGCACATGCATGCAAATCCCGCTCAAGCTTGCTGCATGAATCTTGTGGAAGAGCCTACCTTCAGCCCTGCCTTCAGGGCTTGTTTGTCCACCTTGGTGGATCATCTCCTTGAGCTCACTTACATTATTAATTGAGCTGGGATCAGCCTCTCACAATTCAGTGAGGTGACAAAGCCGATTTTCCCACAAACTTGGGGCACACAGATCACCCCAGAAGACTGTAGCTATCCCACCCCCTGAAATATGAGATCTAACCTGCATGCAACAAAGAGCAGGGAAAACTTTGGACAAGACTCCAGAAAGAACAGGAGATGCCCAATTTTTTGCAAGAATGAACAACTAAGGCTACCTTATGAGGTGAGAAGGTTTCTTTTGAACAGTGTGGTCCAGGTCTACTGGCTGCTGCTCTTCTTGCCCCACTACAGACCCGTTTATCACAGAGCTCCAGTCTTCCATTATATTATTGTATATCAAAGCATCTGTAGCTAAATCAGAAGAAATATTCCCAATTCATAACAGAGTATCATCAAGCTAAGTTTGGTTTATCAGCTACAAAAGTGTTTTGGCATGGAAAAGCTACACAGTGAATAAAATCACCTCAATAAAAGGAAATACTTCTTTATCTATAATGCATCTGGGTCCCCAAGTCAACATTGCCTCTGCAGGTAGCCTGAAAGCAGACAGATTTTGGCTCACCTAGACACTCTGCCTGCCACGAGAGGTCACAGCCCTTTGGGGATGAGCACTAGGCCTCCCAGTCTGTCAAATATCTATCACATACCTAGGGCAAACAAAATAGCAGTGCAGATTATCACAGCCTGCCCACAATGCAGGCAGCAAGTGATGGAGACAGCCAAGATTGCCCCTGGAATAATAACAGGGCTTGCCCAACCAGCTATCTTCTCCAGTATGTGGGACACACAAATGAAAAATTTGGCCTGGAGACCTCTCTATCAAAGCACACAATACTGCCACCACAAAGAACAAGAATTTCGCAAGTTTTGAAGACAAAGTAGACTATCAGAGAGTTAAAGGCAACAACTTTATTGGATGCAAAGAGGCTGAGGTATTTAATGCCTTCTTTGCCTCAGCCTTTAATAGTAAGACCAGTTGTTCTCAGGGTACCCAGCCCCCTCCCCTGAGCTGGAAGACAGGGAGCAGAATGAAGCCCCGTAATCCAAAGGGAAATTGTTAGCAACCTGCTACACCACCTAGACACACACAAGCCCATAAGGCCGGATGGGATCGACCAAAGGGTACTGATGGATCTGGCAGAAGCCCCCACCAAGCCACTTTCCATCATTTATCAGCAGTCCTGGCTAACTGAGGAGGTCCCAGTTGACTGGAGGTTAGCAAATGTGACACTCATCTACAAGAAGGGCTGGAAGGAGGATCCGGGGAACTACAGGCCAGTCAATCTGACCTCAGTGCTGGTGAAGGTTATGAAGCAGATGATCTCAAGTGCCATCACATGGCACATATAGGACAACCAGGGGATCAGGCCAGTCAGCACGGGTTTATGAAAGGCAGGTCCTGCTTGACTAACCTGATCTCCTTCTACGACCAGGTGACCCACTTAGTGGATGAGGGAAAGGCTGTGGATGTTGTCTATCTGGACTTTAGTAAAGCCTTTGACACTGTTTCCCACAGCATCCTCCTGGAGAAACTGGCTGCTCATGGGTTTGACAGGTGTGCTCTTTGCTGGGTAAAGAACTGGCTGGATTGCAAGGCCCAAAGAGTTGTGCTGAATGGAGTTAAATCCAGTTGGTGGCCAGTTACAAGTGGTGAGAGGTTCAACAAGGCCAAGTGCCAGGTCCTGCACTTGGGTCACAACAACCCCACGCAATGCTACAGGCTTGGGGAAGAGTGGCTGGAAAGCTGCCCAGCAGAGAAGGACCTGGGGGTGCTGGCGGACACCCGGCTGAACATGAGCCAGCGCGTGCCCAGGTGGCCAAGAAGGCCAACAGCATCCTGGCTTGTATCAGGAATAGTGTAGCCAGCAGGAGCAGGGAAGTGATCGGCCCCTGTACTCGGCACTGGTGAGGCCGCATCTCGAATACTGCGTTCGTTTTGGGCCTCTCAGGACAAGAAGGACATTGAGGTGCTGGAGCGTGTCCAGAGAAGGGCAACGAAGCTGGGGAAGGGTCTGGAGAACAAGTCTAGCATGGAGAACGGTCTGGAAAACAAGAGGAGCAGGTAAGGGAGCTGGGGGTGTTTAGTCTGGAGAAGAGGAGGCTGAGGGGAGACCTTATCGCTCTCTACAACTACCTGAAAGGAGGGTGTGTAGTGAGGTGAGGGTTGGTCTCTTCACCCAAGTAACTAGTGATAGGATGAGACAAAATGGCCTCAAGCTGCATCAGGGGAGGTTTAGATTGGATATTAGGAAAAATTTCTTCACCAAAAAGCTTGTCAAGCATTGGACCAGGCTGCCCAGGGAAGTGGTTGAGTCACCATCCCTGGAGGCATTTAAAAGACATGTAGATGGGGTGCTTAGGGACACGGTTTAGTGGTAGACTTGGTAGTGCTAGGTTAACAGTTGGACTCTATGATCTTAAGGGTCATTTCCAACCTAAACGATTCTATAATAACTCCAGATGTCTTCAACAAATAGTACCTTCCTCTGCCATTTTTGTGCTAGCACCCATCAGACAAGATCCCAATCCTGTAGATTGGTGGTATGGGTCAGGAGGACAATCCAGATACCACTACATCCAAAAAGACACAACTGTACAAAAAGCCCACAAAGTCATCCAACTCCTTCAGCTAAGGTGTGGACCAAGACAAACATCAGACTATGTTCATTGACACATTTTCTGAAATGGGACATTGTCACACCCATAAAACCATCTAGCAGTGTCACCTCTACTGTTTGCCATCTCATTTGCCTTTCTGGGAACAAGGTGAACTGTGCTGCCAAAGAGGGTACAGTGAGTGGGGGTTGAGGCTGGATCAAAGGCAACATGTTCTCCAGCTATCCACTCTGCTCTGTGCAACTTCTGTTCAAACATCATCCTGACATGACAACTGTTTCTAATGCCAAGCTACACTCATTTTCATGTACGCTGCTCCTGCAGCACCATGTGAAGCCCCATGCAAAGACATTAGAAAAAGCTTGACATCAGTGCTACAACATTTTAGTCACTCTCTTTAAGTCATTTATTATAGCCACACCAGCAACATCATGAATCACAACTTCACACTGGAGTGATAACAGCCACCTTGCACCCCCAATGCCAGAGGGGCTTGTTCACCAGCTCAGCTGGGAAATACAGCCATTAGACTCCAACTCAGTCTGCACAATATATCAGAGCACCAGCGTAAGTTACCAATTCTCTCATGGACAGCACTTAGCCAAATCGAATGGGAAGCAGGGATATAAGGAGTGCCCATAAAGTGTGAAGAGACACTTCATACCAAAGCACAGACACACATTGGTCCTACAGAGAGCGAGGCTGAGGATGTACCCCCCAACATCCCAAAGCTCCCCAAACTATGGTTATGAAACTTTTTAATATCTACCATGATCATTTTCCGATGTTGCCTTTCCAAAATCATTGCTGGTACCTGCTTTACAGCTAGTGTAATAGCAAATGAGTATACAGAAATTAAAATGCACTCAGAACAGAGGGGCCATAGGGAACCTCAAGGATTTCATTGGCTTTTGGGGCCTAAAACAGAATACTACTTTTTTTGTTAAAAGAAATCTAAACTCATTTGCCTTGAACACATACAAAGGTGCAGCATGGCATTTTAAAGAGACCAGCACGCACCTCTGCAGCAGGAACCTGGAACTGCAGTACAAGTCCCTCCAAACACAGAGTACAGGGTCACCAGCTCCCACTATTGTCTGAGATGTGGCAGTGTTTAGTATTGGGGTTTTGACACTTGGGGCTCCTGAGGTCAAGCAATGTGAAATTCTGAGGGTTTTGGTGGTTTGGGGTTTTTTTTGTTTGGGTTTTTTTTCCTCCCCCTAAGTCTGCTGTTAGCCATCTTGCTAAACTGACTGCAAGAATAAATCTCACAGAATAAATCTTGAAAAAAGATCCCTGGAGAAGTTCAGGCAGCAAACGGTAGAAGGGAAAGAAATATGCCACACTAAAAAACAACACAGAATTTTAAGTCATGAGACTGCTTGTTATTTGGGGGGAATTTATCTTGGAACAGAAAAGGGTAGCAAAACCATCAGGAATGTAAGATGTGTCTATGGAGACTAAAAGGTTAATGAAAAATTTTACTCAGGGAATACCACAAGTAGGAGGAATGGGTTTTTTGCTTCAGCTTTTTAGCTGGTTGTACCAGATTATTACCTTGAAATGTATGAAATTCCACCCAAGGGAAACGTGCAATTGTGATGGGACAGTACAGATGTGCAGGGCTCTTGCTGAAGTTTCACAAACAACTTCTGAGCCCTCCCCAGTTTACATCATTCAATCATCAGGAAACCATTGCATTTCTCCCCCTTTACAAGGCATAAAAAGTTATATCTCCCATCTCCTCAGTCCCTTTCTAAGGAGGACAGGGTGACATACACACAACCACCAGCACTTGAAAACTTCAGCCTAGGCTGGGGGAGCTCCTTACTGTCACTGCAATACAGATAAAAATAAAGTTTTGTCAAATTGCTTGGTCCAGCATTTTTTTTTCTTCCTATAAACCAAGTAACTCATGCTAAGCTCCAGCTAAATCCCACAGTATAGGGGGCACTGCTGATATCTGTAAGGATATAATTCCTGTTCCAAGGGACAAATAAGATCTCATCAACAGCATCCAGTGCTATATTTCTTATCTAAAGGAGTCTCAAGCTCTGCTAAATGGACAGAAGACACCTTGTTTTGAACATTATTTCAAGGATGGCCAGAACTACAAGTTGCCCACAAAGGAACAGGCTGATTTTCACAGGGTCATGTTTTATACATGATACAGCACTGAAGCTTCTGGAGCACACTGCTTTGAAGAGTTATTTTTTATGAATGTGTTATTTTTAATAAACTGGAGAAAGCAGGGGACACAGGATTCCCAGCTCTTGTGGCATTCCCATATAATTTAAGATCAAAATAATCTGCACATGCACAGAGGCAAATCAAAGCATACCCTTGGTCACACCTTGGTGTATCAGCAGAAAGGCTGGCAGCAGGACAGCACTGGCAGACAGGACTCCCCAACCCAGCATCATATTTGAACTTTTACTTTCTTTTAATACCGCTAGCTAATGGGGAGAGCGTCAATGAAGTGCTAGAGCTGCAGCAGTGCCTCCTGATCTCTGACCGTAACGGTTTGCTCCTGAATCAGCAACAGGGATGCTGTGTTCAACTCCAACTGGGAGGTTAGGTATGCAAAGGCAGGGCATAAAGCCCAGTCCTAAAGAGAGCCTCAAGAGCAGGGGTAGTTTCACCCCAAATTCTATACAGCCTTCCGCTGCCTTGGCTGCTTTGGACAAGGAGCAGCTAGACAGAAAATAACCACAGAAGGCTAATAAATTCCTTTCAGAGAAGAGCTGGAGGCATATAGCATGGCTGGTGGGATCAGAGTTATCCCAGCAAGCAGGGGCAGAGTTTGGTAGACTTTTGACAGTCCTAGGACCTCTGTGACCCTTGCTGCTCTACCTGAGATGTCATGCTTGGTTGTCAGGGATATTATTCCAACAGCTTAAACTACAGGACTGTGGTTTCCTGCTAATTATAAGGAATGAGAGAATGAACGGGCTGCTTGAGAAGCATGCTGGTCCTAGAGGCCAACCCACCCAGTAATTACAAGTACACTTGATGCAGAGCTACCTGCCTCCAAGTGCATCACACAAACACTGCTTTCCTGGCACTGCAGGACTGGCTGCCTTGACCTGCCATGCCCAGGCTCGGAGAGGCTCTCCAGTTACTGGATTCCTCCGGGTGAGAAGGTACCCACCACCCCGAGAGCAACTGTAGCTTGTGTGCGCTGTGCTTTGCTCACTCATGTGGATCCAGAGCAGTGCCAAAGAGGCAGCCACAAGCACAGTGACAGTAAAAGTCCATGTCTTGACCTTACTTTTCAAGGTCTAGAAAGTGTCTGTACACCAAAAGCCATGTTTTCCAACACTTGACCTTCAGTACCGTTGGCAACAGGGACCTTCAATCCAAAGGCCTTTGCTATTGGGAAAACCAGTCCCAGCATCTGAAAAGCAAGTCTTTCCCTACAAACCAGGTAAAGCAATGGTCACTTATCCATGACTAGAGGTCCTGATGAATGCAGAAGCCTACAAAAATCCTTTTCTCCTCCCAACTTTGAAGCTATTACCAGTGTCTGAACTCAGCCTTATCCCATCCTCTCCCATCTAACTCTGAGTTTACATAAAAGAAATAAAGAATTTGTCGAGCTGCTGGAAGGCTCAGCCAGGCTCACTCCCCTTGAAACACAAACTTCATCCAAACCTTACTCATAAGGACTTAGTGCCATGAAGATATTCAAGATTCCTTGTTTTGACTAAAATAGTAATTTCACTTCTTATATAAATGCAGGGCAGGGAACAGCATCCTTCCTCCCTCCCTAATTTATTCTCCAAAAATAAGGAGTTTACACCCTGGTTTTAAAATTAAGTCAGAAGAAAACTGCAAAACACTTCAGCTTCTCTGTTCACTTCCTAACCAGAATAGCTGAGAGACCCCCACCAGCTCTGGGACTCCTCTTCTGTGCTAATGCATAAACCAGGGACAACAGCACGGCAGATTTGTATGCCGCTCTGATCTCTGCCTTTATTTTAAACTGCCACCATCACCACTGCATCTCAGCTCACCTTCCGCCCAAAACAAGCGAACAGATTTCCCAGTGGGTCTCCTGACTCAACACTACATTCTCCTTCCCCACCCCACTCCGGCAAAAAAAGAAAATCTGTTGTGACAATAGGGATTTCATTACTTTCCTCTTAGTTTCAGTTGGTCAGCAGGGACTTAAGAGACTGGTTGCACTCAGGAGCTTCCCTAATAATGCACTGTTCATCTTACTTAGGAAGAAGGAAAAGTGCAGTCATAGGAAACACCTCATCCCTTTGTTTCTTGCTGAGCACAGGAAGAGAGCAATTAGCAACGTGGTCTCTCCAACAGGCACATCTGTACTGAGGTGTCCCCACACACTCACTTCACATATTTACACACTGAAAATCAAGATTCCAGCTATAATTCTTGCAGAATAGGACAGAATTTTTACTCCAATTTCCCATCAAGTGCTCCAGTACTGCTCTTTTCCAAACAACTTTGAGCAACAACATGAAGTCCAGAGTCCACTTCCCTACACTGGAAGCCTGCTACAACCCAAACCCAGTTTCTAAGACCAATGCTCCTAAATGCTCCATAGATCAATCGCAGCCAAGTCAGCTTTGGGTGGACCATCTACTATGATTTACCGTTCAAGTCACTAGGATCTGCTCATTGCTGAGAGGTCCTGAAATGCTGGCTATTCATCCAGCTGTTTCAGAGAACAGAACTTCACATCCAAATTTAAGTCTCTCGGGAGGCTGGTAGTGCTTGTGGATGATTATTTGCTGAAGGAAGAGCTGTAGATGATGTTCATTTGCTTGCAGATGCTAGTCATTTGCTGAAGGAGGAAGTGACAGGTGCAGCCCTTCCTTCATTTCAAATGTTTCTTGATAGTCTTGTAGAGCAGGCAGATCAGCTTTAATACTAGAAATATCTTCCACACTGCATTGGATTGCATAAGGACATTTATATATTCATCTTCAACTACTCTGATCCTCTTCTGCCACTGTTTCAATTGTGGTCACTTGCAAGGTCATCTCAGCTGAAGAAAAATAATTTGGGTAGCAGAGCCAGTTCCCTCTTCAGCTTTAAAATAAATCCTAGATCCTCTATTTCTCTGTTTAGGGATGCTTAAGGTCACATGGGGTCACATTTTCAAGATTTTCCTCTGCAAAGCTAGGAGCTTCCTTCTGTGAGAAGGAAAGTTCTTGCATCATCACATAACTTTAGGACTGAAGACAAAAACTCCAACATGTAGAAACCAGCCAGACTGGTTTAGGTCCCCTACTCCATGGGCTGGAGTCAAACTAAGGCAATCAGAAGACCATGCCTGAGTGGATAGATTAGTAGGAACTGTATCTTTGATCTCCATTAGTTTCACCCTAGTAGAGCATCTTCCACAAGACCAAACACATCTGGATCTGACACCATGTCCATCAAGCAAAGGGAGACCCTCAATTTTTTTAAAGGGTGTTAGATCAGGTTCTAACATGTTTCTGAGCAAGACAGGTTGTCTGTTTCCAACTCATTTTATCCTCCACCACAGCCAGAGTCAGAATAGGTCAAGAAATACCACAACAGGATTGGCTGGGGGGGGAGGAAGTAGGAGGTAGAGCGATTTGCATTTTAAGAAATACAGCAGATACACAGGCTTCAGAGATTAGGAATTTAGGATTTTAGTCACAGCAAAGCAAGAGGCATCTGCTAGAAGCATGGCATAGAAGCATTTAGTATTTTGAACTGTAAGGCTAATCTGTCATGACACTCCATCAACCATGGATACACAGCTTAGATAAATCTTTCATCAACAAAGCTCATTGTCACAAACCCAAAGCACACGGTAAAGCTAAGGTACTTCACCTGCACACACATCCCCTTTGGGGTCTTCCCTTAAGGACATTCCTAATAGAGCCGCATGTGAATTTTGTGATTCTCCCTCCCCGGCTGCAGAAAAGAAACACTGTCAAGTTTAGTCTTCATAAAGAAGCGAACACACATCTGACCTACATAGAGTGCACAGATGTGAGTAGCCTCACATAGCACTCCAGAGATTATTTTTTTTTTAAATGCAAAAAAAATTAAACACCACCTGCTTTGCCTGGAAACACGCAGCAACAAAAAAGCCAGTTGTACACTAAAGTGCTGCACCAGGCTTCAGACTGGAACTCAGTATCACCATGTCCACCTTTTATTCAAACACACTTTTCAACAGATGATTTTCAGGATGAAGACACAGCTTTTGTTACCAAGACTGAAAGCACTGGTAACTTTGGGCAGGAGTCTGAAGAATCAACCTCTGTCCCGCAGGGGCTTTTGCAGTTTTGCACTATGGTTAATGGTACAAGCACAGGAACAGAGCATTGGATCTGCTGAATCAGGCCAGACCTACATCACTCCCAGCACCAGTGCAAACAATCTATTTTAAATAAGCTGCATGCTACTGCAGCATCCAGTTGACATATCAAAAAAGCCCAGTTGCATGTCATAAGAAAATCCCAGAGTTTAAGCTTGAGACAAAAAAAAGCAGGAAAATAAGTAGATGCAGCAGTACGAAACAAAATTAAGGTACTCCAGCCAGATCCACCATGCTCCTAGGAAGGAAGATGCCTAGCAGAGGGTTATGTCCTTGCAAGCCAACACTAAGCCTTGCAAAAATGGCTGCTATGCTTCTGCACGGAGCTAAATATCACATGCCATGCATTTCCCAGAGTCCAGTCCTCTCTGCAAGAAAATCAGCTGTGACAGGGTGAAGCCCCTAGGAATGGGAACCACAGGGAGAGGCAGCAGGCTTGGAAGGCTGGGCTCAGGCATGCAAGACACTGTCAACTACTTTGGTTGCAAGTCAGATTTTTGCAGGCATGGTTGAGGGAGGAGAGATGACAGAGCAGCATAACTAACGTCAAAGAGGGTGAACTGGGAGCAAGGAGACATGGCTTTGTTCCCAGCTCTGCTACCATCCAAGGTCAGGCCAAGTCATATGCCCTCCTACCTTTTAGATATTTAGAGAATAAACTCCACAGCCACAGCTACTTCTCACTAGCTGTATGCACAGAGCTTCAGATACTATCATACTGTAAGGGAAGATAAGAGGTTGGCTAGCAAGTCCTCCAGATTTTTCATATTTGTTAAAAAAAAAGAGAGGATCTTTTTTCTAGGGAGGGGACAAGAACCAGCATGGTGGCAACTCTAGATGGTGGGAAGCCTTATCAATACTTCCTGCTCTCCTTTATTCTTACTAGAAAACTTCAAACAAACAAAATTCAAGGAATAAGCGAGAATAAAGTAAATTAATCAGTCTGCATCTATTTTATCAGCTAGTCTTTCATCTGCTTCCTAGAGATTCCCCTTGCTCATGACAAACTTCAGGGTAAGGAAAAAAATCCAAACTTACTGCCTGCTTTTAGCCAGAAATTTTAAAACCAGCCACTAGAAGCAAAGTCCTTGCTCTTTGCAATCAGGCACAAGCATCTCATCAGCATCAGCCTGTTTCTTACAAACAAGGACAGCAGTCCAGCACTGGCAGACGGCATGAACTTCCAAAAGCATCTTTTCTCAAACAGTAACTCAGTGGATCTAAAGGCTGTTTTCCATCATTGCACAAAGCTTTCTCACGCACATCACTGTCACATCATTGCGAGTTGCAGAGACATTTGGTAATGCTCCTTTTGGTCACAACCAAGGAAAGAAATAAAAAGCATCTATATTTATAAGATATTCCTGGGCTGCTTTGTCCAACTGCATTTTGCCCTAAGACATGGCAACTTTTCAGCCTGAACAGCCTGCTGAAGCACAGAGTTCATCCCCTTTTTTGGGACTTCTAGAGAAAAAAGAGTTTGTGTAAACATACACTATTTACCCCCCCGTACATACTACAGATTGGCAACCCAGCTGTGAAGACTTGAGGCAAGCTATAAATCACTCACATGACTTAATGGGTCGTCAAATGACTCTACTTAAAGCCTATGACTTGCTGAGCCATAGTCCCATGCACCAATCCTTCACAACAGGCTATAAAATAAAGGTGTTTACACTACATATATGGCTAAAACCTATTAATTCTGAGGTCATGAGCACCACACCCTTCCCCCTCTTACAAATCACTATTTGGACAGGCATACATCATCAGCTAGAAGCACACAAAATCAGATGGCGATATGACACCTGCAAATTGAACTGCAGAAGGAAATTATAATAAAAGCAATGAATGCAGAGGACACCCTGTATCACAAGTACACATGCAGCTGCCGCCTCCACTGCTCAGGCTGCTGCACCACCCATTTGCTTAGCACCCTTCAGCTGGGCAATCCCCTCCGCACCTTGAGCCGTCCAGGAGCTCCTCGCACCAGTATTTTGAAACATGCTACAGGAACAAGGGTGATCATGCATCCAAACAACAAGTCAGTAATGCACTCCCAGGTTAACTCAGGAAAGAGGTTGGTATGAGCTGTTACCATTTAAGTAATGCTTATATTTAAAGCTTACAAGTAAATCTAACAAAGAAAAAAGTATCTGCATACGTAAAGTTCCCATCAGAAGCATGCTATGTAATGATTTATTAAATCTTGCTTCCTGTTCAACTGTAGCTTCTGGGCTTTTCTGCACTGAATTAGTCACCTCCACCGTCTCCTGCCTGTTTTATACAGAATAAATGTTTCGCTGTTGTGGGGTAATTTTTGCCCAGCCCAGGCAGGTCTCAGTGCTCAAATGGGGGAGGAAGGAGGAGATCCAAAGTTTCTTCTCCAAACTGCCCTGCCAGCAGCTACCAGTGCCAGGCATCATTTCACTGCTGCATCCCACTGGCAGCACAGCATCACCCAGCAGATCCCTCCCACCCCTTCTTCAGTGGAAAGGAAAGGAGAGACCCCACTGTTGCAGTAAGAGGGGAGCAAAGAGTTTTTAAACAGGATCCTGCTCAAACAGAGCACTGGTGGCTTTTGCCTTGAAATTAAGTAGCACTTGGACATTTTTCTTTCCTGGAACCCCTGCTGCTTTCCAGACTGGGGTGGAAGGCAACTCCAGGAGAAGCAGGAGCAAAGCGTGGGAGCAGAGATACAGGCTGATATATACTTCGGCTGAAAGATCTGGTCCAGGAGAATAAACCTACAGAGGCTGTTCATTCTGGGAAAAGAAGTAACTTAAGATGCCTTTTGTAATGCCCGCTAGCATAACAAATATGAGGGACTGTAAGAGATGATCAATGTTTAAGTCCATCTTCAAAGTGATTTTGGGGAGCTGCTGAAAATAAACAAACAATCGGGGCCCAGGAGCCAGGGTAAAAGCTGACAAAGAAATTGCGTTTTTTTCCTAGGCAAACAGAAGGGGGCTAATAGCTCAGTTCAGAGAGGCTGAGCTCTCTCCCCTCATAATACGAGCAGGGCAAGAGACCAAATTTAATTTCTTCATCACAACAACTTTAATTAAAATCATGTAAGCCCTTCCTGCCTCTCTCCTGCCATGAGATGTGGTTCTGCTCACAGGAGGTATTAGCAAACTCCAGCTTATTAATGTGCCACCCCCACCCCCCACCCCCCGAAAACGCTGTTTATACCACAGTCAAACGGCTGGGGAGCCCATCTGCAGGAAAGCACTCCACTCCTAATTAAGAGGAAACAACACAAAGCCCACCTTTGATGTGTATCAGTGGCAGCAGTCATTCCCCATGTGCTCCTGAAGCTGTTCAACAGCATTACCTTCACAGGGCATCCTTCCAGTGGAATTTACCATCAGATGTCTCTCTTCACCAGCACCTGTGCCCTGTGGGTGCTGAGATGATACTGGAGGTAAAGGACAGACATTGGCTGCACGAAATTAGCTGCACCAAGGATTTTTCAGTAGTTTTATAAACACAGACATTTCAAAGCCAGTTCCACAGTCTAGGTCCCCATCCTTGTGACACGATCTACAGCAACACATGCCTGTGTCAGCACAGAGATGTGGGGAGGTCTGTCCCCAGGCTTGGGTATGAGGCTAGTGGGGAATGTATGTGACCTCTCAAACCCATCACAGATATGAGCATGGCAAAGTTTTACTGGCCTGTTGAAATGCATAAGCATAAATAAGAGTTGCACACAAGACTAAATTCTGGAGCAAGAGCTAAAAAAAAAATTAAGAAATGAAGCCTAAGTTACTACAGGGGCTCAAGAGGATTTTTGCAGTGCTTATAGCTCTTACCAACTCCTGAAAGAAGCCCTGCAGGTCTTTCAGTTGGTAAAAGCAGTAAGCACTGCACATTGCTGCAGAACCAACAGTCACCAGCAAATACCTGTTTTACAAGCAGACAGGGACAGAAACAAGGAGCTGTTGAACCAAACCACCACAACGCTGCCCTTCCAGCAGCAACATGCTCTGTCAGGCCATGCAGCACCATCAGCTCTGCAATCTTATGTCCCATAGCAGTCACAGAGTTTCTCAAATCTATCTAGATAAAACCCAATTATGTTGGAGGATCAACCATCTGTAATCTCAGACCAGGAGAGTCATCTTGAAGTCCTGGCAAGTCTAGGATGCAACTGAGAAGAGACAGTGAAGGCCAGGTGAAAGGTAACATGAACAACAGCACCACCTGCCAGTGGACAGTCATACAATACCCACAGAAGCAGCTGCCACCATGCAGACCCATGTGGTCGAGGTCCAAACCTCATCATTGGAGCACCACATCATCCTTAGCTCTCCAAGACAGTTGGCTTCATCCACAAGTTCAGTTCAAACAGACCTCCCACCTCCAAGCAGAGGTATTTTCTCCCTGTGCAGGAGAGCTGACAGAACTAGCACTCCCCATGACCTTCTAAAGGAAGGATTTTTCTCACAAATACTCCCAAGTCAGTTTTGCAAAAAAAGTTTGCTAAAGGCAGAAGGAAAGCATGAGATTAAGACTAATAAAGACATCAAGAGCCCAGGTGGGGAACATCTGCAACCACCTCCTCCATCCACCTTGTGTCCTTTGCTAGCCTTGAGTCCTGAACTCGGAATTCACACATTAAAATGAGTAAGTGTTGATCTATTCCCAGCTTCCATTGCCATCATTCCCAGATTATCTTCTCTGGCAGAAACTGTCAACCTTAGTTCCATGTTTAAGTACTCTCACTAGAAGGCAGACCCCCCCATCTGGAAGGGTGTTCTCCCTCCAAGGAAGGTGGGACACAGCAGGAGCCACTTAATCCTGACACACCAGGAGCTGGAGCTGCACTGCCTCAGTTATTGCTCTTGCTCATACATTTAGCCTGTCCATTCTTATTCTGCTTGTAGTAGCAATCAGAAGATGAGTTCACATTCATTCCCACTGTGGCTGTATTTGTTGAAATATAAGCCGCTTGCAAAAGCATCAGAAAAGCTATGCCACTTTTCAGCATCTATTGTTCGGTACTACCACACACCACATTCAGAAGATGCTGCAGACTTCACCTGGGAATCACTGAATTCATGCGGACATAGCCCAGAGGTGCCCATGCTATTTGCCTCGTTCTTGTTTTCTCATAAAAAACAACCCTGGCATTATGTTTTCTATTTTAAAACCAGACTTTCTGGAACAAAAAAAGGACTGTTGTGCAACATCACTGGCAAAGTCTATAAATGGATGCTCCGTAAAGGAAATACTCTGCTGCAGGTGCAGAAACGCTATTGAAACTGAGTCCAGCATCCCGCTGTTCAGCTCCAGAATCAGGGTAGAAGCAAAAGCACAGAAGCCCTTAAATCAAAGCGGGGGAACCTTCCGTGCAAAGGCAAGGCCAAGTCTTGCCTCAGGAGCTTCTCCCTGGCACGTTCTTGCTCTACGGCAGTATTTGGTTTCAACATATTCTCAAGGCTTGCTTTTAAAAAGAAAGTGTTATTATTAAGAGCCAGAGTGACAGATGCAGGATCCATCCGCCTCCGAAACAGCCGCAGCAGCTCATCAGGTCCTGGAGAGGGTACATCCACTCCCGGGTCTCTTCATGTTGGAAGACACAACAGACCTCAGTAAGCAGAACAAACAGGATTGTTTGTGCTAAACAGTGTTATACAAGAGCCAAAAAGATGACTCACACTGCCCTTATAGCCTTTCCCTGGATATCCAGAACAAAGCTAGGCACAGCTACAGAAAGCAGTCGTCTCTGGAGGTGAGGTTAACTCCAGGGATACCTCCTGCCCTGGTGATACAGCTTTGGTGCCGTTAATAAGGCCAGTGCTGCTTTAAGATGGTTAGATTTTAAGACAAAAAAAAACCTGTTCTCATTTTATTTAAGAAAATGAAGTCATTACAATACTCCCAATATTTCACATTTTGCAAATAAGAAGGACCTCACTGGGAGCTTACAAAACTACAGACTGCAGGCGATACACTTTTCCATGCTTCAGCATCACCCGTTATATCCTGCACCCTATTCCCTATCTCAGGCTCCACAGAAGTAGTTTCTCTTGTTTGCCCACAGCCTGGCAACAACAGGGTACTATTTCTGATTGTTTTAATCTGCAAGAAACATGAGAAGCCACAAGAAAAGCTTTAGATTCACTATGTGCATGCATACTTCTTGTCTCTGTGCAAGCTGAGGATTTCTTAAGACATGCAAAAGAAACAGTCTTTGCTCATTGTTACAAGCCTTGGCTTTGATAGTTCCAGTACCTTAGCTGCAAAACTAGACACTTACAAGCAGATGTTAATTCTGCAGAACACTGGTCTGAGTCAATCTCTGCCCTGGTGTCACTTCAATACTGCCTTTTGTAAAGCACATACAATTAATTTTATATCAGAGACGGAGCTAGCAGATGCCTGACCTTATAATTGAATACACACTTTCAGGTGAGAACCACGATGTAGTATTTCTCACTTGAATTAAACAGGTACGCTAGGGCTGGTGGCAAAAATAAAAATAGACACAGTTCACACCGCACCAAGGAAGGCGGCAGCATTCTTGTGCACAACAGCAAGATCAACTTAATCACAAATGATAACTTCTAAAAGCCTTTATTTGGATTCATCCTTGGCATTTTTCTAGGCCAGTCTGAAAACAAAACCTTTGTCTTCTTAAAATGCAATTGCCTGAGGCACCTCTAAAAAAAGTGACACAACTCAAGTCTGAAAAATGCCTCCTGGGTTTCAGATTCTCTTAAGAGCCTCTTTGCTATTTAGCTCGATTCAGATTACCCAGATCAGCATGAATTCTGCAGATTTACCAACTACCAACACAGGTATAAAAAGCACACATTTAGGACTATTTTTTAAATGATACAATTAAAGCTCTACAGTTATAAAAAAGAACTTGTTATTGATCTGAATGGTTCCTCCCTCCCTTTTCTCCAGTGGGTTTATAAACACTCTCTGGTGACAGTTTATTCTGAATTTCACTCCATTGAGCTTATTTCAGACTTTTTTTTCCCTAGCATGTTTTTCTTGCTGGGTGTTTTCAACCTTTCCATCACAAACATCAAGCCATGAAAAGAATGAGCAATTTGTTTTGGAATCAAAACCTGGGCCCAAAATTTCATTCCTTGTTCCTTCTCCCTTCCACAAACCCTCTTCATTTCAGTGACTCCACAAGCAATGCCTTTGGGCTTCTTCAAATGCAGGAACACAGCCCTATGACAGGCAAGACCGTAACTTAATGGGAGGGGGAAAGGAGGGAAAAGCTGCAATTCTCTTCAAGACAGACACAGCTATTTCTAATACCTATAAATAACATCTTGGATAACTCTGCAGTACCTTTAGTGTATCACAGATTTTTATATCCATGGGCCATTATCTTTGAGTAGATGCAAGTTTACCTCTAGGTCTGAAAACTCTTTATGCAGCCATCAATAAAGAACTCAAATCAAAAGAAGTTCCATTGCTTTTATTGAATTATTTGGGACAAGGAGAGCTGAAAGCTCTCTTGGTGCTGGGAATGTGTTGTAGAGTCTTATGTTTCTGAATGATCAAGTCCCATCACTTACTCCACATAAATTGTTCTCTGTCAAGAGCTTTAACCTTCTCTTTACAATCCCTAAATAAAACATCCTTCCAAAACTCACTGCCTATTATCTGCCTTTTCTAAAGAAAGTGGTTCTTAAGAGACCCACCTTCTTTTGCTTTGCCATTCCCCTCAAATCCATCTACAACATTAGCTTCACAGAAGTAAAATACAGGCAATCCTTCACGGGCACAGCATATGAGCTAAATGAGTGTCTGTCTTAACACATACACCTCATGAAGAAAGGTATCACACACAGCCAAGCTGAATGCTGCTCACTGAAAACAAGAGTCATAAAGAGACTTTCAGGATGTGAGCAATAAACCTTGTGACAAGTTGTCACCCAGAGTAGGCAGCCCTTAAAGGATGCTACAGAGCCACATCACCATGGTTTAACCTGAGGTTCTGCTCATGACACAGGCTCCTTACCTCCCTGGTCACCTGTGAAGATCAAACAAAGGCAGTCCTTCCCTCTACACCAAGTCAGCGCAGGCTCCTCATCCAGGAGCTCTGCTCCTGGCTTTGCTTAGAAAACAAACTCCTTCCCTATCCTTTACCTTAGAAGGAAATAATGCAAAGAGCCCAAATCAGAACAAACTGCCAAATAAAGGACAGGACAAAAAGCAAGTGAAAGCACCACCTCCACCTTTCTCAACTGACAAAAGGAAACCAAGAGTGGAAGCAACTGTAGAAGAGATCAGGCTTCCTCTTTACAGCAGAGACAGTCCAGAGGTCCTGCAACACAGCCTACACCTTCCACCCTGTGCCTGCTCACCCGAGATGACAGCCAGCATTGCTCAAAGCCAAGGAAAACAGACTTTGCCTGGACACTGAGCTCCGCTGCAAATAGCAGTCTGAATGCTCGCACGGCTCCTGCCAGCTCAGGAGAAACTGCCAGCAGCGGCGGACACACACTGCCCACACCAGCCCAGCAAACACTGGCACCAGCTATTGATTACTGTACAGTGTTTATTTGCAGGGGAAAAACAACTTAAGGACTTCCTTAACATGAAATAAGAGGGTCTTTTTTTCTGGCCTCAGGAGTAAGCTAAAGTCAGTTGTGATGCTATTGACTTCTGTCTCCACTAAAGCCTGAGCAGAAGAGCTACCAGAAAACAGGGCAGCTGCTGGAACACGGGAAAGCCCTGGGAGTCTGCAGCCCAGCACAAGCTTGTTCCCTGCCTTAGCCTCACAGCCCAGATCTTCCCCATGCCAAAAACCAAACTGGAGAATTATACTCAGAAGCACAGCCAGGAAGATAGAGGTGCACATCCACACTGTTCTCCATACAGGCAATTTATATCTTAGCTTTCTGGGCTCTCTCATGATAAGATATTAGCCTTAGGACCACCCTTATAAATGCAAAGCCACAGCCAAAACCCTCTCTCTGCCACAGGGATAGCCGAAGCCATCCTGCCAGCAGCCTGCAGTAGAAATCAGAGTTTGTTTCATCTACCACCTCAAATACTTACAGAAAACACCAACCCAAACGTACTCGCGACAGATTACGTTCCCAAATGCTAGAAAATTACCTTTCAAGGGACCGCAGGGCTCAACACTACCACGCAGAGGAGCGGATTCCGAAGCCCCGTGGCTGCAAGGGCACAAGCCCACGCAGAGCCGCTCACTCGCGTTATTCAGCCCATTTTATCGGTCCGAAGCGGGCAGCTCCCGGCCCGCCCAGAGGAGCCCCTCCCACAGGAGCCGAGGGTTTCTGCTTTATAGGAGACACAAAGTAACTCCCGATCGTTCCGGTCACTTTACGGGCATCCCTCTGGCCGAGCCCCCACCCGGGACCGGCGTCCCGAGCGCCCCCAGCACCGGGGG
>WEKW01010190.1:269625-319911 GCA_013389905.1 Sula dactylatra | reverse complement strand
CCGCTCGGTCCGTGTTTAAGCCCGGCTCACCTGAGCGGCAGCCCAGGCCGGTCCCCGCTGGGCGGCAGGGACTGCCGGTGAGCGCGGAGCCCGGCTGGGGGGGCTGCGCGCCAAGGAGCCGCTCCCGGGAGCGGAGCTGAAACTCCAGCTCTGCCGCTCTTCCTCGGGTGTTGTCTGCAACAGAGCGACTCTCAGCTTGGCTTCTCCATTCTGCGTCTGATCGCTCCTCACACTCACGAGGAAGAAAACAATTCTCTTAGAAGTCAGATATTCTCTTAGCAAAACTAATGTCCAGCATTTCATCACTCCATAAATATGTGGGAAGTCCACGCTAAAAGCCTTGGCAGCAGAGGGACAGGCACCTGCAGGGACATGTAAGAGAACGCAGGCTGCGCTGTATGCAGCATCAATTGACGATGCGCACACCGGTCCCACAAACTCCTGCACAGTGTGGCCCCAGCTCATGGGAAGCACGTTCAGGTTACTGGGGCATTTACTGCAAATAATTCTGTGCAACAGCTCCCTGCAGCATGTTACTGAAGAGCAAGAACCCACCTGCAGGAGCAACCCATCACAGTCGTGCTCGCTGCGACACTTCAGCATGTTCAAACGTTTCTGGGATAGCGCCATAGCACAGACCATCAACTGGCAATCAAGGCAGAGACGAATCCCTCCCGAAGTATTCTCCACTGATCCCGACATAACTATGGTGGCTGCTCAGTGTAACTGCTCAGTTACCCAAAACTGCCCAGCGTAATACTTACTCCTACTGAGGCTGATGAGAGCAACAAGGTGCTCAGAAGGTACCTCTGAAGGTTGGGTTGTTCAGTAGTAGGAGACCCCTCAATAAGGTGAACTCTCTTGCCAACATCAAAACCTGACTGACTATGGCCTGGAGGCAAGATCTTGGGGTACCTACCAACCCAAACGTGAAGAATTAACTATTCCTTGGCTTAATTTTTCTTGGGCAGCTCACATATCTTTTCCAAGCTTCACTTTTTCACCTGCAGAGTGGGCATCCCAAAGATAGATTGAAAGGCAAAACCCCATCAGCTTCTCGGTTCAATGCATTGGCTTTTCCGCTGAAACCCAAATACCCCAGTCTGTCCTGGGACATTGTGCTCCCTCCCTCTCTCCTCAGAAAGCCATCTCCTCCTTGGGTTTCCTTCCTGTGATAAATAACCCCCTCAGGGTGAGGGGAGACAGTGAATGAGTCCTTCATTCAAAGTATCAAAGTACATATTCTGGGCAAGGTACTCTCCTGGTTTCCTTCCAGAAGGAGGATCAAGGGGCACCAAGTTACAACTTCTATGGAGCTATAAAAAACCATTTCAGAAAAAGTTAATAGTATTTTTCCAGTGTTGAGGCATTCAGCTTTTTGACTAAAATTCCCCACCCACAAAAGTCCCAGTAACATCTGTAAACTTCTGCAAAAGCAGGTGCTTCTCATATTAGTTCAGACTTAAGTTTTCACCAAAACCTGATTTTCTTTAACGTCCTATTTATTATTGCTTAACAATCACTTTAAAGCCTATGGGTGGGAAGCAATACAAAAGCATCTTTCATTATTCATTAAGGACAAATGATGCAGGGGTTTTGCAAGGGAAAAGAAAGTACTCATACTTTTCTGCACTTAAAACAATTATTTCTTATTAATAACTCTGCAGAAAGGTGCCCCATGGAGAGCTGCAGTTTGGATGCTTTTGAAGTTTAGTCTCTTGATCACAAAAAGAATTATTCTTCCCCTGTCACATTCCCGAGCAGAAATCCTGGGAAATGTTTAGGTTTGTCATTTTTACTTTTTAAAAAGAAGATTTAGGTGATTGGTTTTGGGCACGTACCCTTCACAGGATGGAAAAGCAACCTAGTGGTAATCAAGGAGATTGAGACCTCTCGTGAGAATAAAAAGCTGCAGCTACAGAGCAAACCTGCAGCAGGTTTGGGAAGAGGATTGAGGAGACACAAAATCCCAGAAGAGCTGAGGCTGGAAGGAGCCCTGGAGGCCTCCTGCAACCTCCTGGGAGTCTGCTGGCCATACTCCAGTTTAGCACCATGTTTCTTGTCCTGGGGGTGGCCCAGGACAGCATGTGCTGTTCCAGATGTGGTTGGCATGTGCCAAGGAGAGGGAGCAGGCATACACTGACCATACAGCCTGCTCTGCTGTCACCGTCCTCGCTGCCAGGGTGCACTGCTCCTCAGGGTTCACTTGCTGCCCAGTGGCATCCCAGGGCCTTTGCTGCAGAGCTGCTCTCCAGCTAGTCAGTCCCCAACCTGTATGGGGCAAAAGGACAGGCCATCCTGTGTTCAGGGCTTTGCATTTGTCCTTGCTGGATTTCATGAGATCCCTGTTGGCCTGATCCACCAGCCCATGCAGCCCTTGCTCAGTGAGAGTCCTGCCCTCAAGCATATTGACCGCATGTTTGGTGTCATCTGCAAACTTGAGGGTGCATTTTGTCCCCTCCTTAGGTCATTGCTAGGGCTATTAGGACAGGTCCTAGGAAAGACCGCCGAGGGGTCTTTCCCTTTGTAAGGGAAGGTACTGCCTCTTGTAATGGGCCTTCCGTAGAGCACGACCAACCCCTAACCTCCTTGGAGCCCAGCTATCCAGCTGGTCTTTCACTGCTTTACAAAGCCACACATCTGGAATGTGATGTCCTAACATGGATGCCAGGATGCTGTGGGAGACCATGCCAAAATGTCTGCCAGCCCCAAAGAAAATGGGGTGGTGTGGGATCCCGTGTAAGGAACCACAGACAATGCTTCTCATCCACCTCTGTCACTAGAACACCTCATCCCAGGAAAGGGTGGATGGGGGAACTCTGAACTGCAGAGCTGAGGATCTGCTATTCTGAGTCCATTGGTCTGTCTGCCCTGAACAGAAGTTCTAAGGCTGAAGGACTAACACAGAGCAATTTTGCTGTGGTCCCACTGGTGAGGAAGGGCTCCAGGGCATGGCACAGCTCCGCTGGCTGTGCCTTGCATTAGGATCTGTCCCTAAGGTGTCCTTGAGAGCGTAGACTGTGAAATTCAGTCAGGCCCTAGGAGAAGTCAACACGGGGCTGTGCACAGCTGCCCGCAGAGTCCCCCAATCACCAATGCCATTGCCAGAAAAGGAGGTGCTGGGAGCCCACGAGCGGTGGGTGGGGGAGCTGGTCCTGGGGTCTCACTGCCAGCAGAGCCAGTTTGTGCCTCGGTTTCCCACACCTCCTCAGCCTGTCCTCTCCCTTCCACCTCCTGCTCCTGCCACTCTGGTTGGAGAAATGGGACAGGCCAGACTAGAAGTGATGTCCTTGGGAATTTGGGGTGATGTGGGGACCATGGGTGCCAGCTTGGCTGGAGAGCGCACGGGGATCTGCCAGGCTTGTGGAGAGGGGCGGAAAGCAGAGCACACTGCGTGGGGACGTCCCTGGGGCCATGGCGCAGCTCCTGGAGCTCCTCCAAGAGGTCGCTGCCTGCTGAAATATTCTGAAGAAAGGAAGTCCTCATGTGAGTCCCTTCTCTGACTCCTAATTTGATAGCAATACCCCGAAAATGAGGTGACAGGTCCTTTTTATCGGCATGTCTGTCCAGGACACTCTGTATGTGGCTATGAACCCTTCAGACATTTAACCCGCTCTCTCCATCACCCTGATTTCAATCTTCTACATTTGCTTTTTGTGCTGGGAGTTACAGAAATGCCAGTGGTTTTCTTTCTTTCCCTTTTTTCTCTATTTTTAATGAATTTTTCATTTTGTTCCACCGGTACAGAAAGAATAACAATGAAGCAACAGTGTCAACAGAGAAAGAATTTTCTCCAAAGTCACACTGTGGCCAATCTGCAGCAACAATAATAGATTTTATGAATCCCACTAAAGAGAATTGTTAGTGGAGGGGATGGGGAGTGCATCTCAAAGGCTCCTAAGTTATTTGTGCTTTTCACACCACAAGGCCCTATTATAAGCAGCTATTTAAAGAACAAGCAAAAAAACCCAAGATCATTCTGCAAAAGCAGATTTCTAATAGCAGAGGAAAAAAAATATAGGTTTTTTGTATATATATAGAGAGAGATCTTTATGATGTTTAAAGAAAATAAGTTGCCTAAAATGGCAGCTCTCTCCTGCTTGCTCTGGGAGATAGGCAGGATGCTGCCAGGGCCTGGGGACCACAGCTGGACTGAACAGTACTGAATGGTCTTTGGATTTGGTCTGCACTTGCAGTGCTGCTGGACTCACTCTCCACAGTGGCTGCCCCAGTAATGGGTACGCTTCCAAGTATGAGCAAGGTTCTCCTTTTATATTTGTCGTTTCTTCCAGGAGGTGTTAACACCAATTTATGAGCTCAGTGAGATGACAGAGACGGGTGAGCAGCGCTGACCTTGGAACTTACCTCTGTCAGATTTCTTTTTCTGCCCCAACTCAAAGTCGGTCTAAAAGCAATAAAAGGATGTTGGAGGGGGAGAGCTGAGGCTCATCCAATTTCATGTTAAAAGAGAAAAACTCAGTGAACACAATCTGTAAAAGCAGGTGCCTCTAACGTGTCCATGCTGTATCCATACAGCTGTTGTCTTGGGGAAGGGCTGCACATTTCACATCAGTCTCCTGCACACCGCTGCTGCCATGAGTGCAGGAACACCTGTGCAAGGGGTAATTAATACTGGCATTATTTTTTTGTCCCTGTGTATATACTGTTTATATCCAAGTGCCTTTTCTTCCAGGAACTGCACACTACGTGCAGCTGAAGATGGTCTGAAAACAAAACCTGTGCTTATTTTCATATGTTTTCTTACTGCTGTCAAAGTGAGGAAATCGAAGAGATGCTTTTAAGCACTCACTCCAGCTCACCCAGGATATGCAGCAGCTCATAAGCTGTGAATGTGAGAGAGCACAAACAGGATTCTCTCTAACAAGAAAGAAAAACAATTAACATGATAGGGAGGGGAAAGCAAATAAAGAATATTACTTGCAAGGATCATTCAAAATGAATCTCTTTGCCTGAACACTGGCGGTTAAAAAATCAAGCTGACAACATTTTCTTCCTGAAAACAACTCATTGTCTGTCAAGGTGCTTTTTGGCCCAGAAATGCTGCCCAGGTCCAATAATGATACTGTTTATGAGCTATCAAGTGGAGTTGACTGCTTTAAATGATTGTCCTGAGCGAAGGGAGCAGAAATGCTAGTGACACATGGCCAACACCTGCCCAGGAAGCACTCCTCCTCCCTTGGATAGTGCCTGGGCACAAGCACCAGTAAATCTGCTACCATATAGGTATCAGCAGCATTTCCCAGATCGACATTTCCTCTGTTTGGTTCGAGTGCCTGACAAACGACGGAAGCACTCGAACAATAAAGACTAAATCTTATCTTAATAGTCTTTAATTATTAACTGTCTTCAGATTTATTCACCACTCAAGGACGCTACTGGTGTGAACCCAGGCAAAGTTTCTGACTCTCCCAGAGCTGTCTGATTTCCATCAGTGAGATCTGACCCTACAGTTTGTTTCTCTTTCAACATGTATGCTGACTATGGAGAAATACTGGCCCCAGACTGCTCTCACCACCTGCCAGCTCTTGGCCTTCAGGTCCTTCTCCTGCCCTTGGATCCACCTGGGATGGCAGCCACATGGTGAAGCGGAGGCAGGGTCCAGCTTCTTCCCTCCACAGTGCCCTAGGCTGCTCCTGGGGAAAAGGGAGAAGTGTGGGTGCTGGTGCTGTCCAGGCAGTAGTTGGAAAAGAAGAGCATTGAGGGGCTGGATAATCCTATTCCCCATCAGCGTGCTTCCCTCCGCCATTTCCAAGCTCTAGGGAAGGAACGTGAATGTGCTTCCACAATGCTTTGTTTTCCAGCACTTTATGTACTGCCCTACTGTAATGGCCAGACTCTTGCCTTGCAGCCCTCATCCAAATCACCGGGCTTCTGAAAGGATTTCTTTCCCCAGAAAGCTAACAAGGTCCTTCTCACTTGTGGTTCCTGTGGGTGTGCACTGGTAAATGGATCCACCATTGTGGGATCTGGCTGAGGAGACGGGGTAAGGACCAAAATTTTACCTGAAGAGAAATGAGAAATTTGGGGGGCAGTGGATGGGGGAGGGGAGGAATCTGTCAGCAGAGACAGGGTGCTAAAGCCTACAGCCAGCAATCCTGCTTAGCTGCCAGAGCCTGTGCTGATGACTTGCAAACCAGTACAGCAGCAAAAAGAGAAAAATTCATAGTGGCTCGAGGAAATGTAGATCAACCCCTTCGCAAAACCCAGCACCCCCAGCCAGCGTCTCCCAAACCATGCGGTATTTCTGCCTGCTGTAAGTGTGGGATCATTTTTCTAGACAGATCTTAATTTGTGTTTCCTTTAGCGCTTTTCCCTAAAAAGCCAAAAAAGAACAACTTCTGCTGAAGTTCCCACCTGGGAGTTCCCCTTCCTAGTTGGACCATGTCCACTTCTCAGAGACCTGCTGTCATTAGGTGTCCAGCTGAAATCCCATCAAATTGCTTTAATTAAAATGGACATTAAGAGCTCACTTGTTCAAGCCAAAGAACATTAGGAGGAATTTAAATGAAGAGGTTTTTAAATCTGTGACATTTGTTCTAATGAGAAAACACTTTCTAATCCTGAGTGTCTCCTAATTCAAAACAGATTGGAAAGACTGCAAGTGAAAACAATTTTTTTTTCTCCTCCAAAAAACACATCCTGTAATTAGTAGACCTAACTGGCAAATAACATTCATCTTTTCCCTACAGCTTCCACATCAGCTTGGAAGCAGGCAGTGAAAAGTGATGTGTGGGTATACCCACACACGTATGCATTTTATGTTAGGAAAGGTAACAGAACTCACAGAAATTGCCATCACATCAATCCCAGCATCTGAGGAGGAAACCATTATGGACGATGCAGAGCACTCCTGGTCCACCTAATGAAAGGCGTATTGCTGCTGTGGTGTGCTGAATGCTGAGGAATAGCAGGGAATCAATCTGTTTGCAACAGAGAAAAAACACGCTTCCAGTAATTTCTTGGAGTAGGACTATTTTCATCTGAAAACACTGAGATAATCAAATGTAAAATAACAGTGGAAAGAAAAGTGTGAAGCCTCAAATGAGAGTGACTTAGGGACCAAGCAAACCATTTCAGGGGTGTTTTAGACAGATGCAAAAGAGGTGAAATACAATCCCTCTCTTCACAGTCTGTCTTTTTAACCATGGCCATTTCCCTGTTCCCCTGTGCTACCCCAATAGGGTTTTTTTGCAATCTCTGGTGTTTGCTGATCTTCTGGGGACAGGGTCTATCACCTACTTTATGAGCATTTCAGTGCCTAGCGCAACACTGAATGGCCCTTGGTAGAACCAGACTACCAAGAATAAACAGAAGGAGTAATCTATTTTTTTGTTAATCCAACAGATTTTAAGGGAGGGAGACAAGGCAAGCAAGCAAACTACTTGTGAAAATTGTAGGTTCCTTCATTTTCTATGCATTTCACAAACGGAAGTCCTGCACAGTGGAAGGTGATGTGACCTGCCTCTTCCTTAGTTGTCTTTTATTTGGAAATATTGATCTCAGCATAAAGGAGTCAGGCAGAAAACTTGCTGGGTACTACTACTAGTTACTGGGAGTCCCAGCCATCCATGGTCCTTAAGGACTTTATCCTTTTCCCTAGGAAAAAAAGACTTGACTACCACAGAAATCCTTAAAATATCAGCAGTCCATCAATTCTCCCAGTCCCTTCCATGCTGGGACAGTGACCTCCTGCTATGACAGCTTCTCCTGTTCTCTCTTCTATAAATACAGCAATGGTGACCAGCCTCTGCTGGGCCATGGGCAGCACCCTGCTTTGCTCCTCTTAAGGTATTAATGTCCTGTGACCAGAGGCAATACAGGACTGTTTCACAAGCAGAGCATCTTCTCTAGAGCTATAGTCTGGGGATTTCTGAATGACGGCACAGTGTTCTGGTGCGTTCAGCGAAGTAGACAGACATCAGCCTGAATCCAGCTTCCAACCTCCTTCAGACATTGCAGAAGTTGGCTCCAGAACTAAAATTCACTGGCAGTCTTATTTCTCTAATGGGACAAACAAAAAATCTGGATACAAAGACCCAGATTCTGAAGTCTGAAGTCTGGATCAGGGCATTTGTGGCACGTATCTATCTGTAGTTTAATGCTCAATGTTACCTTCGTTAACAAGGAAAGTGGGTGCATATGACATTATCTTATTTAAGTATCCAGATCTGACTGGTTGCTATTATTGAACAGATGCTAGTGCCAGTGGTTCCAGACGGACTGCATTTGCGTTGCTTCTTGCTGGCTTGCTGTAAATACACTAGCATAAGTGACAGCAATATTCCCAGAAACACCTACTTTTAAGCATGTATCAGTAACTTTGTGAAAGTGTCTTTGAATTCATCCTACTGAGTATTCACTTTGGAAACATGAAACATTTTACTTATGCGTCCAATTAAAACAACTTAGGCTTTAAAGCTTGGGTACTCATAGCCACCTTCTTGAAAGAATAATCCTGCGTTGGCATAAATGGATATAAATCAATGAAGATCAAGAGACAGACACCCGCTTATGCTCACTGACAACCCGACTTAGATCTTACTCAGTAAATCATCTCAAATACTGTGGAAAAACTCAGAACTGTTCTGAAACATCTGCAGATAAAGAGACAGAAAATGCATCCCTTATTTCAGTGGGAATTAATTCACTGGAAATATGGGGCTCCTTAGCTTCTGGATGCAGAATCTGTAAACATAAAGCATCTACAGTTATTTTCCGGTTTTGAAAATGGGTCTCTTAATCCTGACTGTCCCCTCTGAGATCCCATCTGCACCTCCAGGCAGCTCTGCTGCAGTTCTTCTAATCTTTCCTCATCCTCCTCCTTTGACTCTGTCACCATGGATGACCCACCATGAATAAAAGATTAGGGTGTACCAGATTCAAACACAGCCTTTGCTTCTGGGGTCAACGCTCTCACTCCTGAGCTGTTGGAAAGGAAGGCTGTGGAGCCTGAAGGGTTCAGCTCAGGTCTCCATTGTGCAGGTGCACTTCCAGTCACCTCCTGGTCTGGGTTGAGAAGATAATGCTTCACATGTGAGACCTAATGGGGCCAAGGCAATTCTGTGAAGGCTGTCAATTATAGGCCTGTTTTCAAACAGATAACAGAGTATGTCACCAGCAAATCCATAGGACTATAGACTGGGTGAAGGGTCAAATGATGGCCAAAGGAAAAAATTAAGGATCTAAACTTTGAATTTCTGCCCAGCATTTCTTGGCCCAGTGTGCTCCAGCCCTGCACCTGAATGCAAGGAAGGGGTCAGTTTGTGCTGGAGCAGTGCTGACTGGGGGACACAGACCTGGCCTTCCCTCCTGAAGTTTGTTGTCGTGGTTTAGCCCCAGTCAGCAACCAAGCACCACGCAGCCACTTGGTCACTCCCCCCTGGTGGGATGGGGGAGAGAATCAGAAGGGTAAAAGTGAGGAAACTCCTGGGTTGAGATAAAGACAGTTTAATAGGGAAAGCAAAAGCCGCACACACAAGCAAAGCAAAAGAAGGAATTCATTCACTCCTTCCCATGGGCAGGCAGGTGTTCAGCCATCTCCAGGAAAGCAGGGCTCCATCATGTGTAACAGTTACTTGGGAAGACAAACACCATAACTCCAAACGTTCCCCCCTTCCTTCTTCTTCCCCCAGCTCTATATGCTGAGCATGATTCCATATGGTGTGGAATATGCCTTTGGTCAGTTGGGGTCAGCTGTCCCAGCTGTGGCCCTTCCCAGGTTCTTGTGCCCCCAGCAGAGCGTGGGAAGCTGAAAAAGTCCTTGACTAGTGTAAGCACTACTTAGCAACAACTAAAACATCTCCACATTAACAACACTGTTTTCAGCATAAATCCAAAACCTAGCCCCATACTAGATATTATGAAAAAATTAACTCTATCCCAGCTGAAACCAGGACATTTGTCCAGCACTAGTTTGCAGCCACGTGGCATGAAGCAAGGTTGGACTTTAGTATGTGCCCAAGCCCATGTTGGTGATGCAGTGGGAGCTGCATACAAGGTGTGAGCAGTGCCCCGGTGAGAGAAGTGAGCAGGAGCCTTGGGTTTGTCCTTGCCTTCAACTCAGTGGAGAACCTGCCCTCACAGCATGACCTTACTTACTAAAGCCAGAGGCCTGGACATTTTGAAAGCAGAAGAGACCATAGATTATCACATTTGATGTCTGGTACCTAACACGGGATTTTGCTCATATGTTGCTATATTGAGAACTTGTATAAGGTTAAACTTACCTCCCTGAAAACCACCTGGATAAGAAATTTGCCTTGAGGAGGCGAGAAGGTCTTTAGGCCACCATTTCCATCACCCTTCCTGATGGTTAATCTCACTTTTAAAAACGCATGTCTTGTTTGCTCCAGCAGTTTTTCAGCTTACCTCTGCTATGCTGAAGTGGCCTTCAACACCCACCACTTTCTCCTTCTGAGAGCACTTACCCACCACAATCAGAAGCCTCATAAGCCTTGACACAACCTGAACTGATGGGCCATTGCAGTCCACACCTCACGGCACTTCTCCGATCTTTAAGTAATTTCAGTGGCTCTTCTTCACTCATACTCTCACCTCTAAAAGCCTTTTAAAACCCCAGGCTTGGTGCTGTACTTAGGGCTGGTTTTCTGAGAGCTGTACACAAACGTAAACCAGCCTGCCTCTTCCTCCTTGACTCCCTGTTGAAACACCCAGTGATCGCACTGTGAGTAGATAAGAACTGATTTTGAACAAACTGATTTCTTACCAGTTCAAGGTCCAATTCAACACCCATGCTGTTGTCTGATACTTTTTTCTGGAAGCAGCCTTACAGAAACTACCGGGACAGCTTACGGGCTGTGATGGCACTCAAAACAAACAGGGATGGCAGAACTAGGTCTGCTGAAAGGAACACATAAATGAAATTCACCTTCCAGCATTCACTGCAAGTGAAGCTGATCTGCATTTCTTATACCAAGCAAAGGCTACAGCTCAGATGCTAATTTTATCTTGCTCGCTTTGTAGCGTCCTTGATCTTCAAGAGAATTCAAAATAACATGTAGCAAATGTATAACTAAGTTGTTTTAAAGAAGTACCTGCAAAGTGCATAACACTGCTCAAGGGGAAAGAGCTTCTCTGCTAAACACAGACTATGAAATCAGATCATACTGGGAGACTGAATAAATGGACTCTTTACACCTTATCCTCACAACTGGACTGTTAGGGGAGACCAGGGCAGCTTGGTCTCTGCCTGCCCTACAAATGCATCCGTGACGGTACTGTATAGGAAGGCCAAGCCCATCTTCACCTCCTAACAGCTTGTGACAACATGATCCCTTTACTGAGCAGACGCAGGGCGATTGCCTGTCATGGACATCAGGACCACTTTGTGCTAAATGTCAGACACAGCTATTGCAAGAGACCCTCTCCACCCTGAGTGTAAATACCCAGTGCCAAGTGCTGGGGCAGGGAAGGGCTGCTCCTGTCCCCAAGGATACACAGTCACCTCTGCGGTGGTCCCAGCAAACCCAGGAGAAGACGAGTGGGGAAGGAGACAGCCCCACCACTGCCGTGTGCTTGCCTGGCTGAGGGCATTTGCACTAGGAGGGGAAGCACAAGACCAAAACAGATGGGTCTGGAGTGCTTTAAGCCCTGCCAACAGCTTGTCAGTGCAGCTCCCATGATCAGAGCTTGGGCTTCTCTCTCTGCGGAGCTCCAGCTGAGGCAGGAGTTTAGCAGGAGCTTCAGGGCCTGATGCTCTGGTCCCAGGAGCAGATTCAAACCTGTGCTATATCAACTGTGTAGATACATCTGCTGCAACAGTCTCCAAGGCTTTTTGGAAACAGCATGGGTTGGTACTGTGGAACCCATCCAGAAAGCAGGCAGAGGCCAACTAAGAGCAGGGAACTTCCTTGCCCCACAGTGCACAAAGAAATGAGGGATCAGATGACAGCCCTCTCACTCAGACATTGCCTCCCATGGCACCGTCTGCCACCAGTGATTACTGAATTATTCTCCATGGAAAGCAAGTGCTTACTTCAAGGCTGCTATCCAGGTCTGGGGCCTGATTATACCCACCTCAAATATCAGGTGATGTTGGTGAAGAGCCTAGTTTGCCAACTGGCAGTTTCAAACCCCTTCCCAGGAGCAGCCACAGCTCTCCCAGGAGTCACAGCGGAATTATTTTCTTAGTCTGTACCAGGCAGAGCTCGCTGGCAAGGAGGAAGAAGATTTCCTAATGTAGCAGGGAAACATTCTTGAGTTTCATTGGTACCAAACTCAAGGGAAGACTGTCTCTCCCAGGTGACAGGTATAGGGGTGCTAGGAGCAGCGCTGCAGAGCTACCATACCCTCCGACAGCAAGTGGCAGAAAACACACGGGCAGATGGCATGCTGGCTTCCACAGCAAGGATGGCGTGGATGATTTCTGCATGTTTTTTCCAACCCCTACTAAGAGGAAAAAAATGAATAGCAGCTCTGCCTGGGATGGAGAAAGATAGATGACTGGCATTAGCTCTGACAAAGCACACCTTGGAGGGGATTAAAGCAGCTCTCCCACACTGAAAAACACCCCTTGCAATTCCTCCTCACTCTGGGAAGACAGACATGGTCCAGGGAAACCACTTCTTTGTGTTTGTGCAGCCAGGTGCATAACAGTGCTGCTCAGCAGGGTCCAGGCCAAGCAAGCTGGGATCCATCACAGCCTCAGAGAGGGGGATCCACCACGACAGGATGGTGGGTAGGCTCTAGAGATCTCTTCTGGAGGGAGGTTAGGGGAGAAAGACAGCCACTCTTTATTACTATCCTCCACAATTATTTCTGAGGTTATTTGACCATCTTCACTCCTTCTTAACCTGCATCAAGATCTCACTGCCTTATCAAACCTACCTGCCTCCTTAAAGAGGAGACACAGACACCTCCAGAGAGCTGAGTCCTCCTGATGATGAAGACAAGGAAGGATTTAGTCTGACAGCACCACAACCTAATCCCCCACACCTGCAGAGCTCAGGGGCAGATGGAGACATCTACTCCACAAGTGGAACCAGAATATTTGCCAGGGAGTTTAGACTTTGCTCCCTGCCTGTATTTTTTCTCTAGCTGGAGATAAGTAAAATGAAAAGAAAGAACTGGAGAAGCTGCTGAACTGAATATGAGAAAGGAGCTGAGGGGTATTTTTTTGCTTGAATTTAACAGTGCTTAGAATAAAAGTACTGGGAACCAGATACCATCTTCCTGAGCTACTTCTGCCATCCTCGCTGATCTGCACTGGGACCTGCTTTCCTGCAAGCCGCTGCCCATGGAGCAGGTACACTGCAGCCAAATACTGAAGGTGAACAATGAGAGGCCTGAACTTCTCTCTTTCTTGAGCACACTTGTACTGAAATCACTTTCTTTGCCTCTCAGTGCTTTCATTAAGTATTTTCCTTATTTTCAGAGCAGGTGCTTGTTCCCATTCTTAATAAATCTCTCCGCTCACTTGTAAACAAGACCTTTATTAGCTCCACAAGCATGTGGGTTTTTCTGTTTTTACCTTTTCCATATCAATATTTGAAAGCACACTACCCTATGCTGAACTCTTTCTCCATGTCGTTTTCCATCCCTGCTGCCTCTTCTTTCTATTCCCTGTCTGTTCACAGTTTGCACTCTCCCACGTTTATCCATGCTAATAAAAATCAACCCTAGATTTTACATTGCCTTTGTTGGTCTGAATTAAATAATTGGGAACTTCCTTTCTAAACAATATACATTCAAAGGAGATCTTCATATCCCTGTATAGGTATAGTCCTTTATGTGCATTAGAAATTGGTGGGAACTGAACACCTAAATCCTCCAGGCAGATCTCTGAAGGTCTACTGTCCACCTCGCTTTGGAGAAAGCTACACACTTACTTATTTATTGGATGCTTCTGTACCTTGTATTTTAAATTCTGATCTTATTGGTATTGGGAATTAGTGTTCTGGGGTTTAAACATGTGAAAACAGGGTGCTGCTTCCCCTCTCCCACAAGTGTATCTAGAGACAAGACTTCAGTTTCCTTTACCACAAGTGCTAGGAATAGCTTTGTAATGTAAATAGGCACTTAAAGTATTTTTAACAAGCACCTGCTTTACCACGCTGCCTAATGAAAGCCTGGACAGAAATGCAGTGAAAGCAAAGGAAGGTAAGACTACTATTTAAGCTAATTAACGCAAATTAAATTAAACTGACACACACATACATTTTGGGCTTCTGCATCCAAGGGGAGAGAGCGCTGCAGAGATTTCATTATTCACATTTCCCATCATCTGTTTTTTCCCAGCACCTACCCACCCAGTTACCTGGGGAAGGAAGAGGAAGAAAGATACTAAAGCCAATAAAATAATTCTCATTTACATAATAATTTTTCTGCATTGTGTTTAATAGCCTGCGAGTAACTGTAGAAGAATATATAGTCCATTCTTTAAAAAGCTCCAATGCACTAATTGAAATTAAATTACATGGAACTCAGTCTCTGTCTTCTGTTCATTGGGAGATAATATGCAAGCCACAGTTTTATGTGTTATTATTAATATTGATAGATGAACCACTGTACTAACCACAGAACCAGTTCCCAGATGTGTTTCCCCTTCCTTCAGCTGTAGGTGAACCTAAAATGATGGTTTTCCCCATTAAAATGGCTCATTTGGTGCACCCAGGATTACGATCCTTTAACATTCAAGACAGTCATCACTGCAGGTAGCAGTGTCTATTTGCAGCATTAACAACGGATAATGCAACTGCATTCTTTTTTCACATTACTTTGCATATGTTATAGCTCAATCTGTCAGGGTGACATTTCCATCACAAACAAATTTTAAGAGAATTTAATGCTAAGTTGGCAGGCCTAGAAAGTGGAGTCTAATGTTACATTCCTCGGAAGAGGCAAAACCTCAGGACGTACTTCCCAGCCCGTCACATGAGCTGCTGGGGCGGGAGCACAGGTCTTGCTGGTGCTTGTGGGAGATTCTGTCTATATGGCAGCTTGCTCCTTGCCTTCTCTCCGAGGCTGCTAACAAGGGAGCCAATTAGTGCCAGTTGTGATGTGAGCACTTTTTCCACCAGCAGCTGGATTGAAACCTTTAATTCATTTTGCCCAGGCAGAGCCACATGAAATGTTCAAGCATGGAAAAAAATCCACAGATTCTCAGGGTTTAGAGTGTCCCCATGGATTTTATTCTTTGCTTCAGACTTGTAGCTTTCCTTAAAAATAAAGAAAAAAGAAAAAAAAATGAAAGGTTTCTTGCCTTTCTGATGACGAAACTAATTTTCTTCATCTAAACTAATACCAAGCCTCCTTGAGCTACTTGTGCTAAAATGGGCTTTCTTTCCTTGGTGGCTCTGGGACCTTGGAATAACAAGTTGCCAGGACTGGACATCAGTCCTTACTGCTGATCACACCAGAGACAGCCTGCCAACACTCCAGGTGTCTCATGACATTTCCCAGCACAAAGCAGAATAACCAGAGAGCTCTGTGCTATTGTTTTTCAGCTCTTTATGATCTGGAGTGAACAAGATGGGGATGAAGAACGTGATGAAGAACGTCACTGTCTCTGTCCCAAGTGGCCCAATTGCACCCCAAGCTCTCAGCAGGTTCTGCCGAGGAGTGTTTGGTCCTCACTGCCATCACATTCCAATGTGGGAGGACTTTGATCTGCTTCTTTGCATCAATGCTGCCTTCTGCTTGGACCTCTGCAGGGTTAAAGATAAGATAAACTGTCTTTTCTCCCACGATGCTCCTCCAGGACCTGTTTTCTCTCCTCCTGCAGACAGTCTTTTGTTGTTAGAGAATGCAGAAGAAGTTCCCTTGAGACTGTGCAGAACTGTCCCAGAGGACTGTTTATACCAGGCAGCTGTCTCACCCACGCCCAAGGAGTCCTGCCAGTGGTCCAGCAGCACTGAGTAGCTCAGCGGAGGGTGCAGTGTGCCAAGCACAAGTCTACACGGACAGGCATTTTACAAATGCGTGAGGTGCCATTCCCAGTTCCCATTGGCGGGGCTTGGGAGAGTCACCACTGGCTTAGTTTAAATTACTAAGTCCTGCCCTAAAAACCTAAGGTCTTCTAGAAGGATGAAATTCCCTTTCAAAGAAACCGATCACACACTGCTCATATGCTAACAAGAGGGTATCATTTTCCATCAAGGTAAATGGGAATGCAGGCTACCCCTGTGCTTTAGGTGAGTTATCAGGCAAATGTATCTGAAAACCTCCTGTCAAATAGACTTTACATTAAAGGCAGCATCAGAAAGCAGAAAATGTTTTTCTCAGGACAGGTATTAAGTCCTGCAGCTAATTAATCCATGCATTTACAAAAGAAATGTTTGACAATACACACAGTTCAACTGAGTTCAGGATGTGAAAGAAAATATCAGAACAGGAAACCCACACATCTCCTTTGGTCCGTAACATATCTCCTTAGCAGCAAATCCCAGAAAGAAACTACTTTTTTTTCTCCTCTCAAGTAAAATCCTGTTGCAAACCCTGTTTTTTTACTCAGCCCACTGAACTTGTGAGTGTGAAAACCCTGTGTAAGGACGCCAGGTTCTGCACCACTGACTTTAGTAGGAATAGACTTGGGAAAGACCATCACCCCAGTGCAGTTCTTGGTGGAGATGCAGAATATTTGAGTGAAGAAGAAGCAGTGCAGAACTTCTTCCTCAAAAACACAGCAGATGTGTTTGCGTACCTGGCTGACCCAAGCATAAGGAGGATCCTGCTGGTGAACAGTAGAGATGTAGCACAGATGGCTGGTTTACTGAGGTCCAGCTCTTGGCTTGGGTGTTCACATCAGCATCTCATGGCTTTTGTGGCAATAGCACAAGATTCTGTGCAGGGCTGAGTCCCTTATCCTTGGGAGGAACTAGTGGAGGAACAGATAGGTTGGAGAGATCTTCTAGTCACTGGAGATGATGGCTTTCCAAAAAGATAGATCTTATGGAAGTGGCTCTGTTGACTACCCCAGTCTCCAAGAAAAAGCAGACCCACAGCAAAGGAAAGGGAGAGGGCTGGAAGCTACGGTGTGAAATGAAACTAAGGGCCTCTGCTTGTTACAGCAGGTGCTACAGCCATAGACATCTCTAACAGCCTGGCCGTAAGAGCTGTGCCAGTTCAGCCAATGCTCACTGTAAATACTGATGATCTCCACACTCAGTAAAGCCTTCCACTGCACAGGCATCTCTAGCAAAAGGTGAAAAGGTGTGAGCTCTTGTGATCTGAGACAGACTAAGCTAAGGATACCAGGAGCATACTGATGCTCGACTTGGAGGAGAAAGAAGAAAGAGAGGTTGTAACAGGTTGGAGATTTAAGGAATGGCAGCAGTCACTAGTGTAATCCCAGAGCTTGTACTCCATGGGATGAAGTGTTGCCCCTTGGTTTCTGTACCAAGCAGGATTGTGTCCTGCCCCATTCTTTCCCAGAGTGGAATTGGGAGTCAAATGATATTAATTGCTAGTTCACTCATTTTATGGGTCTTCTGTAGGTTCAATAATTCAGTTTATAGCTGTGTAGAGCAATTGTATTGCTTATTCCTTGTGTCAACAAACGAGATCATTTAGAGAGTTCTGGCTTGACTGTGTGGGGTTTAAAATGTGACAGATAGGAGGACAGTTGGAAGGGTTACACAGACCCCCTATACCAATGGCAGTGTGGTTCCTTTCTGCCATCCATTAATTAGTTCCCTGGCACAGTTTCATCTCCTAGCACTCACATCTGAGCCATGGGGAACACATCCCCAGGCTGGATCCTGATGGGATCCAGAAGGAAATGAGTGACTGGCCATCAGGCAGCCTGTGAAAGGGCAACTGCTGTCCCAGGGCTGGAGGCCACCCCTGTGCCACACACGCCAGAGCTGGCTGGGAGCACAGGCTGACTAAGAGGCAGAAGTCTGACCTTGCCACATCTTCCTCCATGTGGGCCAGGGTTTCATTGCAGGGAACACATCAGATGGCCAGTGGGAGTGAAAAAATCCCATGTATTGCTGTGCATGCAGCTATGTCCATGCTTACAAGTCCCAGCTCTCAGGGCAGCCTTCCTATGGGGACACAGCTCCTGCATCACTGCCTGCAGCCACTCACACCTCACAGGCATGTAGCACCGATGGAGCTGCTCTGGACCAGCCTGTGCCTCTCTGGGCAGACATGGACAGAGGGTCTCCATGGAGTGTGCAATAAGGGGGAAGAAAAAGGAAAGACTTACTCTAATAAATACCTCAAATTCAGCACTGACACCATTGTGGGTTTTCAAGCTACTGAATCTTTTTCTTTTTTAAGCCTCCCAGAAGCACACAATCACATGTAACATTTGCTTGAAAAAACACTGGCTTCTAGTTCTCAGCAGCAGAGTAAATATGGAAAAGATGAATAGGAGAAGATACCAATCAGCTATTGAATGGGTTTAAGAATTAATTAATCCAGTCATTTCTGTGTTCAGTAATGCAATGCTCGGTCTACACAAAAGACCCCTGGAGAAGCACAGAGGTACTGGCCACCATATATACTTGCATGCTCCCTACACTGTGTGTGCAATGTGAGTAACTTGTGCGAGGGCAAGCAGCTCTGATGCATCCTGAGGTCACAGATAGATCCTGAGGTCAGGAGTCAGTGCTTTCAGGGCTCTGACTGTGCAGGCCTGTACCTTAGGATGATGCTATTAACACACAAAGCTCATTTCACCTTTTCTGTCCAGTTTAGGCAGGGCAATGTGTACTGCAGGCAGTTGGTACAGGGCAGTAGGGAGCCAGGACCATCCAAATGGTCTGAGGGATGCTAAGCCCTGTTACATTGCCTCTACCTAAAGACCTCAACAGATGGGGAGGTAGGGGACAGAGTGGATCTCCAGTTATTCCATGTAGCTTAATTATTTCATAATAACATCTTTAATGCATCTTAGAAGCTTGGAAGGACTCCTTTCATGCCTAATTGCAAGGCTTTCTGAGAAAGCAATCACTGCTCAGAGGCATTTTCCAAGGATTTTTGTCTTTTGCATTTGTAACATCAGTCAAGCAAACCACTATTCAGCAGTCTCTGTAGCCTGGCTCCCTTTTTAACCTGTCCTGTAAAACCTTTAGATATTATTATCCTTTCCCTATTTGTTCATGTCTTATGAGTACAGATGCTTATTTGGAGCTTGCATTAGCACACTTGCCAAACAAAGAAAAGACATGAAAGGAGCAAAGAGAGCAGTTAAGTTGAAAGTCTCTTGGATGGGCTTGGAAGATATTTGTTACCAAATGAGAAGCAATCTTTCATCTGCTTTCACCTGGCACTGCTTCACTGCGGTGGGGAGCAGAGGAGGAGGGCAGGCATCCAGTCGCAGTTGACGAATCTCTGCAAACGACTCCAGCTCATGTCAGATGGGAGAAGGCTCCCTCAGGGTGTGCGTTTGAACACTTTATCCCTGGGCTGCAGTGCTACAAAGACTCATGCTGAGCAGAGGCATTTTCACCATGTCAGTCACTCCTCCTGGCTTGCAGGAACAGTAAAGTCAAGTCTAATACCCCCGCTGTGCGCGGGTGCACACACACAACGCTAGCAGCAGCTGCGCGCCTGGCTGCCCAGGACGGTTGGCGTGCTGAGAGGCTACAGCACCAGCAGGAGCCCCAGCCACCATGGCCACTCACTGCAGAACAGGGAAGCCATGGGAAGAACAGAGTTTCTCCTTGTGCTCAGGTCACCCCAGAGCAAGGCTGGAGGGATTGGCAGAGCTGGATGAGGAGATGCAGCAAGATGAGCCTCACACAGGCTGTGGGAGCCATTCCCCGCAGTGAGCAAGGACACGGTGTTCTCCATCCTCATACCAGAGTGGCTTCACGGACCTCCTGGGAGTAAACACACAGCAACTGTGACCTTTTGAAGCTATCTTCCACTGAGTAATAGTTCTCTCTAATCACACAACCATTAATTGTTTCATAATAAACACATTCTCTCAGTAGTCAGTGGGAGTTGGACACAATGGCTCCACTGCTCATGAAGATTGCTTTGCTCCAGCTGTTCCTGTGGTACTGATCCAGGAGACACCCTTTGCGTGGGGCCCAGGTCCACTTTAAATAGAAGGACTAAAGGGGACAGGCCTACTGTTGGAGCGGGTCCAGAGGAGGGCCACAAAAATGATCCAAGGGCTGGAGCACCTCTCCTACGAGGACAGGCTGAGAGAGTTGGGGTTGTTCAGCCTGGAGAAGAGAAGGCTGGGGGAGACCTTGCTGTGGCCATTCAGTACTTAAAGGGGGACTATAGGAAGGATGGGGACAATCTCTTTAGCAAGGCCTGTTGTGACAGGACAAGGGGTAATGGTTTTAAACTAAAGGAAAAAAATTTTATGGTGAGGGTGGTGAAACACTGGCCCAGGTTGCCCAGAGAGGTGGAAGATGCCCTATCCCTAGAAACATTCAAGGTGAGGTTGGATGGGGCTCTGAGTAACCTGATCTAGTTGAAAATGTCCCTGCTCACTGCAGGGGGGTTGGACTAGATGACCTTTAAAGTTCCCTTCCAACCCAAACCATTCTATGATTCTACTATATCTAATGTTGCTGGTGTTCTAAGGGACCTTAATTCCACTCCCAACCAGACTAATTTGTCTGTGTTTTGTCTGGAAAGTCAGCTGGTGGCTCCTCAAAGTATTTCATGATTACTCGTAGAAGTGTTTCAGAGTGTTTGACTCCTCAAAGTATTTCAAGAGCTGCTGCCCCAGCTGAGCCAGAAATACCCAAAGAGCTTCTCTTAATACCTGACCTGTGTGTTCACACCTCTCATTTCTGCAGGGTACCCTGGAGACTATGTTCAGTTATGGTACCATCAAGTATATCACTTCATACTATAAGCAAACTGCATGCCCCATCACACATGAACCGTAAGTTCATATTGGTTTCAGGACTGGAAGTAGGTGAACAAAGAGTCAGTGTAACCCAGCAAGTACCATAACCATGGAGCATGACACTGCTTTAGCTTCAGTCCCTGCATGGGGGCCTGGAGAAGCGAGAGGCGCTTGGTGGTTGTGCCCAGGCCTGTGTTCTCCTGATCTGGAAAAGTGGTGGTGGTGGGGGTTTCCTTCTGTTGAGGTGGGGAGGAAGCATCAGGAATCATGGCCACGCTTGTGATGACCCTTGTACATTTAAAATCCAACCCTACAGTAAAGAGTCAGGCATTGCTTTTCTAGCTACATTTTGTTCTGTTAGTTCTAGGAAGATAAGCAGCAAAGCAAAAGACAGGAATCATAAGAACGACAAACTCACACTGGAAATGGTCCTTGCACAAAACTCAGGGAAGTTTGATCTCCTACCAGACAGCATCAGCCTACCATGCTGATGCAGGACACAGAGCTAGTCAGCCCATTTAGATTTCCTTTTAATCCAGTAAACAGATACCAGATCTGCTGCACAAGATGTCTGCGTACCTGTCTGTCACACAAAAACCACAGCTGGCACCTGCAATACCTCTGCTGAAACCACACACAGAAGATATGCTGCCAGCAGTTAGGCTCTTACTAATAGAAGCTCAGAAAGCCAAGACCTCTGACAAGTGTTCTTACGAGAATAAACACAAGTCCATGGAGTATTACTGCTTTAGATTTGATGAGGATCTGTTAATGCTCTTTCCATTCTCCATCACCACCTAACTAGGTTTCCTGACCATAAGATCACAAATCAGGTCCCTGAGGAGCAGTCATGCCATCAGACTGCTGCTTCTCCAAGCTGCTCCTTAACTGGGTTTTCTGAGCACTGCTGGTCTGCCTGGCTGTTGCTTTAAAACCTGAAGGGAAGGGTTTTTTCTGCTCAAGAGTTTTCATTTCTTGTTTACCTGTTCATTCTAGTTTAGGAAAGAGACAGATTCTTTCCTTTTGTGCTGTGAATAGAAAGCAAACCAAGGTTTCCCCAGGCCTGCATCTCACGAGGAATGGTGTCAGTGCCAGCCTCCCAGCTCCATCAGCATTGTGGCAGCCAAAAGCACTCAAGCATACCATGAATGCTAACTTCATACCTCCTGTGTGACACCAGCACCACACCAGCTCACTGGCCTTAAAGCAGGAGGGAGGAGTTGTCGCCATACTTTGAGCTTTTAGCCAACACCAGATCTCAGACCTCTCAAGTTATTTAGGAGAAGCTTCCCACATTTGCAAAGAAAACTCATCTGGCATGCTTTTGTAGGCTTTGTCAGAGTCACCCTGACACTCACGCATTGTAGATCTTGTCCAGAAGTTGAAATAACATTAGGCAGCAGAATTACACATCAGGGAAAGAACAGGGTGCTATTACATGACAAATCAAAGCATTCAGTCATGAGGCCAGAAAAATTTGCATCAGAGAGACCTCAGAATAGAAGTGGAGCATCGAAAATTTTGGCCACTGGAGTACCACAAAGATCTAACAACCCTAGTGTTTTCACAGCTGATTTTAATAGCGAGGTCTCTGTATCTTTGTTGTAACTCTGTAGTTACTCTTTTCATACAAGTCCATCAAAGGCTTCACCTGGCCCAGCTCCAGGAGAAAAGGTCCCACCAGATCTGGCATTGCTGGTTTTGGAAAATACATAGTTGAGCAAGACCTGCAGGAAGCTCTCCACTTATATTAGTGTCATCCTTCACCTTGATGATAACTATAAATAAAGTGCTGCAATAATCAACTAGATTGACGAAGACAGATGCTGCTTTTAACATGTGTACTGTAATTAACTTACGCAAGGCTAGAAAGCTCCATCTCAGCCTCTTCCCACAGTGGAGGAAGTTTGGCTTTCTAATAATAGAAGCTGGTAACACATGTTGAATTATAAAGTAATCAAAGGTGGTTTTGGCAGGAACAATCCAGATTTGTCATGCTTCCATTTAATCTCCAAGTCTGACAGGCATTCATCTCCCGATGGACTGGCTGCTTTTCTCATAGCTCCTTCTGAATTTCTTTCTTCTGGCATAAGGCAGGGCACAAATTCTTCACAGTAGGAGAGGAGGATTGCTTTCTCTGGCTGTCCTCTTGACAATGCATGTGCTGACTTGCTCTCACATGCCATATGGTTTGCACACACTAGTTAGCAACCACACACACACATTGCGGCTAATCTGGATGCACGTTATGTGTGCACACCCACACAAAACCTGGTGCAGCTATAAGCTATATGCTTCAGTCAGAGTGGCCTCACCCTGAACTGTCACATATGGGATTACATGACGCTGTCTGAGCAGCGGATAAAAGATGCTTCCCTGCTCCCTTCCATTTTCCGGCCTGCATGCATGCAATATTGTGCAATGTCCTTTCATTGCCTTTTGCTGCTGTTGATATCATTATAATCATCATAACATCCATTGTTATTCTGGGACACAGCCTTGACAGGAAATTTTAGTTAACACTTTCTATGTTATTAACTTGCCCCACAAATTCTCTCCTAGCCCCAGTTTTCAAATCCTGATTCCAATCAGTCTTAGCACCCTTCTTGGCACCCCAGCTGTCTTAGGATCATCACTGGTATCGCCAGTTCCCTCCTGCATGCCTGACCTTCTCCCTTTCTCTGCAGCTCCTCAGCTGCACTCTCCTTTCTTACTTGCTCAGCTCTTGCTTGGCCAAATCACATCTTTAGGTAGTGACCTAGCAGGAATGCAGTTCAGGCAGCCAGTCCCTTTCCGGCTTTGATCTCATCAGCTCAGCTAACTTCCACAGTAACTAGGTGACAGCAAGGGCTTCTGTGTATTCTAAACACCCAGAATCCATACTGAACTGTTAATTGGGGCTGCTAGACCATGTCCTGTGCCTTTTTGCTAGTGTTCCCTACCAGGTTAAGAAGTCCATCGTGCCCTCCCATCTCTGGCCTGCCTTGTCAGGATGCCCTCCTTCATGCATCCTGGTGCACGCAGAGCAACCTGGAGGTAACACAGAAGCTGTCCCTCTTCATCTCTCTACTTCAAATCAGCTTGACTAACAGTAACTGACCCTCATTCTACTTCTACATTTGCTGCTTGCATTTCCCTGTGCTCTCAGATTTGCAGAACAATTTATCCTAGTCTGACTCCTACTTCCACACACAAAAACACTCCCACAATAATATTTGTGCACTGTTTGTGTGTGTCTGCAGGCACCTGCTACAAATCCTCATTCCTGAAGGGACATCTCCAAGGCAGAAAAGTATGGCTGTAATGGGCCAGGAATGCACTCAGGCAGACAGCGCTCGGCTGCAAAGCCTGCACCTCCCAAAGCCCATGCTCCGCAAGCATCACATGGAAAGACTTCAACACACTTGGGGCATTGCACACACAAATGAGCACCCTCCCAAGCTCCTGCACCTCCACAGTTTTCTAGCTTTGGGTATGTGCAACTTTGCAGACCTGCTGGGGGCAGCCAGCATCTGAAAACCTCACCTTAGAGTCCTCAAACATTAACTGAAGTGAGCAATGGGAAGTTTATGCAGATGCAGTCAAAGAGTAATTTTTAATTTTTTTCCCCCCATTTTTTATCTCATTAGGATGCCAGACAAAAAGGTTTTTACCCATTGCATACTATTGACCTGACTTGCACAAGCACCTTCTTTCTCTGACTTCTGGGGAGGTAGAGAGAGCTCAGGATCTACCAGGTATGCAATGCCCTGGGTGGACAAAGATACAAATTATATTTCCTGACTGCCTGCTCCAATGCAGACTGCAAATTCAGCCTCGAATTTCCTTTAGTGTAAGATCTAGCCTATCTCTTGCCCCTTGCTTGTGATTTATTTGTTATGTTTGGCTATTATGCAAAGCAGCGGTCACTCACAGCACAAGTACTGTGCTGAGAGGAGTCAAAGAGGATGAGATGTAGTAAGTCAGTGTATCTTTCCTTCTGATGTATTAAACAAGGAAAAGGCATAAAGCAGGAAAGCATTTGTGTAATGGGAAGAAGGACATGCACAAAGAAGATGGAGAGGCGGGCTGTAACCATGTTAACTAAACAAGCCCTGCAGAATTTACTGTCCCTTATGACTTTCATCCCTATCTGTTGAGCTTCCTAATGAGGACATGTGACTTCGCTATGCTCTCACGTCACTTCAGCTGATGCAAATCAGGTTTGCTCCTGTCTGCTTTGTATGTTAACATCAGCAACAGGGAGGTCATGTCCCTGATGCCCTCATTAGAGGCAGCATCGGCAGCCATGGGCGATCTGGGTGCCTGCTTCACTGGACTCGGACACATCTAAGGAAGAAGGACTTAGCGACAGGTCCTGAGCACTGTGGGGGATACGAGCACCATGAGCTGGTGCAAGTTTTTCAACTTGCCCTGAAACTTGATAGCTCCTTTCGCTGCAGCAGCCTGCATGCTGGGGTAGCATCTCACAGGTAGTCTGCTGTGCGTCAGAGGTGCTCTGCATGGTGTCCATGCCATAGCTGCCTTTTCTCCATTGGAGAAAGGCATCGTGGGGAGCTCATCAAAGCCAGAGGAGCCTCTGTTTCATGATCTGACTTGCTGCCTTGCTTCCCTAGGGCTTTATTTACACTCTGCTCTTCACCACAAATGAGTACTCTGAACTATGCTATAATGCACTGCAGCTTTCATTGAGACAAGAAGCAACTGCCTCATGTGGGATGGGGTGCTCAAACAATTGGACAAAAAGGTAGAGAAAGAAGCAAACAATGTCCTCACAGCACTATCAGTGCAAGAGAGGTGCTATTTTAGTTCACATTTTAAACCAAATGCTGCATTTCAAAGCATGATGCTTTGATTCAAGCTAAGCACAATCCTAATTAAAGCAAAGTACTGATACTTTGTTTGTAGAAGACAAAGAAATCTTGACAACGATGAAGTTTCATGGCATAGAAGTTACATATTACAGAAAGTACAATGTGCTGGACATTTCTGGCATCCCTTGGGCCACTCCAAACAGCACTTGCCCCAGGCAGCAATGTACCAGTATTTGCTGTATTGCAGTTACAGACATAATTTTCCAAGGCTTATATTTCAGTTGAATCAAAGGTTTGCATCCAAACATGCAAAGGCTTCTCAGGTAGACATATGTAATATAAATGTAACTCTCCCAGCTCTCTTCGAACTCGGAAGAGAAGAATGACATCTCAGTTTCCTGAGGTTTGTGCCTTTGGGCCAAGGGTTAACCAAAACCAGGCTCCAGCTCTTCCAAAGAAAAGTTAGAGCCATAGATTAAAAAGGTGGAATAGAAACATGTAGCAGAAGCTCTGGCTGCTCTGACTTCTGAGGGTTTTGCAAATGGTGCCAGGTAGGAAACACCGCTCTGAACATTTCAGTGGTTTCCAGAAGAGATCACACACTTGCAAGTACAATACACACAGAGTGAATGTCCATGCAAAACGCAAATTTAATGTTCACCTGTCTACTCCCGGCCCTTTATTATAAGCTGCTGCTTTCCCCTTATACTTCTACTGCTATTTAGCAATGGTAGCAGGAAAGCAGACTTTAAGCAGCTGACCTGGACAATGCTGTAGTTGGAACATTTTGTATTCAGTGAGAGATCCCCCTTCCCCTCCAGTGTTAGAGGAACAGGGAAAACCCACTCTGCCTGGACCAGACTGTTTCTGGGATGAGCAGAGTCAATAAGCCCTGGCTGCCAATCTGGGAAGGAACCTCACTGCCAGAGCGAGAGCACAGTCCTGTACAAGTGCAGCAACTTGTCACAGCTCACAGGCCATGGGAGGGTGGCTATAGCAGACTGGGAGAAGAGGCCCAAAAATTACTAATGAGGTAGGGGAGTATAGAGTGGGTGATGTTTTGGGGGACTAAACCATCAGAGATGATAAAGACTCTGCTGGGGACTGAGAGCCAGGACGAGGACAGGCTGGACTCCAGGGAATCCCATGTTCCCAGAACCTGAGACCTCACAAGTGCTTTGATGGAAGGACAGGTGCAGCCTCCCAGGCTGATCTAGGACAAGGTACTTGTCAGCACTGAGAAATGCCAAACCTCTTGGCACTGAGAAATGCCAAGCCCTGCTGCTGCCGTGGGACCTCCAAGATGGAGGGGACAAGAGCAGAAGACAGCCATACCAGTATTCTCTGCCACCTTCTCACCCAGCTACAACCACAAACCCTGAATACTGGTTTCCAGCAGAATCACCCTTCATGGCAAGATTACAGCATGCAGCAGCTGTAAACGCAATAAAACTTGGCTGTCTGTTTTTTCTATGGCTCTAAGTTCTCAAGTGCAGTCAAAGCCACTTTCAGCTAGTTTCACTTAAAAAAAGTCTAGCAAACCTGCAAGTTTCACACAAAATGCAAGCCATAAACCATCAAAGGTTCTGTTAGAGGTTTGGTGAACTTTAGCAATGCCTTTGATGAAAATGGTCTGAGTTTCAAGTGTGTAATGAAACCCCAAATCATTCAAGTTTCACATGGTTGCAAATATTTCTCACAGTTCTGATCAAAGGTATATTCAGCAGGGAAGAAGCTTTGATTTTGCAGCACAGGGGACGTGCTGAAATTTTCAAAGCCAGGCCCTGGGATTTAGATGAGCAGTTCTTCTTGGAAGCAATATAGCTAAACTTAGCATTGCTTAGGGGAAAGTAACATGAAGATGGCGTATTTGGATTCCTCCAGTTACCCCTAACCCCCTCCCAGGAAGAAGTTTTAATACCCCACACTAACATACAGGAGGCTGCACTCCCCCGCAGCATGTTTGGGTTCAACAACTGCCCTCCCTATATATCCATTTCCAATACTTTTCTTTGACTTCACTCTGCCGGCTGCTGACATTGCTGCTCTGCAACGCAGCACTTCAGAGGAAAAGCTCAAGTGTGTTTTGAGAAGGCGGCATTAATGCTGCAGGACTGGTTGCTGACCCAAATTCCATCAGACAGATGCAAAAGGCGTGCAGCACAGCTGGGGAGGTTTCCCTGGCTGCCTCTAGAGGGTCCCTCCACTACCCTGTGTCTCCCTGGCCAGCACCACCTTGGGTGGAACAGGAAAGCAGCTGCATCTTTCACTGCACTCGGTGACAAGACCCAAATCCCCCTGGAGCCAGAGGCATATGTAAATGTCTGGTTTTAATACCACCGCCTTGCTGTGAAGTCTTCATTTGTGACAAAGATTTCCATAGCAACAGACTGATCTCGCTAGCAGGACTATGGTCCCCTTGGAAGAGCAGGTGGAAGGAGGGAATAGAGAAAGAACAACACCACACAAAATGCTACAAAGCAGCAGATACGGGTATTTACGTAACCGGAGTACCAGGCTCCAGCATGTCAAAGCTCCCAAAGAAAGGGAACTCACCAGGAAACCTGTGGAGAAGATGCTGTGAATGCGTTAGACTAGGGCTAAGGAGGCACGGACTCTGCCCAAATCACATCTCCCCGTCTTGATTTGCCACCCCCGTGCACAGTGCAGGGATCCTGACAGTACTAACCTTTGCTGTGACACCTTGCCTATCTAAAGGGACATGTTACAGGTACCTCAGAGGCTGAGAAGCATTTTCAGGTGCTGCAGCCCTCCAGCTAGGTGTGCAAAGCCGAGGACAGATTATATACCATGCATCAGCAGGTGTAAACTCTTATCACAGCCCTGGCAGATACTTGCTCTATCCCCAAATCACCTCACTAGCCTATTTCTGTCCTCCAAAGGCAACAGCTAGTAACACTGTCCTACCAGACTGTTCCATAATTAGCCACAGACTAATCAATGTTTAGATACTGCCTTTAAATCCTTAGTTACTTGGCACTGCAGAAATGCAAAGCTTTGTCATGCTGATAGATACAACTCTGCTACACCAGATGCTGTTACATTGCAGATGCTGTTTTTCCTAAGAACAACCCATTTTACAGGCAGCCTGGCATGATACTATGATTCATTCCCACATCCAGTTTCCAATCAGTACAAAAAAATATGCACATGCATTACAGAGCCATCAACTGCTGCCTAAGAGGCAGTAACATTGTTTGGTCAGTAAGGGCTGAGGCAGCCAAGGACTTTTTTAGGCAACAGCAAGTTTTTCTTTTTAATGTGTTTTGCTTCTTGATAATTTTATTATTTGCACTGAGCTATTACAGTAACTGACTTGGTAGTACCTTGTGATTCTGACAAATAAATCACATCGCAGCAATTTAACTGTGAAGGTAGCTACTTTGAGTGGCATGTTTCACTTCAGTGTGTCTAGAGGCATCTATGCAGAAAGCCCTGCAAAGGTAAAGCAGATTTCCCACCCACCCCCAGTCTATATAACTCCCCATTTACTTGTTTTTACTGTCCAAATAAGAGGCTACTGTTACAGCAGGTTCAAAGACTAGAACCTTCAAGGGGGAGAGAACACGATCCAGCATCACAGAAAACTTCGGTATCTTTAGGTTTAGTATTAACTGACTTAACACTTCACACAGCAACACCAAAAGCCATTTTTCCTGAAATTCAAGCCTAATAAAGGTCTTAGTGCTTTCTGAGACACTAACAAATATGTCGAAGAGCTTTTCTTACACAGATTTCTCTGAAGTCCTGAATGCTTTCATTGCTAAAGGTATCATCATTGTGAGTATTATAACTATTTCTTCTACTCTGCTCAAGCCAGTAAAGGATAACCCAAAAAGACACATTCATTTCTTAGGTTTTAGGATGACTTGCATGTGTTCACATATTTGTTAATAATTCCTACATACATTCAGTTTTGTTCTTACTACCCCTATCTTCCACTCACCAGAAACATCACCTTGCTGCTCATGTCTCCTACTCCATCACTCCCAAAGCAGAAAGCTGAGTTAGGGGGTGCCAGGGGAAAAAAAAAAAAAAACAACCAAAAAAACCAAGCCACAAATAAAAAACCTTAAGTGCAGGAAGAACTTTATTATCACCCCCTTGCAAAGCTTAAACATAGTGGGGTACTTACTAGCCAGCTCAAAACATACTAGACTCCCCATCTCCAACCAATATCCTGAGAAAAAAACCCACATCTCACCTCACACCAGCAAACCCACAAGAATTTTAGGAGTCAACCTTTTAATCTTCATAAGGGTAGACAATCAGCTTCCTGCCTGATTCCCTGAATTGGTATTTTCTCCCCTTTCATGCAAACAAGCAGTTAATTATTTACAAGCCTGTCTGTAATGCTCTAGTTTACATGCTGGAATTTACATGATTTATTAAACAAAATAGCATTTAAAAAGAAATCCTGTCATAGATATGTCATCATTAAAGGAGAATGAACATTTTTTCTTAAGAAGTAAATAAATTAAGGAATTGCTGAAGATGTCTTCTTTTGTTTGCAGCCATTTACCCGCTTAAATAAGTCATCTCCCTCCTCCCTTTCATTCACAGGTTTCATGATGAAGTCTCATTAGGTGACTAACCTGTGGGAGTATGTTGGTGTTGCAGCAGGAACTGAAGTTTATGCATTAATCATGAATTCCTGAAGGACTGTCTTAAAAATCTGGGAAGGTCAGCTGGTAACTCTGTGTTGATTAGTGTCCCAGAGAGTGCAACAGTGAGAAATTAAAAGGGTATTTAACACTTGCTATGTGGGTTTTTTTTAAATCAAGCCCTTTTTTTTTCTGTTGTGAAAAATCAGATTTGGCCTGATAAAACATTTGATAGTGATTATGGTGGGTCATTTGGATAAAAAGCCTGACTAATGAAGAAAAAGAGATTTCATTTTTCTATTTCAATTTTTTCTTGAAACAATATCCCATTTAGAATGAAACTGCTGCTGCATGTTCCTGAACATTATTCATTACAGAAACAGACTGTGATGCTGTAGAGCCTGACTAATTTCTTACTGAGAAGTACTCCATACTTCTTGGAGCTGGACCTTCTCTAAATTCAGAGTCAGAGCCTATGCAAATCCTCCAAAATGCAATTAGCTAAGCAGTGTCTCTCTTAAGTGGAAATAAAGCCTAATGCATTTAATGCTGAGTCAAAATGGTTGAAACTGAGCTTCAAATAATAAACATATCAATCATTTTTCCTTCATTAGATTACACTGGTATCAATCATGATCTTCACAACAACCACAAAAGCACTGTACCTACACTTCCACTGCTTTAAGTATCAGCGTCCTTGCACTTGGCACGGGCTACCTGTAATCTCTAACTCATCTTTTGTCAGGTAAAATGCCCTTTAATTTCCTTTTTTGACAAGCAGTTATGATCTATACCTGCTAAAACAGTAGGTTCATTTGTTATTGCAGGAAATGATGTAACTTAATAGAAGTTAAAATCTGTAAATAACAGGAATTTGGCTGTAGGTAAAAGCTGGATATATTCAAATAAAAATGAAGTTCACGTTTGGGCAGTGGCCATACTTACATTACTGAGTCGGGTTACTGAGAGATGGATATGGAGTCTTTTGAACTGAGGTCCAGTGTTCTTTTCAAACACCCAGTGCTGCTGCTGGTCACTGGCTTTGATGTAGAAAACCGGGTATGAACTTTGCTTGCCTGGGTTATCAGAAAGATCAGGCTAGATAATCATAATGGTCCATTCTGGCCTTAAAATCCCTGGCAACCTAAAGCAGCAAATCTGAGTATGAATTTTTCAACATTGACACTAACGTCTCTCTTCTTTTGCAGAGATGAGCTATGGAAATACTTGACAGCAGCTGAATCGGCACAGCAGCTCACACCAGAGCAAGTGTCTGTGGAAAACTCTCTGAGCATGATTATTGCAAAATATCCCCTTGCACTGTGTTAGGGATGTAATCAATGGAGCGGACTGTTTTCTTTCCTTCCAGCTGTTGACAGCAGAGGTTCGCTCCCAGCCCACTTGGTGCACAGTTCCCATCTGATTTTCCACAGGCTGGAATTGCTGTAACTAATGGAGTGACTCTAGGCTTTTGTGTGTGTGAATGGAGTGAGACTCCAGCCGCAGGGGATGCAAAAAATGAGCCACGTTTTCCTCTAGTCTTGCAATACAGGATAAAGATGTATGCATAATCCCAGATAAGGACATCCACCTAATGTGAGATTTGAGCACTCCCCAGATTGATGAGATAAAGCTGTGACTAAACCTACTTTTAGCTGTCTGTTGAACCCAGTTAGTGATGGGCCCAAGAGCATTAGAGGACAAAGGGACACAGTGCAGCAGATATGACATGGGAAAGACAAACCTTACTGAGCAAAGAAACGAGTCCCCTCTGGATTGCAGCATGTGTCACACTAGAGTGCTGCCACTTTGCTTCTGTTCCTTATTTAATATTCTCTGAATGAAAGAAAAGGATGAGCAAATTATCATTAGATGGGAGAGAAAAAAATATCTCAAGACCCAGTGATCTTCTTCCCCTGCCTACGAGGCTGGAGTTACACTTTTTGGTTAATAGGATAACAGCAGCAGCAGCCATATGAGCTTCCCCTCCGATGGCCTCTGTGTGCCTGAGGCGTTACCTGAAAGCACCATCTTCTCAACAAAATGGGATTTTGGCATCTTGGGCTCAATTAGTTCTTAGCCTGGACTTCAGGGCTGTCAGGCAGATCATGATAGCTTATTTGTAATGTAGAGAAAACTGAGAGCACCACTGGTGCTGGTGACTTCAGCACATGGCTGAAGTCCTTGCCTGTGCAATCTTGCCTTGATTTTACACAGGGTCTCCTGATTCTCCCTCTCATCTCCTTCAAACATGAGTTTAGGCAAAGCATTCAAAATCTGGAGCAACCACCAAAAAAACGTTCAGCCATTGAATAAACAAATGCAGGCCTTCACAGAAATCAATTCCTGTTAGTATTCTGCGCAATGCAATAGAAGCAATTCCACTTAGCTCTGCCTTAAATGCCACTGTATGTCACACTTTGCAGAAACTGATAGTTCCATTTTCAGCATATTGATCTCCAATTAAATCAATGGTTTTGAGCAAGTTCACCTATCCAATCCATAGAGCCGACTTGAGATACCCGATCTGCAGCAGGTGTGTACAGAGAGGTCTGAAAATGTAATTGGAGTTGTAGGAGGTCCTGACATGCTGCACGCACATGTAGCATCACCAAGCTCCAGGCCAAAAGGGATGTTTCACTTTGTTCATTAAGATCATTTCTGTAAGAGCGCCAGAGGTCCTGTCTGGCAGGAGCTTAGACATGAACAAAGGAATCTGTTTAGTGACAAATGTGTATGCAAGGTGTGGCCAGCAGCCTCCTGGTAGCATTTTGAACAACAGATAAAGGCCAAAGAAGGAAAAGAGGTATTGAAGTGCGAGGAAAAATATGGCAAAGAACACAAAAACAATTCAGGACATCTTTCCAAGAAGACCTCACCATAAACAGTGTAGTAGCAAATGTCACTTGGTGCATTGGTAAGGAATGGTAAGGAAACCATGCATGCTCTCTACATCTCTGCAAAGGTCATGCAGAGGGAACCAAACCCCTTTCTTTCACCTCTGACATCACCACAACTAAATGAATGTATATGGTGTAAATGCCCTTATTTACATAGTCTGAAGGCATATACCAATTTTGGCACCACTGTACAAAATGACAAGAATAGTACCTTCCTTACTCTTTCAGTACTCAAAACACTAAATCCTAAAGTAAAAAGAGATTTGCCAGGGTTTTAGATAAGATCTGAACAACTTCCCACAAACTGAGGTAGGCAAATAACTCTCAGAAAGGTTAAAGCCACAAACGAGCTCTGAAAGTTTTACCCATTGCTGAAGCACATTTTGTATCCTGTCTAAACATGGCCAACTGTGCAGCTTGGTTTCAGTGGGAAAAGGGGATGTGATGGCGATAGCAGCAATGGGCTGTTTTTACAGTTTGAAATAGTCATCGTTTGCCTCAGTGTGCTTTGGGCACAGCTCCAAATCTTCTAGGTCAGAAAGTGACCACCCTGTCCACCACACCTGTGTAACCCCCATTCACTTGTTTTTCAAAGCCTGTGCTATTTCTATGGCAGTCTGTTGGCACCGTCCATCCCAACGTATGGCTCTGGTTACACTGTGGCTTTCCTCCAGGCTGCAGCTGCCGAAATCACCCCCTTATGCCCACAGAAAGGGGTTTGTGTCCAGCCACATCAAGTCCCTGGTCCTCCTCGCTACATGGCCTCCTGGTGATCCTCTGCAGCAGTGAGCATGACCACTTGTCAGGGTTCCTCTGGTCCCTTTCGGCTAGCTCACTACACAACAAAGATGGCCTCTCATGGCCCTCAGCTCAGTGGAGGAAGGCTTTTTTTCCCCTAAGGCGGACTGGCAAGTGTCCCTGGGATTTTCTTTTTTTTGCCTTCCTCTGCAGCATTGAGCACGGCCCTTTGCCAGGGCTCTTTTGGGCCATTTTGGTTAAGTGCATGCAGCTCATGCTCCACAAAGGTGGCCCTTGTGCCTGGCATCTGGGGGAAGGAAGCTTTCTTTGCCTCCAGGCCAGAGAATTCTGCTGGTCCTCACACTGTGCAGGAGTGTTACATTAGAGCTAAACACAGAAAGAGCACCTCACACTGAAGTGCTAACACCTTTTTTTGCAAAGCCAAGATATCCTGTGCAGGGAGTGCATTGACCAGATAAGCCTGTAAGATCTAGGGACAACATAGTCAGGAGGACTACAGTTAATGAACCCCTGGGACGAAGAGTCACCTTTTTTCCGTACTGAGGAGTACACTTAGATATGCTAGATGCTGCAGTCCTTCCTGAGAAGAAAACTGCCTGAACCCATATACCTTAAAGTCTGCACAGAACGTGCAAACATAAAGCAATCACAGGTTGGAATACTGGGATAAATTAATCACTAGCATGACACCGACCCCACATTCACTGCTAGTTACTAAGTACAGGGCTGAATTTGGGCATTTGACACAGCAGGCAGCAGCAATCCCAGAGCCCTGGGCTGTAACATTTGTGTTCCTGTTTGGTTTTCTGAAATAAATGTCACAAAAAATACTGAAGGCTCCTAATAGCTGAGGCTGCATTTTATTAGAACACAAAAATAATAAACCTGAACAACACTAGCAAGATTAACTACCACCTAAAAACCAAATCCTCCTTTCAGATTAGACCTGACTTTCTGGATTGAAACAAGTTCCTTGTGGGTCTTTCTCTGTCTGTCACCTCTGCTTCTGGGCTATAAGTTGTTCCCTGCTGCAGACCAGGAATCTCCCCAAGCATCTCCCAGCCATGTTGATAGCTCTTCATCCTCTTCACCTGCCCTCTTGTTCTCAGCACTGTCTCCAAGCCAATATTATATCAGAGAATGAGCAATCTCCACTTCAGGTGCTGGTAGCAAGGACAATACAATCAAACACTGTAGCCACCTGGCTACACCACCACTTTGGCAGGGTGTCTTTGCCCAGGGTCTATGAACAACCAGTTTTATCATCTGTCCCCTGCAGATACATACAGGCTCTCTTCTTACTGGGACCTTCTCAGATTACATAGAGGTAACAGCTAGAGAGCATTCCAACACAGGACATTGTTAATTATTGGGGTCAGCTAAGATTAATGATAATATTTACCCAGAGACAGGCTGGGCAATTACTGAGGGCCATTTTGGGTACAGGGGACTTTTCCCTGTGGTCCTGTTGGTGGGAGAACACAGATACAGAGAGCAAAAAAATTTGCCCATCTTGCTCCTTAGACAGAGCAGGAAAGCAGATGATGCTTGAAAAGGGACTTATGAGGGTAAGTGAAATGTCTGATGAGAAAGCTTCTTTGCCTCCTCCTTTCCAGTGGACAAACTGGGAAACAGAGCAGGTGGAAAACAGAGTGCAGGAGTTGCATAACGTGCTCTGGCTGCATTCAAGATAGCTGAGTCTCATACAATATGCTTTTATGTCCTTCATTCATATGCCCCTGATGCTATGATTGGTTATATTTATCAAGCTCCTTTGACAGTCTCCTCTGGACTTTGACTGTCAATTCATCTCCTTTCACCTGCTTTGAGCTGCCTCCATTTTTTAAGAGCAGTCTGCCAGAGGAATGTGTTCTGCAGAAATTTGTCACTTCTTTCCATGTACACACGTGCCCCTCTGAAGGCTAACTGTGAAGTGTGGCTCTGCTCTATTGCTATATATTTAATCTATGTGAGACTTCTTGGTACAAAACATTCTCCTGGAGGGTGAACCTCAGTCTGCTGTGTACTACCCTTGGCTTTGTTAGGCCCCTTACGGCACATGTGGGGCAAAAATGGTGAGGAGGTTTTCATGGGTTTAGGGAGACTTGCAGGGGAGTGTGCTTAGGTGTGCTGGTGTGGCATATGAGGTGTGCTGGGAAGAAGGCAACCCAGAGCAGGTGGCGTCTCTTTCCTAGTTGCAGAACAAATATGTGCTCATAGAGTCAGGACCAGTCCAGCACTGTGCCAAGGAAAACAAAGCAAGGAATGAATGGTGGACTTCCAACACCTGTGTGAAGCTACACAGAACAGGCTGCAGCTCATAAGGGCTTGTTAGATTAGATGCAGCCTGAAAAGGTTTGCTGTGTTGACGTGACTTGAATCAATACTGTTGTGAAGGTACAGAATAATATCTGACCTACCAAGTCCTTTCAGATCCGGGGTGAATTCTCATTGTATCAGCTCTGGCAGTGCTGCTTTTTTGGCACAGGCTTGTTCCATAGGCATCTTCTTATCCCTGCATCCTACCCTCTGAGCCCTCCATACGCTGACATTGCTTGCATGGCAGTAAAAAATGGTCTGAGAGGCACAGGGGGTTTTGATCATGTATGTATGGAAAGAATCTCTGATTCATTTGTTATGTTCTTACATACCTGCCTTCAGCAGAGTCCCAGCTCAGCAAACCCAGTTTCTCTCCATATTTTGAGAAAATTTAGTGCAATCAGCATATTCCTAGTAAATAAAGAAGTACAACTTGCTCAGTGGGGATTAGGCCTAAGAACTTTAAGCTTTCCAGTCTGCTTCCTGGGCCCATGACAGGTACAGCTCTGTCCCACTCAGTGGCTGCTTTGTCCTCTTTCTCACCAGGCTCTTGGATACTGCGGGGAGTCTCCTCTGAAGGCAGGTTTGAGCTCTCTACCTGGGCACTTGCTGATGTGGCTGACAAGCCTGAGCAGCCCTGAGCAGCTCAGAAGCTGAGTCCGAGGTTGAAAGCTCAGAGGGTGTTCAAAGTGACAAATGAAAATATTATGGAATAGGAGAATATTTCCTTCTTTTTTGACCTATTGTTAGTGCAGTTGTAGGGGAAATGGCAAACTCCACTGCTCTGATCTTTGCTTGTAATAAGCTCTCCAGCACCCCTGCAAGGAATTTTATTTTAGCTTGATGGATTTTAGAATTTAATTTTCAGTGGTTCAGAATTTGTGACCCTCCAGTGCACCTGAGCTCATGGAGTACAAAAGCATTTGCTGCTTCTCCTCACCACACAGAAAGATACTTGCCTGAATTTCATTTGTAAGTTTTAGTGCTGGATATCTGAGATACAAAGAAAATAAAGTACTTGGGAACATTCTTTTGAACCAGCTCTGCATATTCCTAGAGCTGGGCTTTAGAGCTTTTCCACTTATTTTCCAATCATTTGTGGAAGATGGATTTTTCACTTGCAACAAAGGTTGGCCAAAACAAAACTGTTCTGAATACCCAGAGTCTGACTGCATCCCTGTGGTAGCAGGCTCACAGTGCTGGATCCCATTGCAAGCCATAGTTTTTCTTATCAAAGCAGGCAGGAGCAAGTTGCTTCCATCTTCTTGTTGACGGGCAGTCTGCGAACAGTAAAAGTGACCAGATGGGTTTTGCAGAACATGGTGGGGTCTCAGTGTAAGCACAAAATGGACTGGAGGTGAGGGTTGATAACTCGGATTTTACTGGTTTTAGGGGAGGTTGTTTTCCCTGGCCCACGTTGTGCTCCCCAGGGTGTGGGCCAGCACAGGTGGCACTAAGCTTCCTGCCCAGTCACCCAGACCTCCCAGAAAGTATCGAATACAGTTTAATGTAGTGGAGACACAGGGATGAGGGACCCACTCTCTGGGCCAGAAACACCATGAACAACACCTTGTTACTGCCCATTCCCATTCGGAAAGAGTTTACCTGCCAGAGGATGGTGGCAGACTGTGGGCACCATGCTGCGCTGGATGCAGCAGAGTGAACCTTACGTGTACCCCCAGCCCCTGTGGCCATGAGCAGCCTCCCTGGGGCTCCCTCCAGGCCTCCATGTTGGCTCTGGCCCCAGCACCAGGCCTGGGTTGGGGGTGCCTGTGACAGCCCTATCCCTGCTGTCCCCACACTGGTGCACTTGAGGCTGTCCCGTCTCACTGACGAGCCCAACCTGTGTCCTGCTGTGCCCCCCGCTGCCCTCCTCAGCCTGCTGCGGTGACAGAGGGCCCTGCAGAGCTGGGGAGCCCCGGGAGGCAGGCACACATGCGTGGCTGTGGGGTGGAGGGGCTGCACCCCAGCCCAGAGGAGACCCTGCGGACCTGGCTGCAGCCCGGAGCCCCGCCAGGTGAGGACAGGGGAGAGGAGCCTGGCAGAACCCCTGCTGTCACCACCACCACACTCTGTAGGACCAGATTTATTTACAGATCCTTTATTTCCTTTCCATCTCCTGCTGAGTCTTGCCTGCTTCATGGATCCCAGCTGCTTTTGAATGAAATGTGGCTCTGGTGCTGACAAAACCCTCTTGCAGCATGGCTCCAGGGAGGAAGAGGAGGAGGATGCCATGCAAGTCCATGCCCAGCCCCTGCGCCGGGCTCTGCTGCCTTGGCTCTGGTCTTTGGCTGCACTGGGAGAGGGCAAGGCAAGGCAAGGCAGGGCAAGGCTTTTCCTTGGTGTGTGCCGAGCTCAGGCAGACCAAGAGCAAAAGCCTGGCTTCCCAGCCCTGCCTCAGGGCTGTTAAAAAACGTGAGTGGAGAGAAGCAGCTGCTCCTTTACATGGCAGGATCCCCCCAACATGCTGTCCCCATTAACATGAAACTGTTTTTATAACAGGTGTTCAAAGCTTTTAAATATTTGCAGGCCAGGTTTGAATCTTGCTTTTAATCCTTTAACTTAGCTGTCCAGACCTTAAGCAGCTACTGGGTGTTGTTTCTACATCGGAACGTGTTATACCTGTTCTTACCATCTTCCAGCACAGACAAGGCAAGAAGCACTGCCAAGAACAAGGGTCACCGAGCGCTCTGTTAAAACTCTTCCATTTGCCTGACAAATAAACAGGACGAACCCGAAAGCGGTGACAAAACTGCAACTGCATTGGCATTGAGGAGACATGGTGGGATACACTGCAGGATGAGCCATTAGCATTTGGCTGAAGCAATGCTAATCCAGGCCTGAAAAATATGCAGCCCAATTACTGCAGCTGTACCACTGAAGTAACGGGGAGCTTGGGAGTGGGACTGATGTGCAGCTTCATAATGGGCTAATGAGCAGTCTGGCTGCTCTCCATCAAAGCCCTAGTGGAAGTTGCTACAAGACCCCTGAGCTGGTACGGGAGGGGAATGTGCAGACTGGGAAATGTCCAAATATAGCATTAAAATACAGCATGAACGGAGTGGAAGCTTGTGCTTAGCACATGGATAAAGCAACTTAAAAGTGACAGGTGCATGAGAACCGATACATTCTCAAAAGGGGCTATATTTGTATTATAAAAAGCACAAGGAATAGACTAAATGTATATTTAGGAGAGCCATTTTAGACTTAGAGCTTCTGCGTGGCTGGAAACACCTTTTGTTCCAGGTAGTGGAGGAAGCTGCCAAAAAATCAGCCTCTTGGGATCTGATTATTGACAAAGAGTAGAGAAAAAAGGAGAATAGGAAAGAAGTGTGGATGAAATAGCAGGTATTGGAGGTGGGAGGTGGTTTGGGAGGAGCTGCTGAGGATGACAGAGGAGGAGATGGGCAGAAGCTGAAGAGGACTTTAGGGAGACGTTGGGGATGGCAAGAAGTATCTGATGCATGTGGAACTGGAGCCGTTAATCAGGCATTTATATCTGCTGTCCTGTAAAAAATCAGCGATCACCATCTCCATCCTCCATGGACTGGAGGTACATGAGAGCTTTAACAGTAAAGTTAAAGTTAAGCTTTACTGCTCCTCATTATATGTCAACTGAAGGATTGCTGTGGATCTGAGCACCAAATCCTGCTGATTAAATGTGTGTGAAGTCAGTACTGCTGGACTGTAGGATATCTTTTCTTCTCAGGTTTTAATTGTTTTAAGAATCCATGAGCTGAGGGCATTAGTAAGTTGCCAAAGTCAAGATTGCAAAAATTAGGCACTGTCTATACATCCTAAATTCACCTCTCTGATTATGCATGATGCAATTCATTTTAATGAACCGTTCACGTACATGCAAGAGCTGACCTGTACCTGCTTTTGCTGCCTCCTTGTGCTCCTGGCAGCATAGCCCCTGCAGGTGTTTGGTTATAATCTGTTTTCTTTGTGGCTGGGCAACAGGAGGTTACATGGCTGATTAACGGTGATTCAAGATACCTTTCCTTGACAGGCAACTATTTCAGCATGTGCCAAAATGTGTTTGGGAATCATATCCCAAGATAGGTCAGAATTGGAGCACCAGAGGATGTAAGTAACTTAACATTCTCCAGGGTGAGTAGAACGGTTTATATAAATTATAGTTATTCAAGAGATGGTTGAAAAGCATCTGTCACAACAGCACATGTAATATAAACCTACCCAGCACAGGGTTTAGGCCCCACCCGGAAGTGCTGATGACCTTTCTTAATCAGTATCTAATTCCTTCCTTCCAATTTCTTGCAACATAATGATCTTGCAGCACAGGATCTTTTATTCCTAAGTGATCTCTCAGAAGCCTTTGATGGTGTGTTAACAACCTGAACGGAGTGACTTGCTTCAAAGTGGCTGGGCGATGATCTCGGAGGGTTGTAGAATAGGGTAAGGTACTTTGCAATGTATCATCAGTTGCTACTAAAGTGCTAACATGAATCCCTTACCAGTCATAGGTTGCAAGCAGCGATCAGATCCTGCCTGTTATACTTTTGATGAGGGAAGTTGCAGTGTCTTGGAAGTAAAACTATCTGTGACTAACATATTTTGCTTCAGCTGCCAGGGTAATAAGTTATTTCTGTGCAAAAACTGAGATGTAATTATTCCTAATGGTGTCATGTTGACTTGCTTCTTGTACTGCTAGGCAAAAAGGTAGTTTCTGTAAATAGAGGAAAGTAAAACCAATTAATAATAAAAAAGATTACTTCTGCAAGTGTATGCCTGAATGAAGAAAGCAGAGATGTGTGTGAACACTTATTCCAATCAAAATAACAAATTTCCCAGCAAGTTATTTCTGATCCTTTCTGTCCATTCCTCATCAGCATTCATAGAAGTAGATATTGTTTGTGACAACTTCTGTGAGAAACGGAGCTTATGAATATTAATGGAAATTATAAGAAATGACAAGAAACTGTACGTGCAAAATCTGTATGAGAAGCACTTGGGCTCCCATCGTGTGATCTTGGTAGATTTTGCAGTTTTGCACCATCTCTAGTAACAAATGTGGGTACAAATGTAGTATTAGGTGACTGATCAAGCCCTACAGGCAATAAGTAGCTAATATTCAAACTAAATGAACTCTAGGGAAATCCTTGGCTTAGATCTCTTTTGCCTACAACATTTAGGTCAGAAATAAATATACACATATTTTACTAGACTCTTAGGGTAAGGAGTGGAGAAAACACCTACTGACTTCAACAAGGTCAGGTTTTCACCTTAGACTCTTCAAACACAGCTTGTGAACTGAATTTGCAATCAAAATAGAGCTGAATTTATTAGTTAACCCTGTGACTGAACAACTGTGCAGAATTTTATACTTGGGCTTGGGACTGCTTCTTCTGCTGCTTTCAAGCAGGAAATGAATAGGGGAAAGCAATGACTCTCTGAATGGAGATATATATATATATATATGTATAAATATCAACTTTTTAGAATACAGGATTGTTTTCCTGTTTTGCATGAATACGTGTCTCAGATGGTCTGACACCAATAGGTTATGATTTCTGTTTCATCCCCCCTCCGTCTCCCACACAGTCAGTGGGGTGATCATCCTGATGCTAAATGAGGTGCTGTTAGTGCATGTGCTGTCAACCTGTGTGCTAATAAGTTACCCTAAGTTTTGGTATTGCACAGGGTTGCTCCTGAGCTTCTAGCTAAATCTGAATTAGAGATGAATTTAGTAATATCTCTCCTTAACCAGCTTGGGCAACTCTCTAGTTTTAGATAAGCACATGTTCCTATTGGAGTGCATTTTTCAAAATAATGTCCTAAGGGTTTTTTGGTTTGTGGTTTGGGGTTTTTTTTGGGGGTTGGTTTTTTTTTTTTTTTGGTTGGGTTTTTTAAATGATGCTTGCCCTTGACCTGTTTTTCAAAATGAAATTAAATGAAACTGTTTCAACCACTTTGTCATTCAATATGAAAGAGTGCTAACAGCTTTTCTCCTTTCCTGTATTCTCTGAACCTACAGGCTCCAAACTTGCTGTCTGTGGATGTGATGTAACATCTGGTTGAACAAGTCTGCTTGTAAAGTTCTCCTTAAATTAATAATAAAAAACCCCAACCAACCTATGAAAGGGCAAAAGTTAATTTAAAAGGGTGTAGTTCATGGGAACATTTGGAAATATTTGCTTGACTCTGAAAACTGTGGTTCATAGATCCTTTACAGTGCCTTGGGAAATAGAAGCAGGAACAAGGACAATCAAATTCAAGGTGCTTAAAGTGCTGCCACCTATTGGTGCAAAATTAGGGAGAGCTGTTGCCAATACTGACTTGGAGCAAAAAGTCTTTTCAATGCCTTAATAGCAACAAAAAGGGATCACCTGGATGTAACCTGCTTGACAAGAATGTTACCCTATGTAGCTGCTTTTCTTTCTTCTTCCTTTGTGTGGTCATTCCTTCTGTCAGTTCTTTATTTGCCTGTTGTTTTCACTTAACAGTTTTCATACCATTGTTTGTCATGTTTGTATCTATGATGAATGCAACATGAAACTGCGTACAGCATCCCACAGCCTTGAGAAGGGATGCTCTGATGCTTCTTTTAGGAAGAGCAGTGGCTTAAATCAAAGACGTGTAGCAGCTGAGCAGGTTGGAGAAAATTGCTTGACATGGAAAAATGACTTACGTCTAAGTGTTGCTTGTCTCCTGGCACTCTGGAGCGAGGATGTGGATTGAGCTGGTTTATCAGTCTCGCCAAGAGTCAGTGGTAATACACAGTTAGACCTGAAACGCTGCTTCTTTCTCCATGCACCATTCAGGGACAGAGGTAGAGATAGAGGGAACAGTGTGTCACATTCGCATGCAGTTTTACTTCCTGCCACTATATGTTTAAATGCTTCTAATGAAATTTTTATGCAGTTTAAGCCATAGAGGAAGGCAGACGCTATATAGACAGGTCATAGGAAATTTTTTTCAGTGCAGCTGTTTGCACAATTGAGAGGACATGGGACCAAAACAGAAATCGCACTTTCTTTCAGAATCAGGTTTCTAAGAGATGCCATCTAGAGACACCCTGATGTCACTTCCCAGACTTTGGGATAGGAGGTTGGCATGCAATGATCTGTAGGGATCTCTAATCCCTCATTACTGGATCTTGTAGGAATGGAGGCAGTACCTTAATCAGGAAATGGCTGAAGTCCCCACAACCCAGCTGTGCAGCACCAGACACTGATTTGTGTTGGGGTTAATCCTTCACTGAAGGATGCACTGCAGGTTACCAGGGTGTGCTGGGTTACTGGCTCTCCCTGAATATGGAGGTGCTGTGAACAGCAGGCTGCAGATAACTAGCATGTGCCTAAGGTTTTTAATAATCATTTGCAGGGTTGGTAACAACAGTAGTATTTTATTAAGTGAGAAAGCTACCAATTTCTTTACTCTGTAGGCTGCAGCTTATAACTGATAGTTATATACTTTTACTTTACAATACATTCAACACCTGTTCTTACAACTTTGATTAGTACTTTCTCAGAGGAGTAGGTTCCTTCACTTTAAAGACAACGGTCACATGAACAAAGATGCAGAATCATGTGTTACATCTGTACTGTACATGCAGCATGTAAGTTATTGGATGGATGCTGTAATTATTACTTCTGTACACGTTATGAAGTCAGTGTGATTGCTTCTATCTCAGAGTAAAAGTACTGAGAGTTAATAACTGAGAGGAAGCTACAAAGGAAACTTAGTTGATAGGCAAAATATAAGATGTCAAGGTCTGACATTCTTCACTTATAAGACATCTAATAACTCATAAGTGAATGTAAATGTCATATCACTCCTAACACATTATGCATTTTCTATCAACCAGAATAATGAATGATTACAAATGTTCCAGTGCACAAAACAGCAATAAAACAAAAGTGAAGCATGAAATTAAATTAAAGAAATACAGCAGAAAATAATGATAATGCTACTTTACCTAGCTTTATTAATACTTATCATCTGGAAGAATCTCAAAGCTCTGTGGGCAGGATGGCTGCTTGCTGGCTCCAGACAAATCTGACCACACATATATAAATACTCATACATCATTTATATACAGCTGTTGGCACAGAACAGGGTTTTTTTCTAATTCTTTGTGGACTTGCAATGAGGCAGACATAGTATTCTGGAAAAAATGAAATGCTTTTTGAAGATTTCTTTGCAGTTGCAAACACTGGAAAATTAGTGTTGGCAGCAATAGCATTTGTAATCACATGACTCCAGGAGCTGAATCCTGTAATACCTCCCTTAGAGTGATCAAATGGGGGATGTTCTGCTTTCTGAACATCCTACAGCTTTTCTGCAAGGCTAGATGAAAAAGGGAACATCATAACTTCTTAGTTTGTCTTATTTCTGTCTTTGTATATTCTGTGGCCAAACTTCTTTAAACATTTTTGTCTCTGCTGTGCCTGAAATGTCAGGCCTATGCTGTGCCTGAAATGTCCACGTTATCATTTTCATCCTTCCTTTTTCTGTCCACTTCTAATTTCCTTTGGGGATTTGGGTAGAAGACACAGGTGCTGTTGTTATTTGTCATTTGTCATATTTGCAATTTTTTACTCAAATGAAAAGTTGTTGTTGGGGTTTTTTCCCTTGGTAACTTTGAAAAATGTTCATCTGCAAAATGTCTTAATATTCATCTGAAGTCTGTGAAAAAGGTGGTTTTGAAAATTGTTCTTCAGAAACTTAGTTTACAGAAAATACTGGGTCTATTCCCTTTCCCATACTCTGGTGAGCTCTGCTCCTTTTAAAAAGTAACAAAGCCAAGTTAGGAAAAAGTATATGTTTTTTAAATCACATAAAGGCAAATTCAGAGACTACACAGAGGCGTCATAAGCCCATCTCCTACTGATGAGTTATGGGATTCTGGTACTTAACGTGACTGTAAAAATCTTTTCCCTTGCCATACATTTCAAAATGAATATTTCTTTCAGGGCAGGAGTAACTGGGCTAAGCTGGCTTCCAGGACAGAGGAAAGTGGTCATTATACACGTTTCAGCAAAAAACTTCTAACGCTTTACACTGACCATATGCTTCTGAAGCCTTGCTCCTAAGGGTCCTTTATTTTGAATAAGCACTCCTGCGCAGATATCCTTATACAAAATGAAGAAAGCAGTTATCTCATGTCAGCACTTACTGCAGTGACTGTTACTGTGTTTTCACATGTACTTTATAATGCAGTTACCATACAAACAATGAGTTAGAGATTGGAAACAGCAAAATTTTCCCCAAGTAGGTCTTAGAGCAGATCCCAGGCTGAGTGGTAGTTCAGCTGCACATGGTATATTTGCTGGTGGGGGGTGAATTGCGCGAGTGTGGCTTGTCTTGCGACCCCTCCCTGATGCTCTCATGTCATAGTAAATAGCAGGAAAACTCCATAGGGCATAAATAAACCTGGTACTTGGACTAGGTTCTCCAGTAATGTTTGCTTCCAGTCCTGTAAGTTGCCTTTTACATAAGGAATATACCCCTTCCTTTAGCTGTCTTTGCTGCCAATGTTATTCCTCTGCAGTGTTCTTCTCCCATTTATGTCCGTCACTATCAGAAGACATTTCCTTCTGTCTTGCTCTTGCCTTGTGGTGCCCTCCTGAGTCACCTCTTCCTTGTTGGCTCTTTTGTTCCTCCAGATCTATGAAACCCACTGTCCTAAATCCCTTCTCCTTCAAGAGGGGAGGCTGCATGCTTCATTGCACTTTCATAACACCAGTTGGCTACATCTTGCCCCTCGAAGAGACAAGGAGCATTCACTAGGGGCTGGCTGTGCCAAGCTGTTTGGTTTCTTGTCTCAGAGCAGGAAGAGGAGAGGCACAGGTGGTTGTGGAAGAGGGAAAGCATTGCAAAATTCCTGGTGGCCAGCCAGAATCCAGAGGAGAAGTGAAAGGAAAGGGCTGGAGATAAGAGCAGAAAGAAAAAGATTAGGGCTTTGACTTGGAAGTGTCCTGTCATCATGAGAATCTGTATTTTGGGAGCCTGACCTGAGCTTTCTTAGAGAAACAATGACTAACTGTGATACAATGTTGTATGGATACCAAAAAAAAAAAAAAAAAAAAAAAAAAAAGGTGGGAATTCTATTTACAAGCAGCAGCTATTGGGTTCTGCACTCCTGTAAGGCCCATGTCCTAATCCTCCAGGCTCTCTGCAACCACACTGGGAGCAAGGCATTATTTGTAATTCTGTGGAAATCTGTCCCCAGAACATGAGTTTCTTTAGTAATGGTCTCCTGGCAAAGGGGCAATTTTGGAGCTCAAGTCATTGCTTAGAAAACCCATATGAAGATATCCTTTTATCTAGCATGAAATCAATCTATAGACTTTCAGAATCACCCTCAAAAATTATATTACTGTATTCTGTTAAATCAGTTTGGATTTTAATATAATTTGTGTAGAACATTATTAGTTTGTTATCTGTACGTTTCTTAGCTCTTTCTCTGCCATAAGATGAGAAGCCCAGTGATTAAAGCCAGTGCATCTGAATGACTTGGATCCTGCCTCCAGTTCCTTCATTTTCCTACTTCTATTTTAGTCTCTTTTCAGATGTTTACTCAATGGATTGATCACTGGCGATAGGCACAATTTGTGTCAGAGCTTCATGTAGTGGCCTGTTGAGTCACATGGCTTCTTGCTGTTCTCTTGCTTCAAGAACGCATTAGCAACAAAAATATTTGCAGGGTGAGATTTTCCACCCCTGCCCCCCTAGTGGCCAGAACTACACTAATGCTGATGTGCATAAATGTTAGTGTATACAGGATTGAGATCATGTCAAGGGGCATGTTATTTTTACTCAAGAGCTAGTGTGTCTGAAGAGCTGTGCTCATATAAGTTCACAGCAGGGATTATGACTTTAATAAACCAACATAATTTTTCCAGAAGAAGCCCTGCAACAGCATCTCGACCTTGTTCCTTCTCCTTGCCTCACGCAGGGAGCATTTTCAGAATTCCCTGTTTATAGCTGTTGATAATATCACTAACGAACAAACCTTTTGTGGAAACTCCTAGGCAGACAGCAGTGTTTATAAATAGAAATTACAATATATACTAAATCATTCAAAATTGCATTTTATTGTTGTCTCATTATAAATGCTTAATCACTTCCAGCAAAGTACTGTATATGCAGATATAAATATTAGATACCTATTTAAAAAGCCTTACGGGAAAATAGACAAACCTGCAAATTAAATATATGCTGTAAATTCCATATAGTTCAACAGAGGTTGCCAGAGCAGTCACTGTACACTGATATTTATTGAAGATGATGTCTTTCAGTTATAGATAGTGAACTTAGTGAACTGACCTCAATTTCTCATTGTGATGCTGGTCAAGTCTTTTTGAAAGAAACAGAAAATTGTATTGATTATGCAAAATGTTCATAAAGCATTTTTTTTATGAGGGAGTTCTGGGTTCACTAAAACAACAGACTGCTGGGATTTAGTTGAAAACTGAAGCGTGAGGAAGGACAAGGGAATGGTTTGGAGCCATCTCAGCTCCAAACCTGTCCATCAGCAGTGTGTCTTTTGGAAGCTGTAGTTCAGACCTCCTGTGCCCTCCTTTTCTCCTGCAGGCCAATGTTCTCAACTAGCTGGTGTCTACCGGTGGTTGACGTAGGGCAGGGACTCTCCTAATGTGCTGTGATATTACCACGGCAAATGGCCTGCACTGCACGGTGGGAATGGCTGTCCTCTGCAGTGGAGCAGTGCACAAAAAGCACCAATGGTACCTCACTCCCATGAAGTACCACAGTGGCATTCAAAAGGTGAAAATTTTATTTTCAAGAAAGAGCTTCTGGGTTTTTTTCTTTCCATCCATGAAAGTGTATGTGGGCCCCAGAGTGCAAGAGCCCAGGAACAAGCAAAAGTGCCAATCCAAGTGCTCTTAGTCTGGAGGAAAAGGGAAGAGGTCTGTACATTGTCTTTGCCATCCCCAATGAAGGGACTTCCATCAGGAGCTGGGGAGCACAGAAATACTTGTTGGTGGTATATGTGAATGTGGGGGAATGGAAAGACTTGTTTCTTGGGATGTATCCTGGAATGACATATCTGCAATGTGCTGGTTTGTTGACTGTGGCAAGCCTATCCCTGACTAGATTATAGTAGTTTATGCCTGTAGTCTGTGTGCTGCTTAACTTGAATAAGGACTTAATTTTCATGGGGAACTGGAACAGATTTCCTCCAACATTCCTCAAGGTATAACACTAAGCTCAGGAGATCTTGTTAATAACTTTAGTTACCAGTAGGGAAACTGAGGCATAGAATAAAATAGAATCATAGAATTATTAAGGTTAGAAAAGACCCTTAAGATCATCAAGTCCAACTGTCAACCCAACACTACCATGTCCCCTCAACCATCTACACGTTTTCTGAACTCCTCAGGGATGGTGACTCTACCACGTCTCTGTACCAGTGTTTGACAACCCTTTTGGTGAAGAAAGTTTTCCTAACATCCAATCTAAACCTCCTCTGGTGCAGCTTGAAGCAATTTCCTTGCATCCTGTAGCTAGTAACTTAGGAGAAGAGACCAACCCCCACCTTGATACAACCTCCTTTCAGGTAGTTGTAGAGAGCGATAAGGTCTCACCTCAGCCTCCTTCTCCAGATTAAACAACCCCAGTTCCCTCAAACTCTCCTCATAAGACCTGCTCTCCAGACCCTTCCCCAGCTTCATTGCCCTTCTCTGGACATGCTCCAGCACCTCAATGTCCTTCTTGTCCTGAGGGGCCCAAAACTGAACACAGTATTTGAGGTGCGGCCTCACCAGTGCCAAGTACAGGGGCCGATCACTGCCCTGCTCCTGCTGGCCACGCTATTCCTGAGACAAGCCAGGATGCTATTGGCCTTCTTGGCCACCTGGGCACATGCTGGCTCATGTTCAGCTGGGTGTCCACCAGCACCCCCAGGTCCTTCTCTGCCGGGCAGCTTTCCAGCCGCTCTTCCCCAAGCCTGTAGCGTTGCATGGGGTTGTTGTGACCCAAGTGCAGGACCTGGCACTTGGCCTTGTTAAACCTCATACAAATGACCTCGGCCCATCAATCCAGCCTGTCCAGATCCCTCTGCAGAGCCTTCCTACCCTTGAGCAGATCGGCACTCCTGCCTAACTTGGTGTCATCTGCAAACTTACTGAAGGCACACTTGATCCCCTTATCCAGATAATTGATAAAGATATTAAAGAAGACTGGCCCCAAAACTGAGCCCTGGGGAACTCTGCTTGTTACCAGCTGCCAAGTGGATCTAGCTCTGTTCACCACAACTCTCTGGGCTCGGCCACTCAGCCAGTTTTTTACCCAGCAAAGAATACACCTGTGAAAGCCACAAGCCGCCAGCTTTTCTAGGAGGATGCTGTGGGACACAGTGTCAAAGGCTTTACTAAAGTCCAGGTGGACAACATCCACAGCCTTTCCCTCATCCACTAAGTGGGTCACCTGGTCGTAGAAGGAAAATAGGTTAATCAATCAGGACCTGCCTTTCATAAACCCATGCTGACTTGTCCTGATCCCCTGGTTGTCCTGCACTTGCCTGGTGTGCGCACTCCGGATGAACCACTCCATAATCTTCCCCGATACTGAGGTCAGGCTGATAGGCCTGTAGTTCTCCAGATCCTCCTTCCAGCCCTTCTTGTAGGCAGGTATCACATCGGCAAGCCTCCAGTGGTCTGGGACATCCCCTGTTAACCAGGACTGCTGATAAATGATGGAGAGTGGCTTGGCAAGCTCCTCTGCCAGTACTCTCCCTCAGTACTCTCAGGTGGATCCCATCCAGTCCCATAGACTCGTGAGTGTCCAGGTGGCACAGCAGGTCCTAAGCTGCTTCCTCTTGGATTATGGGGGGTGTATTCCACTCCTTGTCCTTGCCTTCCAGCTCAGGGGGCTGAACACCCCGGAGATAACTGGTCTGATGGTTATAGACTGAGGCAAAGAAGGCATTTAGTACCTCAGCCTTTTCCTCATCCTCAATGGCAGTGTTCCCCTCCGTGTCCAACAGAGGATGGAGATTCTCTTTGCTTCTCTTTTTGTTGCTAATGTTTTTGTAAAAACATTTTTTTTGTCCCTTAAAACAGTGGCCAAATTGAGTT